>JAZGTH010000112.1:0-445000 GCA_036877525.1 Chromobotia macracanthus | reverse complement strand
CACCTCCACGAAAAGAAAAAGGCCTAATTCTGTACTTCTGCCACCAAACTCTCTCTGAAATGATGTGATCATGATGATCATGTGTTGTATTAACATCAAAGCTTTATAATGGACAAATCATCACTTTAAAATGTTTTAAATTAAGTCATTTAAATGATTTTAAAATACTATAAAAAAGGTAATAAATCACCAAAGCTCATTAACAAAGTGAAAATGCCTTTTTATAATTTAGCAAGCATTAAATATGAACAAACATAAAATTGGTCAATGACTATTATATTAAATCTTTCTGACCATTCATTTACGCATACTTAATTTCCACAGGAAAAAAATATTTAATTTCATTAAAAAACTAATTCGTAAGCACCCTCACATCTTGATTTCTTAATTACCATCATTAATTTGCAGGTACCATAGAGGCAATGTGCTTAAAAAAAGAATTATCATGCAAATAAAGCCCTCAATATATCTGTAAGATATTCAGTTGTGAGGGCGCAATATCCTACATTTCTATGAAATGATTATTGCTTTTGTACTGAGTGGCTGTTTGTTTGTTTTTACAAAACATGCCCTAAAGGCTCCATCTTCCCTAAAGCGAAAACAACTTAAAGTGCTCGGTGCTCTGCATGTCAACAAGAGAGGAGATGCTAAAGACAGAACTACAAGCCGAGCTCTGATAAATGCGTGGAGCGGTCACATCATTACATCCCAGGCAACACTTGCCACAAGGAACCCAAATCAATCTTGTTATCTGCTTCCCATGAGGAGGTCATCTCTCTCCTACTGCATTCATCAGAACGTTTGGCAGAGCAGGAGAGATCTCCTGCCTAGAATTACACATTCATAAATCAACTGCAGAGGATCACTGGACTTTGAACTTGTGTGTACAGTAGAACTTTGTTAATGTTGCATAAAGGGCATCTGAGGTGTGTTTAATTGCACACTCTCTTTACAGTGCTTGATGGTCTTGAAGGACCTTTACCCACTGGCCTCTATTCCTATTTCTGCTGAAAGCCATCATACAGCATAATTTGCATCCTTTTTTGTTCCTGCTGGTGCAACAGAATTTTGGTTGAATTGAGGTCTCTCTAGTGGGACTAGAAAATTGCCCAAATCTTTTTGATTATGTGCCTTCATTTCCTCTTGTGTATAAGAAACACCAAAAGCGCAGCACTATCCAAAATATATATACCACACAGTGTGAGCCAATAATTTGAACAACCAAATGGACAGCTTAGCACTCTTTATTTTGCATTTTGTTTTTATGTGCCGCACAACTACCCACAAAAATCAATAATTCGCAACAAAATGTTTTAAATGTTGAACCACCTATTTGTGCAATACAACATTCATATTATGAATTATGTAATTATATATAATAAATTATTATTATTGAATCTGTCATTTAATTTTAATTTTTAAAAACCTCTGACACTCACAATGCTACCAAATCAGGTTCTAGATAAACTTTTAGTTGGGTTTAGGTTTTGGTGGCTGTGATTTGTTAGTCTGGAGCCCTTTAGTTGATCCAGTGCACTGAATTTTCCTTTTGGAATCAATAAACTACATTTATCCATCCATTAATAATCCTGTTAAAATTTGCTCCTTCATGCACTAGCAGACTTTATTATCAGAAGGCTACATATAAACAACAAAGTTCATTTAAGTTAATTTAAAAGTCAACTGATTAATTTAATTGAAATGCTTAGCTTAACTGAGAAATTTGTTAGGTCTTAAGCATTTTATAAAAGTCAATTCGTACAGCTAAATGTTGGGCTATTCAGAGCAAAACACAAACGCTTGATTCACTCATGAGAAACAGCTTAAGAAAAAGGGTAAATCAAGCCAATTACAAAGCTTTGACTTTTCAACTTGTTATCAGAGTCCATCCTCATTGATTAGATAATGAACAGCCAACTGCATCAGTCCTTCAATTGGACACACAACAGCCATGCTTGCTCATTAATCACCTAAGAGGACAAGAGAAAAAATAAACCTTCATCAGGTCAAGATGGTCTTTCAGTTAAGGAAGGACCCAGCATGATTGAGAGCTCACCAGTGCAATGCTCTGCAGTATGTGTCTTTCCATCCATCCGCACCTCCGTGACCCAACCAGACATACCAGCTATAGCCAAACGTTAAAACCAGCCTTAAGACTGACAGCTCCAATTGAATTGTTGGCAGGCAGAGTGAAAGAACTTTTCCCCTCCTCTCTGACACTCAATTAGGTCGAGTTTGCCATCTAAAAAGTGTGTGATAGCCAGCAACCAGGTAATATCTCACAATCCGGCGATAAAAAGACCTAAAATTAAACAGAAGAACCAACAGCCACTCAGGCTGAACCACTGATAAAAGTGAATATCTCTGTGAGTGTTATGAAATTAGTCTTATCACTTGGATAGCACAAAAGGAATCGATTTAGGGAGGCACCAACATTCTGACCAATGAAAACATTTAGACAAAAATGCCACTAATAAATAAATAAAAATTTGTCCACAAGTGTAAACAAGATGAAAATCTAAAAGGCTGAACATGTGAAATGAAACTGTTACTTTAACATCCAATTTACAACATTTCACATACATATATTTATATATTTGTTATGAAGTTGTGTACTGAAGTACTGAAGTACTCAGGCTTGCACAGAAAACATCTTAAGAAACACAATTTCTTTCACCTCAATGCAAAGACGCTTCTGTTACTTAAAAAAAAAGAATGTCCATTAGCGATGGAAAACATGTATTCTGTGTATTTGTTGGGTATTCTTAAGTACTTTGTTGTTGTAAGGCACAGATGTGTTTACAATAGCCCTAAGTCAGTTTGTTATACGTTTTGAGATCGGTGTTGGCATTCTGCTTATAATGGGTGTCAAACAACCAACATATGCTGTTTGGAATTGAATTTGTAATAATGTCAACAAGTTACTGCATGCACACATACCCACATATATTATAAATAAACATTTTACAACAATTAGTTCTGGTCCTCGATTCTGGACAAGATATCTTTCAGCTTTTACATAACATTTTATATCCTTGGAGCCTAGTTATTATAATGCTGCCAACTGAACAAGACAAGAGTATTGAATTTTAAGATATTACATTAGAACTAGTTAAAATTTAAACAGTAAGATTTCCATGTTAGGTTATGGTTTTAAGCCCAGCATGTCAAGTATATTTTGTTGTGGCCAAGATTTCTCACAGTGATTCACTAGTACAATTGTACTGTTAGTTACCACCAAGAAAGATCGAAGATGGCAAAACATTCATCTTACTCTGTCATCCCCAAACACTAAGAACTGAATCTGTCAGCCTTTTGCATGCATGTAGTTTTGTGGTTTAATAGATTTAATTCTCAAGATTTTATTTCTTAGATGCTTTGAAACTCATTTGACTCCTTTCCGAAGTATTTAAAGAGAGCCAATTAAACAAGCATCACTTTGAGCTAAATAAATGTAAATGCTCTCAGATGGAAACAAAAGGACAAAATGTATTTAAGTCATCACACTCCAATATATCCAGGTTTTTCCACCCTAAATCAAACTACAGTATATTATCACAGTGCAATGAAAAATTCATGCATGACGGTACCTATTTTTAAGATCTGTGAAGCTTCCTACTGTTTTAGTGAAAAACATGCTGTTCCTTCAGTGAAATTTTACCTGCAACTCAAGGTAAACACAAACATCAGACAGCGCAGGGAAGTAACTAACAATGATTTTGGGGTTTTAATTAGGACTAGGTTCAGTTTAATGAGAATTAAAACACTGATGAGCAAATCAACAAACCGGTCTTATAAATTATCTAAAAAAATATATAAAGAAACATAACTCAAACCATTTCCAAGCATCTTCACATTCTCTGGAGTATAAGCAGCAATAAAGAGCATTATCACAAAGCACAATAATAGAAAATTTGCAAGTCAAGTACACTTACAAGTTTAACCACACCTTAGTACCAACATGGTACTAAAGAAAAGAATAAGTGAGGTGAGGAATAACATTCTTTAACATTCTTTATAAGTCTCACACTCTTAATAATTTCTGTCAATGGACAGACTCATTATATCAGAGGTCTTATTCTCAAAGTGTTGAATATTTGCTGAGTGAGCCACTTCGTCCATGATGACTTTTGAAGCGCTATTTTAAAGTCTCTGTAATTCCCTCTCGTTGTTTAAATGTCGGAACATAAGCTGCAGCTTAGCTTTGATTAAGCACGTATCCTCATGTCTGACACTCACTGTTTGTTCACTGTGGACACAATTAACTCAACATGACTACCTTTGCATTTCACAACATTGCGCTGGGTGGTGACCACTAACAGTGATGCAAGCCTTCCGAATTAAAATTGGGAAGTTGCAGCTTGCCTCACAGAGAAACGTTTTATACCTGGGGCAATTTTTTCAGGCAGTTGAGGAAACAAGCTCCAAAATTGCACTGTCTACCATCAAAAAGCTATTTTGGTTATTTATGGGTTTTCTGCATTTTATTAAACACAGTATATTGAGAAAGGAAATTGCTGGAGAGAAAGAGAGGCAATGGCACTGAGACAGACTGCAGACCTGATTCAAACCAGGGCCTTTGATTGAGCACCGCAGCTCCAGTTCCATTGTTTCTAAAGGTCTACCACTGCACCACTTAATGAGTCCGCTTAACAAACACAAAGTGTCAAACTAGATGGAGCTAACCACTCTCAGCATGTAAAGCAAAAGCAGCAAGCACAGGCGCTCATTGGCTTTCAGAAACACTCAGCTGTAACAATGCCTGCTGGATGTCAGCCTTATTACAACAGTCGTTTACAGCACACACACACACACACACACACACACACACACACACACACACACACACACACACACACACACACACACACACACACACACACACACACACACACACAGCAAAAGAGAGTCGACATCACCTAGTGTAAGAATTTCCGACTAGGCAATTGATTTTAGACAGTCTTTCTGGAAACGATTTAGAGTACCATAAAAGACTCGTTCCTAGACTGATTTATGGAATTGACAGGAAGATGAAGATTGACACATTTCATTTTCTTCCAGCGTCGGCTATCCGGAACGCCATGCAAAAGGAAATGTGCAGGCAGCATATGTTTTCATTAGCTGAGATGGATTAATGCATCGGCTAATACAGCTTCAATATACTGGGAGAAAGCACATTGTTGACGAGCAGAATGACGAGAGTTTACGAATAATCATTCAAATGACTTTTTCTTAGTGAAGATTCTGCCGAAACTAAACCCATCCCACCAGCTGTCTGGGAAAAATTCTCTTACAGCCTGCGTTGACGAGTGGCATGCGTTTGACAAATAAATGTATACAGTATATTTATATATATCTGCCAAGCTGAAAGATAATTTGCCAAGCTGAGAAAAGCCTTTCTTAATTTTGCATCAGCCATCTATTTCTGACAATTGCAATATCCACAGTGAGCAGGCAAGCAGCATTCAGTTGTGACAAAACACAGTATTGCACAGTAATACATGGCTCTGTATTAAACTAACTAACACAAAGTGTGTTCAATCTCAGAAGCACAAGGAAATTTATGCAGACTACATGCCAGCTTTAAATGAACGAAGCCTGTCTCTCCTCCACTTACCAGTGATCAACTGAACACAACCGCTCCCCGGGTTCAATTAAAATGCCCAATTAAACCCAAGCTGGGCAGACTAATGTTGTTAAGTAATCTGAGTTCACAAAGCTGTCCGATTTATTACTGTTCTCTATATCCTGTGCACATTTTAATTTCTCCAGTTATAGCTGCAATTAAACTGGCTGCTGCATTGTTTACCATCACAGAAACTCTCATTTGGATTTTGGATATTAACGGACTGAAGATGACAAACAGGCAGCTATTACCTTAACAGCTAGTTCTATAGACCGAATGAAATATTTAAACAGCACTTTATACTTATAGTGCTATTTTATATATAACCTAAATGAGATCATGGGTAAACTGTTTAGCAAAGTCTTGATGTAAAACAAGGGCAATACAAATCTTTTAAACTGCTTTTTTCTCTAAAGCATAATAAAGTGCTCCCCAAACGCTATTTCTCTACACGTCTCTTATATAAATCTAGCTGTATGCCATACAGTATATTTAACCATAATTAGTTCTGTTGCTTGAATCCGACTGGACAAGAGACGTTTCAAAATGTGTTAACAGCACTGGGACACTTCACTGTTTTGCATCACTCCGCCACATATCTGTGATGTCTTTGCGGATATATTACAGCAGACACAGTTAATCACACAGTTGCTCCCTCTCTCTCCGTCACCCGCTCACACATGCTTTATTACTTGAGTAACTTATCAGAAACAGCCCAAGCCTTCAGTCATTAGTTTTACTGTGCAGTTTTCAAAATAATAAAGTCCTGGATACATCTTTTGAACTGGCAAAGCAAACCATGTACCCATGGCACAAGAAAACAGTTCTTCACAAAAGAGGTCTTATTGGACACTCCTTGGTTTTTCCTTATTTAAATTTAAATATTTCCAGTGTACTGTTTCATAAACTGCTGCAACCATGTGTTATGGCTAAATATAAGCATGATATGTGATTGCTGTAAAAACCTAAAGCTGTAACACCCTCTTCTTGCTGTGATTATACTTTAGTATACAACAAGTGCAGAACAAACATCTAAACTTACAACGCCAAACAACAAAAACAAACTAGCTGCTTTCACAAACTGACTTTGAAAGTGAACTCTTTCTGGACCACTTCAGTTGTGATGGGGTCCTCAGTCCTTTTCTACATTGTAAGGCAGCACTGAAATGGCAGTTAAATGCTCAAGTCTTTATTTCATTTGACTGAAGAGAAACCTAAGAGTTAAACCTCAGAGAAACCTAAGTGCTGTCAACTCATGTTACATCAATAATATATGGGTGTGCATGTGAAAGTAAAGTTATAAGCAAACTGAATTACTTATTTAAACTGGGTGGGCACCAAAACAGAAAGTGCACATACCTCACCGCACTCTGGACGTTTTGTAGTTGTCATGACAATAAGAAAACGTCTTGTTATCTGTCGGCTCTGCAGAATCAACACTCAGAATTCCATACATTACTTTTTATTGAAATTTATTTTAAAAAATAAAAATATTTTATACTTTAGTTACCGAATAGTGTTTACTGAATGATGTTTTTCCATCATTTACTCACCGTCATGTCATTCCAAACCTGTATTATTTTATTTCTTCTGAGGAACACAAAAGATATTGAGAAAAAGATATATTGAGAAATGTCCCATTGGTTTTGTGTCCATATAACGGAAGGCAATGGGTGCCAATGTGGTTTGGTTACAACATACTTTAAAGTATCTTGTTTTCTGCTCCTCAGAAGCAAAAAGTCATAGAGGTTTGGAACAACATGAGCGTGAGTAAATGATGGAAGAATTTTCAACTATCCCTTTAACTGTAAATATTACTTCTGCACACTTTACCAAACATAGTTTGAAACTAAGTGAAATGCTTATATTTAACAGTAGGTACTTGATGAATAGACTATAATATTAGCCTATTCAAAGATCTGAATTAACAGATTTTTTTCAAATGTGTGGTTGTGCTGCTAAACAGACAATAATGAAGCAGCAAAGCTCACATCCCACACCAAAGACCGTCTGCTGGGAATCTCCTGACACACATAACATGTACATGCGTTATAAAGATGATGCAAGGAGAGAAACTCACAGCATGAAAACAATCCCAAGCATTTTAAGCATGATAGCATATCGCAGGGAAGCACATTTTACTGCCATCTGGCAGGTTTAGGACAAACTGAGACGCATCCATGGCGAGGGCAGCAATCTTGGCAGGAGCTCACAGAAAAGCTGCTTTTGATTTCCTGACCAACAGCCCTCCCCATGACCTCTTCTGTCTTCCAGCTGCCCTTTAATTTCAGTGTGAGGGTGGAAATGACCCACGACTTCTTTGTGTGCCATCAAGCATAAGCGAAGCCTCTCCAAACCATCATCTTTAACACCCACCCCTCTACACACCTCATCTTATCATCTCATGACTGCTCTAACCTCTAGTCCAACACCACCTTAATGCACCTCCACCCGTTTACTCAAACTGTGAGCTACAGCTATATTGTCGTAATAGCACCTTCCCAACCCACCCCATCCCTGAAACTCTAAAAATAGGAAACCAATGGATCTCAGAACAGTAATCCATGCTCAACATATGGCAGTTTTGTCATCAAGTTTTGCATTAATCTGAAGTAATTAGCAATCTTGTATGAAGGTATACAACCCCCAATAATACCTTACTATACATTACAATCACAAAGCCCTGTTTATGTTTACACATTTGTCAGACACTTTTACTTAAAGCGACTTACAAGACATTTAGGGCATGTATTTTTAAGTATGCGTGTTCTCTGAGAATCGAACCTATGACTTTGTGCCGCAATGCTTTACCAATTAAGCTACAAAAATACATTTTACAGCTTTCTTTTCTAACGATCCAATGTGTTCAGCACTCATTTACGCCAGGCTTCAACATGCCACCCATATGAGTCCGGTGATCACAGGCGAGTCGACTCCAACACCAGTGAAATGCAACATGAATGCAAAATAATTCAAAACATGCAGGTCTCCTGAACCCTCATTGTTTTTTGAAAGTTTGGAAAAGTTATGAGATTAATCATTGTTCAATCAAAGATTTTATTTATGTCAGAAAATGAAAAGTCAGTGTAACAAAAACTCTCATATGAGAAATCCTTCATTGCCTTTTAGGAACTGCCAATAACTTCAATAACTTTGAGCCAAAAATAACAGAAGTTACTTACTGCAAGTGCTTTGGACAGTCTTGTGCGGAAGTCATTAAGGACAATCGTAACAATCTCTTGGTGAGGAATATAAGCATTGCCAGCCTGAAGGTAGACTTTCCTTGAGCGCACTAAATCCAGGGCATCCTGGAAGGGTACCTATGTGACAGATAAACAATTATTAGGACAAGTTCTTTATAATAATCAAATAATTACTTGACTAATAACAGTAATTTTCCTTCTACTGCACACACATTTAAAGGTATTATGTTAAACTAAAGACAAACAAACAAACAAGCAGGTCTATAAAATATTTTCCAGGTTTATTCTGTCATTAGTCTTACCCCACATCTTTAAAATTGCATTGTCTTACTTTTACAACCTCATTCAGTGCCACAGAAAACAGCATAAAATTAACTTACTTTGTAGAAATCATATTCTTCCACTGTGATTCCACTTAAACCATAACTGGAACTGATGAGCTTGTCTTTAAGATTTATTTTATCCTCTGCACTAACCTGGAAATTATAAATAAAAATTAATAAACAGCTGATACCGTATGTCAAAAAGCAGGCACAACATTTGGCAAAACACCATTTATCACCAAAACTCACAGAGTTGCTTTAAAGAAAAACAATTCATTCTATTAATTATCATAAAAAATAAATAAATAACATAATTCAGCATGAACTAGAATGACTTAATGATATTGCCATTTATGTATTGCATGGGAAATGCAGGCGCGAACAAAAGGACGAGTAACTATTTCAGTGTAAAACAACCCCCTACAGCCCCCTACATGACTGTTTATGAACAGCACCATTGTAACTTCCACTGGACCCTGTGCATTTCTGAAGTGACAATGATTCATGCTGGGGAAATAATCCAATAAAAAGTGAAATCAAGGCTTTAGCAGGGGCATGCACTGAACACTTCATTTGTTTCACTACCAAAAGCAGCAGACATAAGGCAGAAAGATTTGACAGCTGTTTTTCAGCTTTATAGTTATGCAGTATAGAAAAAATAATAAATTGTTTGCAGTAACATCAAAGGTGAGGGGTTCGAATTAATAGGTCAGGTGGACTTACCGTCTCATACTTCAGATCATTTTTATGCAAGAAGTCCGTCTTGTGCTTTGAAGAAAGAAATCTAAACCGGTAACGAAAAAGATCCATTTCCTGTTGAATAAACCATCGTCTGAGGTCCTCCCTAAAATTAAATAAACCATCATTTTCTCAACACAGTATAATTGTGTGACTGGAGTACCTAATAAAAGCTGTCTATAAATATTATCTAATATTACACAGTGTATAAATGCACTATAATAAATACATTGCCAGGCCACAATACACTAATAAACATTCAAAGCTTGAAAATACATAGCAATCTCAGCCCATTAACAAAGACATCAGAGTTACAAATATTGGAGGGATCAAACGTTAATTAATTAGTCTGTGTGAGAACATCCTGGTTTGCATAATAACAATACTTACGTCTGGCAATATGCCAAGCGTAGAATAAAATGAGAGATATGATCTTTTCTTCTTTTCTCATATTCAGATGGCCCTCCTTGAACCTTACCACCCTAAATTATTAGGACAGATTGTTTAGAAAACATAAATATCAAATATAAAAGTATATAAAACATGAAAAAGTCTTGCAATAATTCAGCCATTTAAAATCATTTACATTAACTCAGTTGATACATTAATAAATCATAACATTAAGAACTACAGCAGACTTAAAGACAATCACTGGGTAAATGAACCAAATTAACATGACTTTTGATACTCACTTATTTTTAATACCAGTATTTTTAGTAAGGGCATACATAATAAGTTTAAGTATATTAGGTTTAAATGCAGAAACATTGTCCGTACCAGTTCTGTTCGGAGTGGGAAGTTAAGACTTGAAAATTCAGTTTCTAATTTTTGGGTGTACTGCTCAGAGTTTTTCACATAGCTCACACCAAGATTCTCCACAGTCTTGAGTACTGAAAAAATAACCAATTATAAATTGTGCATGCACATTATATATAATTAACATTATATGTATTATTGTATCTATTATCACTTATTGTCTAGCAATTATCATGTGTGTGTATATGTATGAGTGTGTGAATGTGGGTGTCAAGACAAAATACAGCTTTTTGACCAAAGCTTTCCTTACATTTCAACCTTTCCACTGCAAAGGTTTCAAACTCTGTCAGCGAGATGTTCTCCAAGGGAGGCTGTCCATAGAACTGAAGGCAGTGATCATAGAGATCATTCTGAGAGCTGCCAATCAGCTTCTTTCTTCTGCTGCCTGAAAACTGCATTGTGATTCTAGATACAAGCACAGTGAATTTACTGAAACCTTGGAAATATGACATCCATGACATTAATCAAGTCATTACCAAACCTGCTGTGATAGAGCGAGATAAAGCTGTACAGACAGACAGAACGACAGAAGGAAAACGAGTCCTTAACAAAGACCTTATAGTTTTCACCCTAATGACGATTTATTTTCCCGAACCCTCACACAAACCGTTTTGCATTTTACATGATTTTTAAAACAGGTGTTTGTGTTTATTAAGCCATAGGAATAACACGGCAAATGCCAGGTAACCTGTAACAATAACTGTCAATGTGATTTGCTTTCCATCACATGTCAAAGTGCTACAAAGAACGCGCGTTTACCATTAAACATTTGCCGACTAACACTATCGGCAGTGTTTTGTTTTAGTAAAATAAAAAAGCATACTTCATGCAAACGTAAATATAAATACAACATAAACTTACACCTCAAAACAAGTGTTGGGTTCCTCTGAGTCCCGCCAACGTGCTGACGTCCCGAACAAAGCGCGGGTATATGACGTCACTCTAAAACCTGACCAATCATGTTCTGTGACTGGCTGTTTCCGGGGGTAGTACTTACATGCGTACGATTAGCACGCCGTGTATGTAAATAGACGTCAAAACAATATCATTCGTTGGTGCTGTAAAAACTAACATTTGTGTTGGGTATATTGCACATTATTTTTGATGGTGCGGCGACGTCGGTTTTTATACTATGTCTTTCTGCACAAAAATACAAAAGATACAGACTGTTCATTCTGCAACCCAATCTAAATACTTAACTAGAGATTCGTGTACTTCCCTATAACTCTCTATGACACACATGCAAACCACTCGCTTTGAACATGTCATTTAGACCAGATGAGTTATGTAGTCTTCTTTGTAGGAACTGTTCCAAACAATCAGAGACTTTATAGAGCATTATTTGATCTCTCTCTCTCTCTCTCTCTCTCTCTCTCTCTCTCTCTCTCTCTTCTCTATATATATATATATATATATATATATATATATATATTCTATATATATATATATCTGATCTGTTTTACAACTTGTAACATAACTTATATTATGTCAGACATTATTAAAGAATCGATTCTTCTTTTATCTTATGTTAATTATTTTTCATTTCATCAAGTATTTTATACTATGCAAATGGATCAGTATGTTCATAAATAATACTTGCTTGTTTTCATAATTGTTCATAAATAATACTAATAAAACCTTACAAATTGCTTGAGACATCGTAGGTTGTACCGTCTGGCTTATACCGCCCTCCATTGGTTATATTGGTTGTAGTATTGTTTCTTTCCTTTAAATCTTTTCTCCTTGCAGGTAGGAAAATATTGACATTTTCGACGTATTTGTTTCTCCTTGCAAATTAATTTGAACCTCCAAAGTACATTCTTTAATTTTACACTGCGTTTAACATACACAGCAAAAGAGACTGAAAAACATGTCAATTACACTCAACTGCACAATTGATTAATTGTCATGTTGTAATCTAAAATTGTCAATGTATTCGAGTCCATTATGCTTATTGAACAGTCATACAAATTAAGGCTTATCAAACTTTGTGAACTTCGTGAACTTTCTTTTATTTCAGCCACAGGCTAGGGAAGTCACAGCACTGCCACACGAAAGGATGAATCATTTGAAACCAATCAAGACAAAAGACTTCTGCATTTCTTTTCATTACTATCCAATGAAGAGACTAACCAAATTAATTTCCTAGTATTTTTAGAGGTTTTCTTGGCTATGATTCATAAATTCTGCAGCTATTTTTCTGAACAGTGACGCACAGGCAGGGCACAAATCATTTAGCCAGGAAAATGAGCTTTCTTTAGTTATTTCTTTAGTGAAAGGTGAAAGAGACGTGGCTTTTGTTCTTTCTAGGGAAATGATGTCAAGGGAAGAGCCCAGCTGCTCATCGCTAGTACACAAACCTCACAAGAGAGGGGGTAAATCAGATGCAGATGAATAGAGAGTGGGGAAGGGTAGTCCAAACAGCTGTAGAGAATGATAATAAAACCATGGTAACTAGGTCAACTAGGTTCGTAGATCAACAAAAGTAGTCTTGACCTCTTCTATTTGGAAGCCTTTACACTCCAAAAGAATGATCACATGGTGAACACACAGGAGCAAACATTGATACCTGAGACTGGACGAGAAATGTTGCCCCAGTTTCTGTTTTACCTCTTGCAACAAGTCATAGATTATATATTTCGGTGGCATTAGCAGCGTAAAGTTTGTGGGTTTGATTGCCAGGGAGCACACGTACTGATAAAATATATACCTTAAATACACTGTAAGTTGCTTTGGATAAAAGCGTCTGTCAAATGCATAAATGTAATGTAAATGTACTAAATGCAAAATATGTGTATAGTAGGGGTCATCATTCTTTTCAAGCCAAAGGTCGTTGGTTTATTGCAAATTTGTATACTGTTGAGTGTTGTTTTTTTTAACCTATTTTAGAAGTTGTTGCGAAAGTGTCATTTTGGTGTACGTGAAGCTATGTATCAGACGTGAATGTCCTTTTAACAATAAAAGTGAAGTTAAAACAAAGAACTACGGAACAAAATTAAAGGTCAGAGTAGCTTAGCTGACTGGCATGAGCAGGTAGATACATTTCAAACCACACCTGAAAGAGGAAATGTGGTTACGCCATTTTCCAGCTTCATGTTAAGTCACAATTGATTTTTCCTCTGCATCACAGCTAGTTAATTTTTATAGTACATGTATTTCCCTTTCCTTTTAATAGCAATATGAGCTGGTGTGAAAACAGTGAAGACCTGACTCTCAAACATAACATTAAACCACTGTTTGTTCCTAGCTTCTTTGTGTCAGCTTTTGTGGTTACTGACCATGTAAGGTATTTTCTGAATGACACATGATGAGTGTGATGTTCACAATGACACAGAAAAAAATACTATTAAAATTAAAAATACACCTTTGTAAAATCAGCTTAAACATGTAAATGTGAATTTGATTTTTGTGTGTGGGTGTTTGGGTCAATATATGTTTCAGATTTCAAAACATTTCTTAATCTAATATCTAGTATTGGATTAAATCTAATAAGGAATGTATTCATTTTATCTACGTATGGTGTTTTTGGGTATTTAGGCATATCAATATCACTATCACAATACATACAGTGCAGAATTTCCTTTATTATGTACGTTGTGCAAGGTTGCCCATTCTTTTAAAAAAGGAAAATTCTGTGACGTGATAAGAAAAAGGAAGTCCGTACAGTTTAAAAGTCTCTGATGAACTACCCCAATGACTTTTATCTGCAACATGTCTGCAGTAACTACACCTGTGATTGCATGGATAGCCCTTCTCTGTTGGGCAGACTGTAAGTTCAGCATTTTTTGTCTTTTAGCCTTTGAAATTCTATGGTTACACTACAATATGGTGTTTATTATTTTCTGTACAAATGGTAAACTTTGTTTATTTAGTTAAGGGATCTTTTTGAAAACTGTAATTACGTTTATCTTCTACAAAAATCATCTACAAATCTCATCTGCAGCCTGCATGTGCCCATGTAATGTCTGACAATGTGTAACTTTCATTTTTTGTAAAGCTTTTACAGGGTATTATGTGAAAGCACTATACAAATAAATGTGAATGTAAATTGAACTAATGTTGGATTTGTACTGTCTTTAAGGTAGTCCCAATCAGCTTAATGATATGGCACCTCTTGGTGTGGAATTCCATTCTTTGGACTTTAGAAATGTCTTACACTGGAAACACCCACAAAAGGCTGTTCAAGGCCTGAGATATTCTGTTCAGCATAAAGTGTAAGCTTGCATAATTAATGCAAAACCTTTCTTGTCAATTTTATGGATAATTTTAATATTGTTAACCAATATATTATGTTTGTAACCATGATTTTAATAACAATAGCCACATAACATAAATTAACATATAAATAGCATGTTGAACTGTCACATTATGGTATTAATGTATTGTTCATAGTTCATGTTCATATGGCCTTTTGTGATTTTAGATATGGAGACAAGGAGTGGATGAATGCTGAACACTGCCAAGGCATCCAGTTGCTCCAGTGTGACCTGAGTCACGTGACATCAGATCCCAGAGAATGGTACTACGCCAGGGTCCATTCTCTATCAGCTGAGGGTTACTCACCATGGGTTATTAGCTCCAGGTTTCACCCTTACTGGGATAGTAAGTATCTGCTTTGCAATAATTATTTTAAGTTTATTATTACTACTTTACAATTTAATTGTTTGACAACACTTTATTTTAGTGTTTTTGTTACATGTGTTACATGTTATATGTACTTTCTATAGTAATAACAGCAATGCATAATGCATAATTACAGTAACCTGTTATGGTCATGTTGTTAATTCATTTTATTTAGTACTTAAATGTATAATTACCCTGTAAAAAGGACGCTTTAAAAAAGTATAACTGGTCATATGAATGATTTTGCTACAGTGGTGCTATCCACAGAGAATGACCCAAAGATACATAATTTTACACAAAAGTATTTCTGTGGAACTTAGAGCCACATATTTTTCTCTACATCACAGCCCATTTTAGCCCACCTCAGTTAAAGCTAAGTGTCACAGGACAGAGCATCATGGTTCAGATCAGACCTCCGAGAACACCACTGCGAGGACCAAATGGCACTAGACTACGAGTGACAAAACTGCAGAAACTGATATTCGGGATATACCTAATGCACAATGAGGTGGAAGAGGTAAGACCCTCTCCTCCAAAGTCCAATGTGAGCATGTTCGTACTGTATGTGCAGTGTATTATGCAATACTCCAGTCATTGATGGTGTCACCAAAGGTATATTTGAAAATATTTAACACAGTTATATTTGATAAATCTGGTTCACTTGTTTTTTTCATTATTTGTTACATTGTTTGCCCAGCAACATTGGCATATGAGAGCTAACTGCATTTCACTTAGCTGCATTAGAAATGGCTCAGAGACCAGATCCTATATTTATTAAAATTTAAAAATAAACTCATTCTAATCCACAAACTTCTCAAATTCAATGTGCTACACCCTAGAGTCACCAACTCCACCTTTTTCAAATAGGAAGTCCTTGAAACAGACAGTTGCTCCAAGGAGCTTGTGATCCCAAAGTTGCGCTCAAAAACAACCTACTGCCTGCAGGCTGTGTCCGTTACTCCTCGCACAGGCCACAAAAGTGCGCGGAGTTCCAGCAAATGCATCAGCACACATTGAGCATTTGATGTCTTCCACAGGTAAGTCTTGCGTAACACTTGGCATTGTTTGGTGAACACTTGACGGTGTCCATTGTCAGTTTTTGCTTTGTGCTTTTTCCAAGTCACCTACCAGGCATTGATGGTTCAAAGACAAAACCATAACAAAAATAAAACACTAGTTGTCATTCAAGACAGATATTGCACCCTTGAGACACCTTTGTATCAAATTCCAACCTAGGATAAAATTAGAGTGATTGTGTAGTTTCCAAGGAGAATCAGTTCTGAGAATGTAGAGAATTTCCTGTTTCCAAGATTTATATTCATTGAGATTTCTGGTTTCAAATTAGGGATTGTTACACATTTTTTATAACTCTTTTCTTTATCTGTCTGCAGGTTGTGGCTGCTTCTGGAACCTTGTTAAACATGAAAATGATGCACTTACACACTACATAGTGGAATGCTGGAAACTCTCACAAAGGTCAATTGTACTACAAGACTGAGGCTTGGCCTTACTAAGTTTTGGTAAAGCTGTTTGTCATTCATGCACTTAGTGTCCGTAAAAGGAATTATTGTTTTCACTGGGTTTCCTGAACACTTTCCTGTAATCCTTTGGTCATGCAAATGGAAATGTTGCTGTGGGGCTTAAAAAAGAGAAATGTGGAAATGTGACAAAATCAGTGTTAACATTTTTTTTGGGCAACTCAACCAAAAATTGCTTTTAGTTAATATACAGTAGCTGGAACAGCAGGTATTTTAACATATAAACACATCATCTTTAATGCTGTAGATTACTAAAAATAATGTGTTTAAGGCAGAAAATTAAACACCAGACAGAAAATTTCATTGGTCATCTTTCTTACAAAATCTGTGTACAAGCACCTTTTGCTGAACCTGGAACAAACAGACAGTATTTACTAATTTACAACATACAAATCTAGACTAAATACAGCATATGACAGAAAACCAATGCTTAAATGTTGTATAAAGGATTTATTGGTCACTTCTGTACAGTAAAATAGTAGAATTTGCTATAAATGAGATGATTGTGGGCTCAGCCCTTTTTTCTTGGAGCCCTCCTGGAGCAAATAACCAGTTTGTGAACCATCATCAGTCCACCTCAGCACAGCACAGCTTTTAACATTAAAATAGTCACATGGGTAAAATACTGAATGAGTTAAACAGGATGGGTGAAACAGAGTTCCATACATCATACACTGCACAGACACTAAGTAGCGAGAACCGTAAGATTAATGGCAGTGCGTGTGTACCATGTAACAATTTTTCAAAACTATCTCCTTAGCTGGAACCCATGATCCCAAGATAATGTGAGCAACATTAACTTTGGTGAAAACATGAAACTTTTGTTGCTTAACTTCTACTCTACAGATTTTGACACTTGTGTACATCCTTAAAAATAAGTCAAAAAGAAACAACTGCAGGTCTGATCGCTTCAGTTCTCACACCAGGAGAAATGATTGTGCTTAAACAATAACACAATAAGCTATTTACAAAAACAGCCATCATATTATTCTTTTTTAATCTTAAAAGTAATAACCATTGTAAGACATAAAAAGAAGGCACCACAATGTCTCAAGTCCATTGTTCATGTAAATTCTGATGTGCATTTATATACTTAAACTAGTTAAATTATTAATCCAGTCCTGTGAGAAAACATGTTACCAAATCTTATAACAACACAAATGTAATAAACAACAATTATTACGATTCAAAATAAAAAATTCTAGTGCCACGACATTTTGTTCTTCCTTTAAAACACTATATATATATATATATAAAATGATCATTTTAGTGCCTACTAGAACTATGAAAGGTTTTTCAATACTGTATGTGTGAAGTCATCTATTTAACAAACAGAGTTGTCATACTTCACTACTGGTGCCCCCCTTTAACTCCAAACTAACTTTGTTCCATTAAGTATGTTCCAAATCATGTCTCCACATCCTAAAATGATACAAAATATTTATCTCCTAGGATGGTTACTTTGTTTCATAGAATATGGAAAAAACAGATACTGAACTAATAAATTCCACAACAGACAGTGAACAAGATTTTTCAGTCTATCATACAGGGTGATGACTGAGATTATAGCCAAAAAAAAAAAAAAAAAAAGACAAATTAGCTTTCATGGAAGCAAAATTAATATACAGTACAGTTCAAAGTATATTTCATGCAATTATACATCGAATCATGATTTTACATATATAATTATGTTGATTTACGTTTCATTTGAATAATTTTAATGAACCCATTGCAATGTAAACTCAAAAGTTATTTAAGTGGCAACACACATCATGTATACATTTATTGGTGTATTTTTAGGGGATGCTGATAGATACCATTATTATTGCTGTGCATTCTTATTTATTTTTACTTTTTGGCAGCAGATTGACGACCTCATTTTTACTCAAACTTCTAAGATAGTGCCTCAGGAATACTGGATTCATGCCATGATATGTTATAGGTTCATAATCTATATACTCACAGGCAAGTACATTTCTGGCAGGCATGACGACATAAAATACGGCTCTGAATTAAAAGTTATAAATGTCAAATACCACAAAAGTGGACATCTCAATGAAAGGTCATGTATAAGGTGCATGCATTTCATCTGGCAAGGTATCGCTGTAAGTTAGTGAAGTGGGTTTCCAATACAGCTTTCAAAGAAAACTCATTCCAATCAAACAAACAGAAATTGTTATTATTGCAATGCGGATTGATGCCTGTTTTAGAAATTGATTTGTTAGTGTGGTCAGTCACATTAGCTACAGTGTTACATCAACGAACTAACAGTTACCCCCCCCCAACACCTAATATAATTTATATAAACACTGTGGGCCCTCTTTATGTCTTTCATATGACATTACGTGACAGAAACCAATGACAAAAATGCCTGAATACTTTAAAAATCAGTAGTTTCTAACAGGAGAGATATTGTTCATCAGCATAAAAGTTTACAAATGGCATAAAAACTTCGAACCAGCATTTCTACTGTACTTCCGGTGGAATGTCGATCATTTACTTCATATGTCACTTCATCTTAAATTACATATTAAAGTAAACAAAATATAAATAAAAGTACCACAGATTAACTTCAGCAGCAATGGCTCAAAGATCAAAAGCCATGATGTTAATCTTCAGGAGAAAACTTCTAACCATCTAGCAGAACAGACAGATTCCAAGTTAAGACTGTGTGCAGGAGAAAAGGCAGCTTATTTCAAGATAAAAACTCTTTCTCTAGTTCAAAGACAGAAGGCCGACCTGGAGTGCTTTGTATTCGACAGAGGGGAACAGTGCAGTCTCGTTTTTGACCCTCTGTGTCCACATCCAGTAACGAGCAGCCAGTTTTGACCTCTGAGGGGAAAACAACCAAAGTTTGGGCACTCTTCCCCCCAGAGCAGTGCCCCAGAGAATAGCTCTTGTTGCGACTCTTTCGAAGGCCCCAGGAGTTAGGTTTGCTTTTTAGGGAAAGCGGTCTGGGTCTGGACACTGATTCACTGGGGATTTGCTTCTCTTGAGTAGGTTCTCTGTCAGGCTTCTTTCTTGAGGAAGTGGTAGGGGAATCCACTGAACTGGCCTGGGAATTACTGTTTCCATTAACTGAAGCAGAAACCACATTATTTCATACAATGCAGAAAATCCCTAACCAGAATAAACTTTCATAAAACTTTCAATACACTTAGAAAAATCACTTTCACAATTAGAAAAATGCTATACTTACTACTCTGACACACAGCAGGACTGGACTTTTTTCTCCTAAGCCGAGAGCTGGGTCCAGAAGTATGATCCTGTGTGGGGGTTAAGGGAACATCACTCCTCGCTGGGGTAACAACACTCAAGCTAGAACCCGGATTCTGTTGTCTCTGCAAACTGCTGGGTGGGTATTCTTTCACTGGGCTGTACCCTGATCCCTCAAAATCTGACTGCAGGAGGCACTTGGTGGAGTTGCACTCAGAAATTGATGACATGGCAAGCAGGTTTACAGGCTCTGTGGTAACCTCGTCCTTCCATGAGCGGCCACTAGGGGGGCTGGTGCTGCGGCGGAAGAGAGTAGCACGTTGAAAAAGTCCCTCACGTTTTTTCTTCTCCTCACGTGGCTCTGCTTCTTCGTTACCAGTGGCCTTACAGATCTCCCTTAGGTCAAAGCCTAATGCCACAGACGCAAGGATGGAGGCACAGCCATAGAGAACAGAGTCGGTGCGCCGGCGTGTGGAAGCACGCTTCAGGCTATTGGTGGGTGTGTGCTGTGGTGTAGTGCTGGTGGAGCTTGTGGATGTTGTTGGGTCTTCCTGGCTCTCACCTCCACCTCCTCCACCCAGGCCCTGGTTGTCCCCCTGTTCATCTTTCCACAGAGGTAGATCAATATATACCTGGTTTGGCAACTTCAGTTGCTTTGGTTTGTTGTCAGATCCATCAGTCTGACATGCCTCGTCTTTATTGGTTCCTAAGAAAAGGGTATACTGTAAATAAAAATCTGTTGTTCTTACGGTACAAAACTAGCAGCTGTGGATGGCAGAAAACTTCCTTTTATTAAAGGACTACAAAGGACTTCCTTGAAAAATACATTTTAACTTTGGGGTTAAAAACTGTGGCAAAAAAGTTTCCATATTTTACAAAACTTTGCCTTGTATTTCACGACAACATTTTGTATATTTACAAGTCTAAATTGTACCTTAATTGTAATTAATTAACTGACATAATACAAATCTGCTTTGTACCTTATAATATACATGCTATCCACCATAACACAGGTGGTTAAATGGACGTCCACATGATGAATCAAAGTTCATTACTAGTGGCTTTTCCAAATTGCTAATACTTATAGAAATGGTGCATAGTGTCATTTAATTTGAAGATTCATGCAGGGAATTATGGAAACGTCCTTTTACTGTTTTTCACTATAAATTTTACAGTGACTTATATTTTTAACATAAAACAGTATAACAATAACAATATTTAACAATATTTTACTGTAAAAGTACATGTATAATCTTGTTGAATATTACAGAGATTTTCATCGCAGTATACACACTCATGCTTTTTACTTTCAAAAACTGAACATTTTACTTTATATAGTAAAATTAAAGGTGAAGCCTTGTTAGGCCTATTACAATCTCTCACTGGATATTTGAAGGTTTATTTACAGTTAACCAGGTTTTTACAGTAGCATTTTTCTGTTAAAATTACAAAAACATTTTACAGAGTAAGACTAGATTTTAACATTATCGAATGAAAATGCGAGTGGTGCTTGCCTGTGCAAAACTTGGCAAGCACAACATTGGGAAAACTTATTGTGGTGGTTGAGTAATGAGCTGATTAAGCCAAGTGCACGCCACAGGAGTCTAGGTTGTTGCCTTTGATGTTTTGACTAGTCCATGAAAAGCAGTCATAAATCACCTCTCCCCAGCAAGCCACACAATATGAGGTATCATTCTTGACTGTTTCACAAATAGTGTGCGATCATTTATGTGTTAAAGTTAAATATTTAAGGTAAGTAGTTTTTAAAATGCTTAAATGTCAACCTTTTTGCTTTTTAACATTAAAATGTAAAATGAATTAAATGGGTTTCAGGCAAATTGTTCTGTTAAAGGAATTCCAAAGAAATTTGTAAATGGAAGCTTAACCTTCCTTACATACCCTGCTCTGCAAATAAGGCAGCCAATGGAACAGATTTCTGGCTCTTTATGAGACTAGTAGACCAGGGACTGCTTCCATCAGAGAGAGGCCGAACTCTGCAGACAATGACAGATAACTTACAAAACTGTATAGCTATATGTATTTGCCAAATAATTTAAATGTAACTTAAATGGTGCTTAAACTGCAAAAATATTTGTTTTTCTACAAAGAAATTGTTTTAAAGGCTTCAGAAAACTATTTTTCTAACCTTTCAGCACAATTTCCCCTTTCCTTAGTCTGTACAGAGCTTGGTCCCCATGTACGTCCCTTTTTCTTGAAACCTTTTTTAACATCATCGAACTCCTCAGGTTTGTAATTGGTGCTCCGACCCCATGTTCTATTGCTCTCATCCAGGGTCACTAAAGATAAAGAAACAAAGATACAGAAAACAAAGATAAAGAAATTGAAACAGAATTTCTAAAAGGAACTTTCTCCAGCTGACAGTCCCAATAGCCACAGTGGGTTATATCTGTTATGTCAGACAGCAAGATTCAATCTTAGTCCTTCACAGCACAGCAGCAAAAGCCTTTACAGGAACTGGGAAATGAAAGCAGACTCCACCAACCAGAAAAACAGATGGAATTATTACTGATAAAAAGTGTTAGAAAATTACAATCATTTTTCAAAACGGTTAATATCAGAAAAAATGCTGGGTTGAACTCAAATGAGCTTCGAGTTAACTAAAAGCTTTAATTGTGTGTTATACTTTACACAAAAAGTTTACTTTAATGGCAAGCTATTGATGTAACCAATCAGATTTAGATGATTATATGAAGCCTGGTAGCAGCTCGATGTCTACCAAAATGTTCTTGATTCCCAAAGGCAGTTAAAGCAAACTGATTACAACTATTAGATCTGTGTAAGCATCAAGCAGTGTGTTATGACTTTGCCAAAACCAATATTCAAAGACAACAATCAATAACAGATGTCTGTAAAGCCAAAACCATAGTGGTTGGAAACCACACTAACTGTCCCAAAGGACTACAGTGTCCTTGCCTTTCTTCCTAAACATGCTAGGAGGTTTACACTCGCTTGTGATATCCACATCCTGGTGATACACAAACATACTGTCCCTCCGGCTAGTGTCAAGTGGGTGGCTCACTGAGGGGAAACAATATGTTAAAAATGTGTGACAGACACAGGATTCACCAACTATCGGCAATGATCTGGAAGGCTTGTTTGTTTGGCTGATCCACACTCAGCTTTGAAAACTGCAGATAAATTGATTTATTAGAAAGTGTGATTTTTCTTCCTTTCACTTTCCATCATATTTCATCACTGTATTGAAACATTTAAAAAGATATTATAGGCTAATACTGGTATTTGATAATTACTGATTATAAAAAATTCTCACTGTCATCATTTAAATTTTCTTGTACCCCTTCTTGACTTCACACTCCCCAAAAAAGTGCATTGTGGGCATTTCTCATATTTAGGAAAATGGCTGTAAATGTCTGAAGACAGAGGTTGAAACTTGCCTATAAAAAAAAAACAACAGGAAAAAAAAATTCTTCAACAGAAAAAAAAAAAAAAACAAAATACATACAGCAATGATTTATGTTTTTAACCCAAAAACTCAAAATTAAAAAAAACCTTTATAACTGTATAAATGTGTGAAAGAGAGGGCTCTTACACTGGATGGCTCGGAGGCGGGGAATCAGCGTAGGGCTGCTGGGGGGGCTGGAGTTGGTGCTGTTGAGACTTCTCCTCTTGTCCATAGTGGGAGAGGCCTGAACTGTGATCTTATGCTGAAAATCTGTTGCACACAAATATGATTAGTAGAAAGTCCTATAGGCATAACTCAGTAATAAACCTGTTGGCTCACTGATGGTTGTGCAGCTCTAACCTGAGGGCAAGCTGATGCGGTTGCCATCTTTGAGTTTGAGACGGCTGCGCTTGAACTTGCCCTTCCGTTTCTTCACGTTGGGCTTGTCCTTGTTGAGCTGGAAAATGAGAATGTTGAGTTCCCGCTCGAGAACGTTGATTTCTCGCTCAGCCAGCTGCTGTTCTCTCCTCTTCAGAAGTTCCTCGTGAGACTTCTGCTGAAGGGCAGCTCGTGTCAGCTCCTCCTCTCGAGAACGCAGCTCCTGATGATGCGAAACAACATTCAGGATCAAGTCATGAATTGATGCACAAAACAAACTGTACTATACAGTTTATATATGTTAAGATGTACTATAAAACAAGCCAAACAAGGTTTTCTGGAATCACTGGGTCTGTTTACACCTAGTATTAGGATACATTTTGGTCAATTGGATCACAAGTGCGCGGCACTAAATACAAGTGTAAACGGGGTCTAAAAAGTTTTAAGCTTGTCCGCTTTAGACCAAATCCAGAGGTAGTGGAAAAAGCGCTACTTGTGCTGTAGATGCTTATGTCGTTGAATGTATTCAAACAGCCACAAAAGACCACTTTCCGCTTACTGATCGTATACATAATTATTGCAGACATGTTTGGAAGCGTGTTTGTTAGACGAGATTTAAACTTTGACAAGCTAAAGCAGAAAGTTTATTTCAAAACACGAAAAAAAAAAAAGCAGATTCTCAAGCACAATGTTTTTCTACCAGTCCTGACTTCTAGTGTGAACCCACAGTGTTCGGCAGGGTCTTGAGGCTGACACTGCAAAAATGAAAGCAGCTGCTCTCCTCCTCTTTCTCTCGTCTCATTTCGCGATCGTGTGAAACTTGCATGAGCTTATTTCGTGCATTGCTCTGAAATAGCTCATAATATTAGTGCACATCAACTTTAACCCTCCTTCTCGTGTTTTGACAACAGCAGAGGAACCCATCCACAGACCATTCCCTTAAAGTAATCAGGACAGAAGCATTCGAAAGTGGAAAAAAGAGACAGATTTAAAAACCCGAGTGTATATGGGAATGTCTCTCTCTTGTCCACTTGTGATCTGACCGAACAGGGCCATTGACATGGCTGTATTGTTCTCATCTACTCTATGTCCATGAGCAAAACAGCATCAATGGTATGAATTGCAGTCTCGCTTCCTTTGGTCTTGAAGGAGAGAGCTCAAATTGCTCTCTACGTAACATGGCTATTCTCAAATCGTGTTATTCCTGATTTCAGCCTGAAGCACCACAGACACCAGAATAATGTGAGACCTGAAAGTGAGTTATTCATACCATAACAGCTGAAGCAGGTGAATATAGGCAGAACATATATTCTTGTTAGGCATTATTCAAAACAGTTTTCTGCACTCATGGAGTAAAGCCGTTTGGCCTAATCTCTTGTGAATAACTTCTGTAAGAGGTTTTGGGGCCCTTTGCCAAGAAACACACTTGGGCAGATGATTGGGATTATAATCACAATTAATGAAAGAAATCGTTTATTTACAAATTAGTAAATGTAATGCATAAAAAAGAAGTTTGTCATAAGACTGCACCTTAACAGTGGAAATCTTAACAGATCAAAGAAGATCTTTAAATAGCACAGTGTAAAGATTGCTAATTGGAGTTTTAGCTGACCTACAGGAAAAGGCAATCTTGATCAAGCAATGACAAATCCTTTTCAACATAACAAGCAGATAAAACCGGAAGCAGCTTATCATATTAACCTTATTAAACACTTAAGGCCATTTCATTGCGAACAGCTTTCTTTGTTAAGAGGATCTAATACAGCTACCCAAAAATCTGGGCCATATCTGATAAGAGTGGGTATGGGCACGGCAAAACAAACAATGCAAGACTTTAATCTCAATACTCAGCCATATTTATATACAATAAATTCAGGTATAGTGCACTGAGGACTTGCATTTCATTTCTAGTTCTTCAGTTAATGTGTTGCTGCCTGGTATTAACAGTTTAGGCAACCAGACAAGAGTGTTAACAACAGGGCTACACATCAGTTTACAAATCAAAGCTATTGTTGTCAGCTGACATCATTGCCACTGCCTTATACAGCCAGTGCCTCAAAAAACAGAATTGAAATTTGGGGGGAAGAAAATAGATGAAACCAAACTCATGGCCATCAAAACTGACCTTTTCTTTAGTCCGCAGCTCATCAAACATTTCCTGGATCTCCACTCTCCAGTCCTCCTGCATTGAGTGGAAAGAGTCCTGTGGCATGGTGGCCATCACAGCCTCCTCTATGGCAGTCAGCTGCTCCAAGATGGCAGAGAAGGATGGGCGGATATGTGGATCTTGCTCCCAGCATTCTATGAAAACATATTAGAACACAATCCTGGAAGTGCTATATGTGACTATTAAAAGATGTTACAATGACCATGCAGGCCAAAATGAATTCACAGCAGAACTTTAGTGCAATTGCAATTGCAGAACTCATAGAGCAGTTGTTAAAAAAACTTCAAGTCAATGGTAATTGAACTGTTGTGGTGTTGCCATGTACAAAAATGCACATTACATGTTGGGACAAACAAATAAACTTACCCTCCATGAGCTTGGCAAAAGGCTCGGGACAGGTAGATGGAATGGGAAGAGTTAACTTGTTGACAGCTACACCGTAAGCAACTGCCAAACCATCAATGCCACGATAAGGAACCTCCCCAGTCAGTAATTCCCAAAGCAGGACACCATAACTGGATCAAGAACAGGACAGATTAGGGAACTAACAGATTAAAATGTCCTAATAGTGTACTATACAGTGTTGCTAATCACACCACCACATCACACCATGGCCTTACTGGACACAATAGTGTTTGTGTATTTCCTCTAAAGTATTACTCAGGTTGGAAACTTTGCCTCTAAATGTTACTTTTATGAACATAAGTGTGCACATAGCTCCGTGTTTTCTCAAAAGCAGCTTCTTGATTCATGCCATAGTGGACTTTTTGCCTGTTTCGCTGCTTGTTTTTTAAACATTTGTAAAAAAGACTTGAATTTCTTAAGACATGAAATTGTCACTTCTGTTACCTCACCGAAAGGTCCAGAAAGTGAGAGACAATGCTCAACTGTTATATTGTTAGGGGGAAAAGGGAACTGTCAATATTCTTATGTTGAAACCAATTCTATGGTGGCATGCTGTAAGGCATGTCTGAGCAAAGCAGAAATTTGGATAAAATACCTTAACCTCATATTTTGCTTTTACAAATAGGCTAAAGAGTTAGTCAAAACAACAACATTCTGTAGCCATTTAAAACTAATCTAGTGTTTCTGTGAACTTAAATCAATTTCACACACTACATTTCATATAGTGTAAGCTCTGGTCCAAAAACCAGTGAGCTTCTGTTGTCTACGGTCTACACAGACAACACCCTAACTGAAATCTAATCTCCTAAATAACTGATTTGGTATGCTTTACAAAAAGCAAGTTTTTAATTAAATTACACTTTTTGTTGTGTTTATTGTGTTTAAAAAAAAGTATCATTGCAATGCATTCTGAGATTCCTTTCTCTTCAAAGACCACATTCAATGCTGCCTTACAGTCTGAATTTGGAAGAAATTATCTCCAAATTTCTAGGTATCTCAAGAGGCAACATAATTATGTTGCCTACATTATGGAATAGATTTAGCGTACCTCTCGTGCCTTAAAATGCTGCCTACAGCAGCTCACCTGGTTTCAGAACATAATGTCCAACCTCAAATAACCAACAAATTTTAACTGTAGGCTTTGTGTGGCAAACACTGCAATTAACTTCAAAAAATAAGAGATTACCTCCAGACGTCACTCCCTTTAGAAAACAGGGAGGATTTGATGACCTCAGGAGCCATCCAGGAATAAGTGCCAGCTGCACTCATTTTCGTTGTTTTGTGCCACTCTCGAGCCAAGCCAAAGTCAGTAATCTTTAGGGTTTTTCGACCAATGTCATCATTTTCAATTTTTTCAAGTAATAAAACTAAAGAGAAACAGAGAAAATATTAAGCATTTGATTTACTTCTGCTAGCACAAAATGAATTGAATAGCACGATTTTACAGAAACTTAATTAAAAAGCATTCTAAAGTAACTATACACTGAATTAAAAAAAATATGTGGTGACCAGTCTGTTCTGATCAGCCATTTCAAGGTATGACGGGAATGTTTTCCACGCTTGGGTTTGAGCCTTTCAGCATTTTTGTCAATGAATAACAATACAGGAATGCAAAGAGGCCTATCTTATTTCCACTCTTTTATCATGAAGTGGAATCTTCACGGACACAGATCTACATGAAGAACTCAAAGTGACATACAATTCGCTCTGCTTAACAATACAGTCTCATACCAAATGACAAACAACATGAGAATATAGGCCAGCTTGCTTTGAAGTTAGAAACATCCTGAGGTCAGGAGAAGTATTATTTCTCACCAATTCTGTCCTTGACGAATATCCATCTGCAGACTCTTATCAATATTAGTATGTAATAAAAAAGAGGCCCTGCGCTGACAGAAAATAACTACATTCTCATTTAATCTAACCGTAACTCCCTTTATTACTACCCCCTGAAAGGACAACAAAGCACTTTTATCTGGACAAGTTTCATGAAACAACGTTGCTAGATATGAAGCTGGCTGTGTACAGTAATTATCTGCTTTACACTGCAGAGCTCTGACCTCGACTACACTCCCAGCTTGTGTATGTACTGTTACAGTTTAAGACATTTAATGTAACATTTCACAGGTTTAGCAGTAGAATGACATCACTAAAAGCAGCACATACTGAATATAGTGGGTATAGAATATAGTTTCTAAACCCTAAAATCTAAAGTCTTGTTTTTCTTTAAAACCTTACATAAAAACAGATGAATAGAGTTCCAGGTGCTACTTAAATAATAAACAGATGACTTGCAAGTTCCCAAGAAAAATATTGGGAATCACATAATAATCACATGAAAACTGTGATTTCATTTCGAACCGGTTTCACCTGTTTAACGCTCCCGGGTTAATCCCAGCTGTGGGTTTCTGAGCACTATTGGATTTGTTTCTAGGAAATAACAACAGTACACTGTAGTGTCAACACTCAAAGCTTAATGAACAACCAAAACCATGTAGGCAAGACTGGCTCAAAGCTCTGATCGTGGACACAATACAGTAAACACTATGCAACAACATTTGTTCCAATTACAAATATTGAACATACTTAGGGCTTCTGACAATATATCAAACCAAACAAAATCTAATCTGACATTTAAAATTATGGCAAACATTGTTTAAGTATTAAAAATTCAATTCGGTGGCATGTCCAGGTCCAACTTAATAAGTAAGCCTAATTCTTCTTTTATAGTGATGTGATGCAAACATATTTTAAACATTCTTCTAAACAAATAGTACTTCAAAACCATCCATTACTGCTTTACCACCACTTTTTGAACTTGCTTTGCCTAAGATTTCTATGGTGGCTATTTTATGGGGCAGAAACTTTCCTTTAGATTATGTGACAATAACCATTGCCTGTAGTGTGTACAACGTGGTCCCTCTATCCCTCCAACAAGGCTATTGCTCTCTACACTGTCAGCTGAGAGTATTCTGGAGTGTACACATGCTTGAGATTCCTTAACATTTCATTTCTTGTTCCCGAAATTACAAAATTACATTGAGTTTTGAAGTGTGGCGCAGGGCCAAGTTTCACAGGGACTGCTGGCTACAGTTCTGCAATATTCTATACCCCCAATCTGGAAGTTCCCTGTCTTGGAAAGAAAACAGCAGCCATTGAGGAGATTAAAAATAATGAAAATAAGCCTTTCAGCCCTAGGAGTCGGGGCATTCTTGAGTTGGCAGTCACCTAGCAACCAGTGTTTGACCATTGCATTGTGCAAACTTATGTTAAGCTTTTGCCCCCTCGTTAGCGACATTCCATTGAGTGAGGTATTAAAAGCTTAGGGCACAAAAACATCATTTCACCCACTGTTTGCTATACCTTAAAGATAATCATTGATCAGCTAGGAAAGAGTGGATACAAAGCAAATCACTTTAAAAGTTTGATTTCGTGTTCCAAAGAAAACCTTCTTTAAGGGAGTAGTATTTGACTTTCCTGTTTGTGCCTCCCTAAAAAATGCACTCTACACCTTTAACCTGCTAAACAATGAGACACAAAGTAAATGGGGATAGAGTTCCCCTCATGAAACAGCAGAAAAGGTCTGGCTCATGATGGGTGGTGGCCTGAGTGCAGCCATGAGCACACATACGTTATTTTTTTCAATTAAGGTCAGCAAGCTTTCAGTGTTGTTTGTCACAATCATGTGGAGAGATAAACAAATGGACTTGCGTAAACTGTAGACCTGCCATGCTAATGGGGGCTGGGTTGTGACATAAGCTCTGTTGGTGATAGAAGAATGCTGTCTTTTCTCAGCTGTGGAAATATTCTAACAACTTCATGAATGGTGAATAACACAGTAATCAAAATGAGTCAAAAAAATCAACTATATTAAAGCCAATAAATTAATGGATTTGTAATATTAAACCTGATATGTCATCAACTAACTGTATATAAGGATATATCCATTTATAAAGATCTCTGATATTTCTTAATTCAGAGATAGTATTACAATATTATAATATAATGTATGTTGTTATCTTTGAGTATTCGTTGGAAAGGCAAAACCATTCTGTTAAAAAGTTACTTTTACTTAACTGAAAGACCCTTTTATATATTGCATTAACTTATGTGTGGCATATCAGAGATAGGTAAGGGTTGGGGCCTTTCCCAACTCCATTGATGGCTTAGAAACATGACACTACAACAGCATCCCCTGATGCTATAAGACAAGAGCACTGTCTGAGAATATTACTGGATAAAAAGGGCTTAAAATTAAACATGCATACTAAATACTAATATCTGTTAGTCTGATACCTAAGATAAGGTTGGGTATTACTTATTCATCAAATGCATATATAATCTGGCTGGGTGCTTCTTTTCTGCAAATCTAGTTACAAACCAGTTTAAACCTAGTTTTCCGAACTAAGCTCCATAAGTAGGATGCCAGCTGTTCAGACTCCAACCTCTTAATGTAACATCACAACCTGCTAAAGGTCACACTTATTCAGAAACCCAACAACCATAATTCCTACAGTTTTTTGAAAGGTTAAAGGAGAGCCAGTGATTTTCACTTATGTAATTCTTGACTAAGAAACTCTTCTAAACAAATGACTCAAACTAACTGTTAAAGTGCAGGTGCTGTTTTCAAACCAGCCTACTCTTTATAAACCACTGGTGTCATTTGCATTGATTATTTCATACTCCATGGGTTAAAGCCTAGGTTGTATTTTGGGATGGGTGAGTGCTGCTGCTGCAGTAGGACGTGGAGGGATCCAGTGTCTTAAACATTAACTACAAAAGCTCCATTCAATCTCAGAGCATCCATCAATTTTATAGCTTTTCTTTTAGAGTTAGATTTCACATGCTAGTAGCTTCCATTGAGAGCCAATTGCATTTATCTAAAGGAAAATAACTCATATTCCATAGTTTCTATGTCCATTGAACACATTTAGATGTTGGCAAAGCACATGTTGATCACATAAGTTATATGATATATTACTGAATGGCAAACGTTTTATATGATCTGACCCAATGTTTTATTTTCTGAGAAAATCTGGAAAAAGACATAAGGTTTTCCCAAACACAGGCTTATAAGGGAAAGGTTGATGTTCTAGAGTATGTGCAGACGATAAGTATACAAGGGTGGGGGTTAATGATTAACATGATAATTGCGAAAGGAAATACCTATGATTTCTACAGTAGAACAAATTCCTGCAATTCTTGGTATAGATAAGAAGCCTATTAATGACACCAGAATGTGTGATAACTCTCTTACTGTTACTGGATTTCAGGTCGCGATGGATAATGGGGACTACAGCCTCCTCATGGAGATAGTGCATGCCTCTGGCAATCTGCACAGCCCAGTTCACAAGGATGTGAGGGGGGATCCTTCTGCCCGTCAAGGCACGGTTCAGGGTCCCTCCTCGGGCGTATTCCATAACCAAGCACAGGTTGGGCTCCTCCAAACACACCCCCTGCAGTTGAATAATATTAGGATGTTGCAGCATCGAGAAAAGTTTGGCTTCTTGCTTAACACTGTCTGCAGTAGCTTTAATGTCCTCGTCGGGGTCCTGCCGAGCTGCCTTCACTGCGACCTCCTGGTCTTTCCACGTCCCCCGGTAAACTTTTCCAAAACCACCGACACCGATTATCTCTTCTATAACAAGTTCAGAAAAAGGTATCTGAACTGGGGCAGACGGGTCACTCTCCTGAGCCCCTACCGCGCCGCCCGCGGGCAGTCTATAAATGGCTGGTTGGTAAGTAACATAATTAGATGGGAAGATGCCCACACGATGGTTGATTTTTCCAGTCCACCACCCTTCGTCGCCCGAGATGGCAGCGTCCTTAGACAGGACCTCCACCACGTCTCCTCGCCGCAGGCTGAGCTCGTCCTCCCCGCTGGCATCGTAATCAAATACCGCGGTCCAAAGCGAGCGGGGACACACGGGCGCAGAATGAGCCCAAGCCCGCGAGTTGGTGGACTCCGTCCAGACATGGTCTTCGAGGCTCAGGCGCCCCTCACCGTTTGGGAAAACGGCCTGGGGAACTTCCATGTCTCTGTGCCTGGAGGGGCACCATAGAGTGCCCTGATGTCAAATTAGAGTAAAAACTACACCGATCGCTCGTTTACACAAAACCCGTGTCTACTAAACTAAGCGGAGCTCCTTGCAAATCCCACTTTATATCAAATAAACGCTTCATTAATGGAGAGTGACTCTGGTTAAGTCCGGCTTAATAGAGGTTAAGAGACGTGATGCATTAGCCAGAAGATTTTCTAAACATGTTTCTTACCTTATTAGCCCATTAATTCAGGCTCGGAATATGTCACAAAATAAAGTCGGCTCTCAGGTTCATTTAGGTTTTTTTTCAAGGAAAAATGTCCAGATATTAACCACAACATATCGCACCGGCACCAGTTTTCAAGCCATGAGGCCACAGGTGCAAAGTACCTGCTCACTCCAGACGAATGAATCAAGCTAAATGTCAATACGATTATTTCACTACTTAAGACACTTTAACGTTAAATTATTAACTTATCTGTCTGTTCAAAACAGCCACCGATCCTCTAACAATTCTCGGACTAGTTTACACAACTTGTATCAAAAAGTTAAACATAGCAGGCTCAAGCACCTTGCTAGCGAGTTAGCCTTTCTTTCTCTCTCTCTCTCTCTCTCTCTCTCTCTCTCTCTCTCTCTCTCTCTCACTCACTCACTCACTAAATATCAGCGGGTCCTGAAACTGTCGTCGCCAAAAATTCGCCAAAAAAAGCACAACACAGAGCGCTTCCTAAAGTCAGTCACCCGTACGCATCAGTCAACAACCAGCACTCCATAAATTTTCCAAAAAACTTTCAACTTAATTTTCCTCCTTCAGATCCAGTGGCATACCGAGAGTAACAAAACTTCGCTCGGCGGCTCCGCCATCGCTTCTCGGCTTCTCCAGCTCGACTGACCCCAGAGGAGAGCAGGAAGAGTGGCCGCGGATTGGTTACTGGAGTTCACGTGACGTGACAACTATTCCTGTGTGCAAAACAATCAGCAATGTTATGATAATTGACAAAACTCATATCTGTAATATGCTTAGATTTACAATGTTATATTACAATATTATATAAATTGGTACGAGCCAAATAATAAAGGATAAGTTCTGTTAAACTACTGGTAACACGAGACAAAGTTTTCTATTGTTTGTACACCTGTGATTAAAAATAGATGAGTGCATTTTAAATAAATAAACCAGCAATATTGCATGATTAAGTATTACACGATAAATATATTGGAAGCCTTTTCTTTATTTATTTTGTTTTGACCAAAACAAAAAGGCTGAAAATATACAATTTTATAACATTACGCAATTTATTTATTTATTTTTGCTTGTTACAGTCTTTGGAGAATATGCTACAATATTGGCAAATATTCGCAAAATGATCCCAGAAATCAGAAATACTTGCCTATAACATTGCAATAACAAATTAGTCTTTATTGTGTAGACCTGTTTGTAGCTATAAAGTACAAGGTTAATTTCATGGAATATTTTGCTTTTGTGCCATCGGCACCTGCCACTGGTATGTGCCACTAAAAAGGTGCATTGTGGACAATTACCCACTGCTAGCTACACAACGGTACTGATGGCGCGCTGCCATGAAGCACATGGCAGGTATTATTGGAAGTATTATATAAACTGAATTGACCTTTGATATCAAGCTCCTCCCAATGGCTGGTGATATGAAGTTCACCTGGAAAAAAATCAGCTACAGAGAGGAGCTGGAAGAATCAGTCAAACAAAGTTGGTTCAGTCCCACCTGGGAGAGTCTGACAGTCCCATCAAAATTCCTGTCATCACCTTTCATTCACCTCATGAAGCACAGGTAACCTCTGTTGAAAATGAAAAACAAGAGATAGTTTCAGCAGACAAATCTGTGCAGGAGCAGTCAGAACATCAAATAGCCTTCTTGTTATAGAGCCAAAAAGTTCTGATTACGCTCATGAATGCAAAGAAATAGAGAGCAACGACCATGAGATGCCCAATCAGAGCCCTCAGCTGACAAATAACAGCTCCTTTGGCACTGATGGATTCCTGCAGATTCCATCAGCATATACGAGGCGTACACAAAGCAGAACAACACATGGTAGTGGATTCAACACTGACAGTGGAAGAGATACAGTTCTTATTAGCCATAGATCCAAAGATAAGCTCTGCACAATGACCACCTCCAAATCAGACCTAGAAGCCAAGGAGGGCCAAATACCCCATGAGTCCAACTTTGATAAGTTTGTTTTCTTTGCTGGAGTCTATCAACAGCACCAGGTTTGGAGGACAAAAACAGCTTGTGGAGGAGAAAGAAGAGAGAAATGGTGAGTGTTTATTCACAGCAGTGGGTTTATATCTCAAACAGTCCTTAAAGTTAGTGGGTGTAATTATTACTATTAAATTATAATTTACTATGTTTTTACTATATATAAGTCATTGGTTTTCCTTAAATGTTTCAGCACTGTGTCTCTGATTGGTGGCATGGAAATGACACACTTTACTATTATTGTTTCAATGTATTTCAGAGCAAAGCATGCTGACAGAGACGAACTATGAGTCCAGGACAACCAGAGCATCCAAATCCCCCAAACAGTCTGGCTACAAATACAGTAAAAACCATTCCACAAACTCTCATTTCTATTGTCTTACCAGAATGGTGGGTATTATGGCTTTTGTTGGTTGGAGACTGACAGCTCAGATGAAAAAAAAATTTGCCCTGTATCATTAACCTTTATGACACAGCTTAACAACATATTGTTTGAAATTGCTTAAATATAAATAACAGTTTAAAACAAACAAAACAAAAAGAGGCTACTATCAAAAAGAGGCATACACCTTTCACACTGTTCATGGTAAGTAAAGGTTTCACCGTTTTCTAGACATCATAGACATTGTTACTTGCATTTTTTGTCATGTCATGTATCTGATGTTTGTATTTGTAAATCTGGGCCTAAAATGTAATGTTCTGGGAGTGTTCAAAACATCTGGTTTTGTTAGACGTAACGTTATTGTTCAGTTATAAGAACAGTCTTCAAACTTTTTACATTCTGTAATGTTTTTAAAATGTTCCACTAACAAGAATAATGTTTGTAATATATGATAAATAATGTTAAAAATGTTCTACTAATGTTACTGCAAGAATGCTTTTTGATAACTTTGAGGGAACTTTAGAGAACCTTATCCAATGTTCTCTGTTAGCTGGAACATTACTAGTACAACGCTGGGCCCATCTATTTAGAATTATTGTATAAACTTAAAAGTAACTGAAATCTCCTAAAACATACAGTAGAGAGCAGAGTGTCTCAGGCGTCTGTGTCTTGCTCCAGCTGTATTGTCTTGTTCATGACATGAAGCTTCTCTGTGACTCCTTCTGCAATCCCAGCTACCAGTTCCTCATGCTCATCTTCACCATTATCTTCTTTATATATCTTCACACACCACAACGCAAATCTTTCATCATTAATTGTTAACTATTAAATTATTGTTTTTTATAAAATATTTTAGCTAACTTTACTATGCTTTCAGCTACCAATAGTAGGGCACTACTTTTAGCTCCATAATAAACACTTTTTACCCATTAGAATGTTCACCGATTTTTTCCCCAAATACAAAAAAATCATCAGATTCCACCTGGGCCTGGTTATTTCTTAGAGAATTAATTTAGCTTTAAAAAAGTTATCGAACAAGAACTTAGAATGACTTAAAGGTAAAATGAATCTACAAAATTACCCATTTGTCTGAGGCTGCAGACTAAAATAGCTCTTAGAAGACAATGCATTTATAAACAGGTCCCAAAATAACTTTTCATGTCATGCAGACACTTACAATAGCTCTTTGTTTGTCTACAGCTTTGGGATCTTCTCCACAAGTTGCAGTTCATTTTGTATAGCGTGTATAGCGCCCCCTGGCAGATAGCTTGGAGTAGTGCATTTCACGCATTTGTCCTTGATGCTTGTATTGATCGCACAGCTCATAGTACAGTACTGTGTTCACAAATAATTCCGTTACAGTAAAGGATTGTTGTAATATGATTTCGGTTATATGACATCATCAGAGATAATGTTGTTTATCTTGATGGAGATTATCAGATTCTGCATGCTCCTGCTGCAGACACTCATCACCACACCACTAAGTCCTTTCCTCAGGAGTACCATATTTATCACCTCATACCCACGGCCATTGAAGTTCTAAGAAAGGAACTACAAGTAAGATCCCTCCAGTTTCCGCATGTACATTAAATATGCATTCAGCCAGTCACAGTGTGATGTAATGCATTGCCAGCCTGCAGCACACTTGAGTGAGTGCACAATACAGTCTTCTATCTTCAAGGGCGCTAGAAATGACAAGTGCATATTTCATTGTTTTGAGATCAGTTGCTGATTTTGGACATGCTTTGCTTGGATGCGCTTTTCTTGTTTTCTCCTGGACAAAATCTCATTCCTGACTGTATCTGAAGTTCTACAGCCTGTACCAGCAGAGAGAAAGTCACACAATGTTGAATTATTGATGTAGTTTCCAACCACAGATTTGATGATACATAATGTTTCTGTTGTTTATATTAAACATGAATGGTGACGGGCAGGCGCATCAAATTAGGTGGGGTGTATTACTTGACTTTAAACATTTTGATTTGACATTTTCAGCACCAAATGAATCTACAATTCCAACAGTCATCTGGTATCCCAAGATGACAAAGAGACTGTTAAATGCTGTCTTTATCTATACATGTTTTAGTGCTCACAAAACAAAGCATTTGATTGCTCTGTGAATGTGTAAAATATGCTAAAATAATGTTATTGACTTGTGTTAAATAGTTATATTATTTCTAACAATAGTAATAGTAAAAGAGTACTAGATAATTGTGTCATCCTTTAGTCAGCCTGATGTTGTTTTTGGTGAATTCATTGTTTATATGTAGCTCTCCATTGTCTGCTTGGAAATGCTTTTATCCATTGTAATAAAAGGTCTATATACTCATATGAGATACATATGTTTCTAATACAGGCTGTGATGACAACCACCTCAACCCAATCTTCTACAAGTACCTAACCCGCTCCTTGCAACATTCTTTATGTGGGGAGCTTATGCTGCATGGGCCGCTTGGGGAACTACTGTGCTGGAGATTGCTTTATCCTGGCTTCTGACAACCTTAATGCACTTGTTCACCTCATCGAGGTTGGCAATGGCCTGGTCACCTTCCAGCTGCGAGGCCTGGAGTTCAAAGGGAAAAGGCTTCATGTCCCAGCACTTTAGAGGGATTTTGGGAATTCTCTGTTACAAATCTCCCTTACCTTTCTGTCTCTGGTTTCTTCAGGAGCATACTGTCAGCAACGTGAGGTGGAGGCCATTACAGGAGGATTCCTGTTGCTGCTGAAAGCTGGGTCATTTACCTCATGTGTTGTCTTGCAATGTTGTTTTTAATTTGCACTGGCTGGCCTATTTTAACCTTTTCTTAAAATAGAAAGAATTACTAAAAATTTACACTCCGTACCAGGGGGCTGAAATTCTAAATTAATTTTTGTGAGAAAATGAAAAATATTTGTTTTCTCCCACATTAAATTGTAAAATATACAATGCATTACATCAGTATTGATTATTTTAATGGTTTTACAATGTATATATATCACAGCATGTCAGTATAGGCCAGGCTTAAAGCCCATTTATTTAGCCTGACAACGCTTTAATGATTAACTACTTAAGCAAAAAAGATATGAGTGACATCTTTAAAACAAATCCCATTAAAGTACCACAAAACTATCATATTATGTTTATACTGATGGTCTTTTTCCCTGCAGCTCACGGAGTATTGCACTCACTCAGTGCAACCTCAGGGACCCCCCCAGCAGACCCCCATCACCAGCCAATCAGGCCCCATCCTGGACAGCCAGCATGGCTCTGGCTCCAGGGCCCAGCCTGGTGCAGCACCTTTCCAACTGCTAGCTGTCTTTCAACACCCAGATGCCGTTTGTCCACCACACCGCAACGTTGTGTTTTTACCATGAGAAATGTGGGGCTTCCTATATATTTATTATGAGATAGGGGGGTCTGTATGATGTGTTGTTATATCAGATTTCATGGCAACTCAAGGATTTTTAATAATAGTTGCATATTCTAATTCTCCCATAAACAGGGAGATCTTTAAAACATAAATCCACTCTATTAAACAGTTTGAATAAAAAATAAAGAATCTGTTCTTTATTATTTCACTGTCATGCATGTGAAGTCGACATCACTTATGGTGTGAACCTCATGGTTATTCCTATGTGTTTTTGGACTGACAAAAGCACATACAGAATGTGCTATGCTGCCAGGAGATATGCTGAATCTATGCGCAAGTCATTGCAGAGAAACCTAAGGTTTCAAGTTAAAATAGTAAAAAAATAACTTTTCATGTTATTGTCACACATTGTTCCATAAACAACACTGCCGATTTGTTCTTCAGCTATTTATTATCAGGTGTCAGACAGACAGAAAAGCACCATATTGTAAGTCACTTTATTTCATGTCTACAAATACATGTTTTCTTTCTTTTTATAAGGTTCATGCAGGAGTACATGTTGGCTGGAAGATAACCATCCTCTTAGGCTAAATATGAACAAACTTGTACATCAGTACTGGCAACCTTGAACTACATCATCTTATGATAACTTAATTTTATTACTATAAGGTCATTCCTCTGAAAGTCCTGCAGAGAATACTGTATTTAAATATGATCTCTTGTAATGAACTTGCTAATATTTAAATGTCCATTTCTAAAATTCCTCCAAAAGATTCAATGATATTGTCTGCATATTGCAGTACTTCTAAAATATATGTGTACAGTAATTTCAATAACAAAAGCATGCCAAATATAAAGATTTTTTCTTCTATCAGTTTCAATTTACAAAGGCATATTTTGTCCTCTGGTATTAAAAACAACAGAATTAAGAATAAATACTATGAATAAATATTAGAACATTTGTGAATATTCTATATTAAAAAAGTGTCAGTATTTATGAATCAACATTAATTAAGACTCAGATCAGAGCACAGCTCTAAAGAATGCCTTTAGTGAAGGTCTAATCTATGCCCGATCCAAGGAAATCAACATCAGGGAAAAGCTGTATTCTGTAGTGGAAAAATGTCTATGTATTATTACCACCAATGGGAATAAAACATTTTGATTTCACCATGTGACATATAATAAGCACCAAACACTTTAGCACAAGTTGTAATCATTGTGATTATTGTATTAATTAAAAAGCAATCATGACTTTATCTCGCAGAGGACAATGAATGGGTGAAAATCTCCATCTCCAAACAGTTTCTGTTTACACCTACTTTCAAACATTGAGATTTAAAGTTTTCTGCAAACATTATCCTGTGCTTTAAGCATCACGTATTCTGTCCTAGACTTTGAACAGAGCACAGACTTTGAACAGTGCAAAATTCCCTAATGATATTAGTTGTAATTTAAATCATGGATCATTGCCTAAACAATCAAGGCACTTTAAGGTGACTGGGATAAACTATTTATGTTGCTTTGAAATTATTCAACAGCACATCATATTCTTTTTTAAATTTGTAGGTCTGAACACTCTGGTAAGTTGCTACATAATTAGACATTAAAACCCCATGCTAATTCTAGAATTGCTAATTCTCTTCTGGGTTTTAGAACTATAAACCCACAGTTCTATTGTAACTGTCAAGTTGTTTATAATACACAAACAGTTGTAATGTTAGAATAATTTATAATATGTAAAGTCAAACTCAACAATACTATCGCAACAAGCAGACAAGCAGAATGAATTAGTGGTATCTCAATATTATCATCCTGGTTGGGTCTGTGGGATGTGTTATCTATAAGAATGTCACCGTGCATGTAGCTATTGACGGCAGTGCCTGACTGGAAAGTTAAACCAACCCATCTGGAAAAAAGGAGCAATTCCATACTTTCATTAATTGAATGTGATTATAAAATAGGATTTAATGACTAAGGGATAACAGTAATGCATCATAAAGCTAATATACATGAAGCCTTCTTCCTTGCGTCTATATTCATAAATACTGATGGTCACCGCAGAGTAACATACTGTACATGGTCACTTAAATTTACACAATCCTACATGGCTCAGATCGTGTCTTATAAATGTAAAGACCATAATTCATGTGCTCACAATGAAAAATTTTGAAGGTGTGCTAACTAAATATGCTTGTAATGCAATGATACCACTGAGTGTTGTAAACACATTTCTCACATAATTACAGCAATCCTTATATCACATAACCACATGCATGTAACAGCACTGCTGAAGCAGATATTGGAATAAACAACTATATTATTTAAGCAAGCCTTATTAGGTGCTTTATAAATTTATCTTTGCTTGGGCACAAACTAGTTCAGAAAGAGATAAAAGCAAAAGAACTAAAAGATTAGGAGTTTAATCTAAGACTGAGCAAAAACTTCAGCTGTTTGATAAAAGGGAAGTTCAAACCTTGTAGTTACACTTTGTGGCTCTTGTCTAAAAAAATATATGCGCAAGCTAAGTGTTTATCAAGGCTAAAACGCCTGAATTGAGCAAATGGAAAGAACAGAACCAAGAGGTAGATATTCTTATAGATGTTCTTGAAAGCATGTAAAAAGTACCCAAAGTAGCCCTTCAACCTTTCCAAAAAAGACTGAAGCGCCCTTTAAGACAAGAATAGACACTCACTACTTACAATTAATTGAATTACTTCCCCTGTTCTGTGCAGCCACAGTTTCCCATCACTCAGTGGTGAATCACTGAAACAAATAAACTTAAATATGCACAGTACCTCACATTTAGTTTGCATTTACATCAGTGAACGTCAACCTATCAAGATGTCAAAACGCACCCATAGTAGACAACACAAATTTATTTCAATCTTAATTTAGTTGTTTTCTCATCAGGAAGGATTATATGTATACACACACAGATATATATATATATATGTGTGTGTGTGTGTGTGTGTATATATGTATATAACATGTTAACAAGTGACTCAGTTGATTAAGGAATATCAGAAATGGGCAAATGTAAACCAGTGTTTCAACCAGTTTCAGGAAAAACATTCCTCAGTTACTAATTATTCCAAAATGACAATTAGGATATTTGCATAGGCATTATAGGATTAGCCCTTAAATAGGATGTTTCCTGAATTCTTTGTAAGTAGATATCATAATTATGCCGAAAAGAACAAACAAACAAAAAATGCTACTCTTTATAAACCTTCAGTACACCTGTGTACATCTCATTTACAGTATTAGGCTTCAAGTAGATCAAAATAAACATTTAACATCAACAGCTAGATGAGGAAAACAAGCATAACAAGAGGTAGTGGAAACCAATGAAAAGTCTTTAAAGGAGACAATACTCCTATAATCACATAACACAGGCTTCACTTCATTTTCTTAGAAAAAGAGCCTTTTGGCAAGAAAGATTTGTTTTTCCAAGTCATACCATGCTGATAAAATCATTATAAACAGCTGTTAATTACCTTTGTGACAGCCATCAAGTGAAAACCCCTAAACTCCTAAAACTCTGACAGAACATTAGCAGCAAAATTGGAATCAAAACAGATAACTACTCTCACAATGATGGCTGTTCCTAAATGGCACAACATTTAATATTTTCTTGTACAATTCTGTATAATAGTCCAATAATTTTGCAAAATGTTTGGGTGAATATATCAGAATTTACAAGAATTTCAATCATACACAAAACGGTGCAAGATGTCAAAGCAAAAATGCAAAAATTTCTTTTGTCTGGTAAATGTTCTGTTGATCAACAGATATTGAATAGGAAAAATTCTTTACAAAAGAAACATTGTGGCAGTAGCTCAACCTCAATTGTCTACTCATATCAAAAAACGCAAAAAAATTGACCAAAATTGACTAATTTCATTGTCCTATTTGCCTCAATTATTGGTCAGTATTGATATTCGTAAAATACCTTCACCTCAGATGTATGATTTCACACATTTCTGTCATTTAAATGAACACATGATTTAAATTTCCTCTATCCTACCTATGCATGTTTATTACTGTTAGTTCAATAGTTTTACATGTTGTATTTCATTTAATATAAACAGGCGCATTACTTGTCATTGTCGCCTACTGTAAAATTTTAAACAACATGCTACTCAGAATTGTCAGTTTTGTCAAGCTCTGATCTCCCCAACCAAAAAAATGAATGGTTCGGTAAATGTCATGCAGGTTTTTCTTTTGTAGAGCAAGACGGTTATGATTTATTGCTCATCTCTTTAATGACATGATTTTTCCTTAAAAACAAGAAAATTCAAAATTTCTGTTTTTGAAATGTGGGAAAACCAAAGTTCCTGTGAGGGTTCACTGTGTCATGTGTTTGTAAACTACCAGGTAACACCTATTGTTTTCAGTTCATAAAAGAACATAAATCAAAGACCTTCTCACATTGTCTGATGCTCAGACACAATAATATTTTAAAGAATATATATTTATATATATTTATGCACTTGGTAAAGTGACAAAGGTCTTCATCAAAACCTGCAGAGTGAATGGCACTTAACTGTCAGAGCACCAATAGAAAAACCCAACAACAAACAAACTTGATTATTATTTTACTAAACAAACCTTCGATCATTCATTGGCACAATACTTCGGGGAAAATGACACCTTAAGGTTGGGTATGGTGACCAAAATTGTCTGTTTAAATGCAATTCACTCTTGAACTACTCAGCTAAAAGGTGAGAAAGTGATTTAACACACCAGTATTTTTAAGTAATGTGTTTTCATGCACTGGCTGCTGCAATTGCAATAGCACATACATTTCTAGAAAATTGAAAAGCAACATACAAGTTTGATTCCAATAATTAAAGAAACTGTCATTTGTAGGGACCCGAGTCTAAACCTTTAAAGGAAAATCATCTTCATAGAATTCAGCATGATGCTACCCACAGGTTCACATCATATTTGGGTTGATTATTGCAATGTGTACATGACGCAACAAAATAAACGCATGCTGGAAAAGAATTACAAAAAGATTTAGTTTTCTCGGTTTAATAACCTACATTTTCTGAGCTTTAAATATGTCAGAGGCCGCTCTTTATTTCTGCAAAAAAACATAAGCGTTAGTTTAAACTCGGGAGGCCCTGGATTCAACCATGCCAAATCAGTCCAGAGACATCATACACCAACACAAATTCTGACTCTTCCATAAAGACACCTCTGAGAAAAAAATATATTGTTGAGCTATCCCCTTCATCGCGGGTTATTTTAAATAGACCTACTGTATTATAACTCTCAAAAACAAGGCATAGCGTTCACTACACTTTTGTTTAATAAAATACATTTCTTTAATGTGTAAGACAATTCTAGGTTCTTTTGAAAACCTCCAGAGCATTGGTGACTTATTTTCAAGCAATTCTCTTTCAATCCAGCAAATCTTACAGCCCATGACCTACAGTAACTGTACAGTACAGTACCTGTGCTTCTCTCGGTTAGAGATGGACTGGGAGGGCCAGGAGTGACTAAGACAATCTGTGTTGTCACCAGCGTCAGCAGCTTTTATGCACTTATTCAGTGTCGAGGCATTGTGATTTTTGCAGACAGAAAGAAATGTTCATGATGCATTTAGCTGCCCAATCACAACACTAGCTAGCCCTTATGTTCCCCAGCTAAAGAACTGTCGACACACAAAAAGAGTTTGGATGGCAAGACAGCGATTACACTTCCCAGCTTTCTCTTTTAAAAAAACAATTGGCACAGCTAATTTTCCCTTCGCTTATGAGAGCTTTACAAAGTTCTCTCCCTGTGACAGCATAAAAAACATTTTCATTTTTTTAATTCAAAAAACATTGTAGTCCGGGCTTAAATGTCAAACTGGAGTAAATTCCATAACCTTGTGTCATGCAAAAATCATGTTTTCTATCTTAACATCTACCGCATATCCATTTGTTTCGTTTTTGTTTTTCAGCTGTCCTCAGATACACAAGATCTAAAAGATGGAAAGAAACGAGCAGCAAGAAAATGAGAGAGACAAAAGCAAGTGATAGTGAGGTAAACAGCAAGAGGGAAAAGAGAGGCTTTGAAGATTTAAAGTGACAAAGCAGGTGAATGAGAAGATCAGCTGAGAGTAAGAAATATGGATCAGTCCTTTTTCCTACATGTTTTTCTGCGTCACAGTTGCCTGAGCAGCTCGTATTGGCACTTAAACAGAACTGAACAGGGTCACTAGTGGATGCTCAGAATTGCTTAACCACTTACTCTCGAAATAAGAAACATCACACCTTTTTAAAAAGTGGCACCTTGGGGCTTGTTTTTCACAAGCATTCTTGCTGAAAGCTAGGTGTCTAAGCAGGCTCTCTTGCTGTTCAGAAGTTCCCTGTAAACAGATGAGTTGAGGAATCGAGGGAAGGAGTCTCTGTGCATGAGGGTGTAGATCTGGAGCTGGGCCTCCTCATACATGATACTGTTGGGTTCTGCCAGGCTTTGGTTGATGCATTCCCTCACCCGTGAATCTAAGCTGACCTGCCAAACCACAAGAGAACCACACACACATATATAAATATATATATACATATACATTTACAACAGTATATTTACAACGACAGTCACAATCTAACCTCTTTTGGTGAAAGAATAGAAACGTAGTCCTCATAAATGATCCTGGCTTTTTCATCAATAGCTGATGGGTCGGTCTCTTTCTTCAGTTCCTCACAGGCAATCCAGAACATCAGGTTTTCCTCGCTGTACTCAGACCGCAGGAACTTTCGGAAAATATCCCTTCCCTCAGGAGAGCGCATCATCATCTCAAAGCTCCGTGACCAGGCGATCACCTCGTCCAGTGTGGGATGCCTGGAAACATAGGAGACGACCAATCGCAAACTACCCACATTAATTAACCAGACACTCTATATTGGTCAGTTAGGGGGCATGTAAAAGGGGGGGATACTAAATGGGCTGGATACACAGAAACACAGTGCCACAAAAATTATTTACACACTTACATCACACATCAGAATGTTTAATTTTTTCACATTCTTAGTCATTTTACTTTTACCCTTTTTGCACTTTTGTTTTAATCAACTGATCTCAAGGTAATTTTTAGTGAATGTATTTTAGTAAATGTAAAGTCAGTTAGCCGGTTTGCACAGGGGATCTAACAAAGTCCATAATATAAACACTCAATATATTCCATTAAAATTGTATATAAATTGTTATATAATTGTATATAAGTGTTATTACTATACAAATCTATATATACTATATATTATCTATATAAAGTATAAATTACTGAGGCACACTAATTATTCATTTTTGTTTCTATTGTACTGGACAAAAACAATTAATGCACACACTGCACAAACCTCATTTTTATGAAATGTTCCGTTTAAAAACTGAGCTTTAACCTAATTCACACCACTTGGTTTCATATTTTGTTATCGAATGTAATAACATTCTGTATACACTGTAACATTGTATGCATCTGTAACATTCTTGCACACTGTATGTGCAATACAAGAAATGTATTTTAATTCGAGTCAATTTATTATTTTCACAATTCATACATTCACTCAGTAACACCTAACCTAAGGAGCCAAAAACTACAAGACCATTCTTACCTGACAAAATGGCCTACTTGAAGAAGTCAAAAGACAAGAGTCTGTTTTAGTACAAATTAATGACTTGAGCTTGCTTATAATGGCATTAATAAAGAACTATTATCTGTTCCACAACATATTAGGCAAGAGAGCACAAACAACAACAAACAGCAAGATTACAGGTCCATATTTAAGGTAGTGTTTCTAATTCCAAAAAGGAATTCTTGTGTAACAGTATGAGGCATGACCCCAAGCACAATAGAAGCATAAAACATTTTGTCCCTGTCCAATAATTGATAATGCTGCTGACAACTCACTGTTCCTCTGTTGCTTCTATGCTATCCATCTTTGTACATGTTTGTCGTTCTGAACGTTCTCTTCTGTCTTCATTCCTGGGGTAAGGAGAGAAGTGTTAGATACACTCACAGTGGCATCTGAAACAAAACATGCTGTACTGATCAAAACATTCAAAATAAAACATTGTTATATTAGAATATTTCCAATATCAGATTTAGATGTCAGTTTACTTAAAGGCGCATTACGATATTTTGGAGAAAGGCTTTTGATATTTAAAAAATTGACACTCAAACAAACACATCAAACCCTTCATTGCTCTGCACTCAAAATAACGAACACTGTGCAACACAGGGTGCGACTAAGAGCTGACGCACACACCCCCCATTGCTGACTGCTGAGTGTGTTATGGTATTGTGGTAATCGGTCCTATTAACTTTATTTGGCTTCTATTCGCACAGCTAAGACTACGTGCAAATACAAACATTCTTTCAATACACACACAGAACAGATGTCTAGCAAATATTCACAGAATTGTTTGTTTGGGGTGTTGCTTTTTGTTTTCATCAGCGTTTTTTCCAAAATTGCTTGCTGCATCTTTAAATGCTCCCATCTAATTAGGCTGTCACTACAGCCATTACACTATTGTAACTGTCAAACCCTGATCATTTGTTTATTTTATTTACACATTTATTAGACAGGACAGCAGAGAGTGTGAAAATGGTGAGAGTAGAAAAAGCAGAACAAGGGCCATGTATTTTAAAGAAAAAAAATACACTTAATGGGTAAAACTAAACATAGGACTTTGTATAGTTTAATATTGGGGAATCTTTCAGGTGAACATCTACTCAGTTTCTCAACTCACTTCTTAACAGAACAAGAACATTTGGGTTTATTCGCCATGGGGTCCAACATGCTAAAAAGACTATATAACGTACTACACAGCTGTTTTGCATGTGATGTGGGGACAGAAACAGCCATTTACCAAGCAGATAATGGCAGTGTGTAAAGCCTCCTCAATGTTTTCTTTATTTCATGCAATATTTGTATTCATTCATGCTATTTATAGTCCCCTGCAAGCTGTACTGCTTTTTTTACTGTCTTTCTTTGTTCAATGGCCCAGCCTCAAACTGCTTTTAAAACATAATTGAAATGTATTTAATTAATGCTTTTAGAGTTTAATTTAACTTTTTAAAAAGCAACATATACATCTATTATCAAAAAATGTTACTGGGTATATGTACATTTCTGGATGCAGCAGTGCTGTGCTGTGTTTTCTTATGAGTCTAATTCGCAATAATTAAGCCCTTATATCATTTGATTTGCCTTTTAAACTTCAAAGAAGTCAGTAGGTTTCTGTAGCTCAATTGGTAGAGCATTGCATTAGCAGCACAAAGGTTGTGGGTTCAAACTTGAATGTACTGTAAGTCACTTTGGACAAAAGTGTCTAGGACTACACTACGTCCTAAGCTAGTACTGTAGGTTCAGAACAAACTTTGAACTTTAGAAAAATGGACTCACAGCTCCACTGTTCACATAATAGTGAAAAACAGATATATATTAAGACAACCAATAGTAATGGGAGAAATGACTGTGTTGCTTAATTTAAATGCAAACACTTACTGTAGGCCTACAGTGCCAACTAATGTCTGGGCTTTAATAGCTGAAATACAATTACAGGAAAATTGAATGACTGATGGAACATACCAGAGGCATTTGCAGCATCCACACCAGCACAGACAGCAGTTATTTGGCCTCGGGTGACCAGGTGCCTGCGGGGGTCCTTCAATACGTCCCTGCTGCCTTTTCCTCATTTCAACTCCACTCACACTCTGAGGCTGCGAACACATGCGTCTGATTAGTGACACATCAGTGGGGGTTTGGGACCTGTGTTAGCTCTAGTATTTTAACTACAAATATAGTCAGGTTAACTACAGATACATCTAAAGGAGTGAAGCAGTGCTTCAGGACCCAGATGTCACATATTGCACTAGACATTAAGGGATGACCCAATGCAGTACAAAATTTTTTTGTTGTTATAAAAATGGTCCTAAAATCAAACCATGAACCACAAAGACCTTTCAATATGCAAAATAAATAACATGCCATTTAGGAAAATAGACAGCCTTTGATATCGACAACAAAAAGATATGGGAAGAGTTTTCTTCTGGCTTCATTGATAAATCAAATTATAAAGCCAAACTATATTGCACAATTACACTGTACGATTAGTTGCTTTGTATTAATTACATTTAACATGTTTTAGTTTTTATCCTGCTGACCCTACCAAAACAGACCCGTGATCCATTTTTGGGTTGTGACCTACCAGTTGAAAACCACTGATCTAAAATTAGATTAAAAGACAAAATGAATCGTACACAGATGCCTTCAGAAAGCTTTGGAATAAACACTGTGTGAATGAGTCAGATAGTGGTCACAAAAAGAACTACTTCTCGCACTACTATTGTGCTTATTAAACAGAAATCAACAGGAATGCATGTGAAAGAACGTCTATAGAAGCTGATAGAAGAGAGAGACAAATAGAAAGATACAGACAGACAACGATTAATTTGAGCATAAAAGAGAAAGAGAGAGAGAGAGAGAGAGAGAAAGAGCAAATGCAACAGTTATCTTTAAGGAAGTAAATAGGCTGTGGGAATGTAATGGCTGTTGTTTCCTGTTTAAGAACCATACATTCATTCTACACTGATACATTCTTCAAAAGGAGATCTTTGCAAGAAAGCAAATAAATATTGATTGTACTAATCATGTAAATGAGAGAACAATGAGATATATTTAAAGATGCTCTAGAAAAAGGTAGAAAAATATGTGAAATATGTAAGTATTGGCCTGAATCTTGCTGTGTTGATCTTTTTCCAATAAACGTTTTAATATAAAAAACAGTATTTGGGTTCCCAATATTACTGGCTTTTAAAAACAATTGTATGCACCAGAGCATACAATGGCTCTCAAACACAAACATGCTATTTTAAATGTAAATGTCTCCAGGAAGTCTATCAGGAAAGTAAATAAGTGCATTTATGCTGTAAGCTGTGCCCTTCTCCTCACGATCCATCACTATACTATTAATGTGTTATTGAAATACATGGCTCATTATTCTGCTTCACAGTTTAATATAGTCCTGACACTATAGATACACAATAGAAGTGTTCATATTGTTACAGTTTAATATAGTCCTGACACTATAGATGCACTATAGAAGTGTTTATATAGTTGTGCCACTATAGAATCATCTTAAAGAGCTTTGTAACTACAGACATGGGGCATGATCATTCAGATTTACACCTGTTACACCAATCCTATGCCTTATTAGGATCAGTTATTGTACAAGACTAAACAGACTGTTGCCTCATTACTCAACTATCATCATTCAACTAATCACAATGTGACTGGTAAACATGAAGCCACACACCATGACCACAACAATTTGTTCATTTTACTTCAAACTTTCTGGAAAGCAATCTTTTGTCAGGTTTGGCAGCACAAACAGCATATCACATCACCTAGATATCTGATCCAAACATTTTTAGACGAACAGTCTGGGCAATAGACAGACAAACTGGGTTTCTGAAAAGGTATCAAAGTATCATTTCCCAGTATGGCACTGGTAAATATCACATTGCATAACATAACCACGGGGCATTTGTTCGGCTAACTTTGAGTTGCTTTATGTGGTGCATCATTTAAAGATCACTGCTGATAACATGCAAAACCAAAGAATGGCCTATTATGATATATAACAAAACAATATTAACATTTATATATTATATAACCCCATAATTTGCTCTCTCATTTAAATATATAAAACAAACTGACCACATTTTTTCATAAAATGAGAAATCTGCAAGGCTAATATTTGTGTTTTGTTTTGTTAGTCTGTAACATTTTATAATATTGTTACATTTGTTAACATTGGTTAACATGAACTAACAATTAACAGTATTTCTACATAATGTATTGATCTTAGATAATGTTAATGTTTCATTTACATGTTTAAAATGAAATGTTCTGAAACTGTGAATGAAACTGTTTTCTTTAGTTATTTAAATATTTTAGACAAGAAAAGAGATACCACAATTTAAAGCAAGCTGGTTTGGTGAAATTTAGTAGTATTAAACCCACACACACACACACACACAAACACAAATATTTCTGTTCGCCCAAAATCCAAACTGAGAATAAGTTGATGTAACTGTCCAAAGCACCAAAGCAAGTGCAATGCAGATGAAAGAGAAACAAATGAGTAAACAATTTCAGTATATTACAGTTTTGAATAACTCTATGCTAAACACAAAGAATCATAATATTGTATGATATTTGTAGGTAAATATAATACAGTTAAACAGAGGCCTTAAAACAGAAATTTGCCTACCTGCAAATTCATCCCTACAACTTAAAAGAAGCAGCCCTTCTAGCTGAAGTGTGCAAGACCCGGTGTGTCTGTGATGGAATGTGTGCATGTTTCAGAGTTCACCCTAATGGAACCATATAAACAACATATGCAAAACATAACTACCATCAGTTAGTCAGTGCCAGGCAATGGAAAACATGCATCCTGATGCAAGAGCGGCCCTTTTGTTCACATCAACGCTTGCCAACGTCTCTACAGAATATGTAACAGAGTAAGCTGTCTCTGTATTGAGGAAAAACAATTATGCATGGATACTTTAATGGCAGACCTGTGTTTCATAAGATTCCACAGGAAATAATATTCAAATTTCAGGCATAGCTAAATAAAAAAAACTGGTTGCTGTAAACCAGTGATAAACCAACATCTCTTAGAATTTCAATATCTTAGTACTGTTGGCCAATATCTACGCACATTTGGCCAATTAATAAATGTGTCCCTCATTAACATAATTAATACAAAAAATCTGCCTTCTAAATGACACCAACAGCCTTAATAGTGCACAATTTCAGGTTTCAAACATTTTGTAAATTATAAATAAAAAGTGTCCTGTTTTAGTATATATGTGTACATGCAACTTGTTTGAATTAAATTCTATCAGCATATATCACATAAGATGGTATCACATTGGTTTCTGGCCAACCCACTTGGTATCAGCTGATGAGAAACATATATCGGACGACCACTACTAAACACTACCCTGTGTTAATCTGCATCAAATAAAATTAATTGTGCAGTATAACATTAACTTAATCATTAGTAGTTTCCATTAATGTTGCTTTATGTAAAAATTAGCTTTCCACTAGAGATTTTCTTTAATTATGTATATTTCTATCAACAAGCTTTTGAGTGCTCTTTTTCCTGCTTCAAATACATCACAGTCATCACTCTTGAATTACATTGCACTGTGTGAAAATATTTATGTGTGCTCAGAATCCACATTTGTCCTGCCTTTTTGGTCTCTTGCACACTTGTGCACTTCCCCATGAACATTCCAGGGCAGCAAGTGATGCATAGCACAGGTCATGGATGGCTGCGCAACAGTAGCCTCCCACAGCCGTTACCCACAATGCCTAGCTCAAGATATATGTCACACCACAGATCCAATACATGTGATAATCACACAGCGGCTTTAGGTTTTACCCACAGTTCTCACCTTGCTCTGAATTACATTACTGCTATGAAAACACTGTTTAATGATTTTCCACTTGCTTTCAGAATTTTCTAATAGCTGCATTAAACTCATAAAGAAGCCCATCTTACTTACCATGCAAATTAGCAGCTATCCAACCAGAGATCAGGTAAGAAAATCATGACAGTAATGTCAAAAGTTGTGATGGACAGACTGCTGGAATACAAATTGTGACCTCTTCTATCTTCTCTTATCATGCCTGATGGAGAACACAAGAGGTATGTGGAGGTAGGTTTCAAACACCTGGTATTTGCAGGTAAACCCTTTCTTTGAATCAAGGGTAAAATGATCCAGCATAAGACATCTAAGAAATAAAACAAACCAGAAAAGAAAGATCAGAATTGCTTTAATTGCTTTTACATATGTCTAGGACTATAAACACACATATGTATGAATAACCAAATCATAGTCATTTAATCTGCATCATTACCATCAATGTAAAATGTTTTTTAAACTTTAAAAGCATAACTTTGTTTAAATGCATAACTTTTATCAATGTCAAAATATTTCAAACACATGTTTTTGGTATGTTTTAACCAGGCATCATGGAAAAGTGAACAAATATCAGTGATCATTATCTATAACAGCAAATTACATTAATATAATATCAAACTGTCCATGTATAACTGTGATAGGCAGTGATCTCACATATACTGAAATTTACCATTAAGTTTCATTTGTAATTTCTTTGTATTTTGTAATTTTATGCGCTCAATAAAATTGCCTTAACATAAATTGTTATGGGTTTACACTTGGAGTTGTAAGTAGGTTGGTTGTTCTAAATGGAAACATCACTGACAAGCTGTCTTATTTGACACCAAAGAACTTCATCTTTGCTTCTTTCAAGAATCATTTTTGCGAAAAATGGTTTGTTAGCAACGTTAAAGGTGAACTGAGACTTCAAACAGTTTAACCTGAAATACATTTGACATATTATAATGATCCGTGAGACATTTAACAGACGACTCATCCCGTTATTCGCCTTCACTCCTCTCTATGGTTGCTGTCCACGGAATCAAAGCGGCTGTGTCTTAAATTACATTGAGGATCCTACCTAGAAGTCTGTTAAGGCATTAAAGGAACATTTATTTCGACAGTTCGCACGCCTCTGTAAAGCCCAAAAACTCAGCTGGGCGTTTTTAAAGCTGTTGTAATGCTACAAAATGCTGCCTAGATAGGTAGATCGTTCGGTTTTGATACACAACCAGCATCTTTACTAAAGTCCATGCAGGTAAAGCACAGACCTTTACTATCAGCGGCATGCAATTAAAAGTGAATAGAAATTGTTGCTCAAAGCACCGCTTTTTCACCGAGGCGAGCACGCAACGAATTGTAATGTGATTTTCGCATTGGCTTTCTGATTTTCGGAGCGCAGAGGCAACAGCTAGCGTGTTAGCTGGCGAGCTAGCGGAACATCCGAGACCTTTATAAAGTGTGTGTCGCCTTACCCCTTTTGTCCCAGATGTCAGTCTTCTAAATAGGTGTCGTTACACGTGTTTATGCGGATAATGGGGGTATCAGGCTTTGGGATTGCATGCTGCCGTTTTATCTCCATCAGCGGCGTTTTCCGTCCATCCGCCCAACTTCAGCACCGAGCGAGCCAGTGGAGACGCCCTGCGCATGCGCGGCAGAGCCGTCGGCTCACAGGGTGCAGAGGCAGGGGTGCAATGACAGGCTGAGATTCCCACAAAACCTGCACAACAAAATACATACACAACATTAAGAGATATACGTCTCACCTTAAAAATATGTTAAAATACAGAGAGGGCTGCTTTAAACATTTGGTTTCTGGCACTAGTAGTTGTGCTTGAAACAACACAAATGAGCTGGGCAGTAATGCGTTGCAATTAGGCAAAGATTTATGAATATCGTGGTTTTAGAAGCTAAGAATAATGAAATTATCTGACTGATAGTTTGTATCTTTTGTGGCCTGATGGATATATTTTCATGGAAGGCTATTTCTAAACAACAAAATGTACAGAAAGAAAATAACCGCTGCTAAAACCAAAAGCTGTGTACGTCCGTCTGTCTAATTGCAAGATAGTATCATTTAAAAAAATAAATAATAATGGAACAAACAAAAAACATTTAGGTTAATGCATTATATTTTATGTATTATATTACGTCTTTTTCCTGACATTTGAAACATCCGTAGGCCTGGTATAATTTAGTTAAAGAGATGAGTTGGCAAGTTATGTACAAAACAAATATATACAATTACAAAACCATTCATTATCAATTTAATTCTGTGTGCGCAAACAAATAACAGGCCAAGAACAAAAACAATTCACAGACATCAATATTCAGACAGGATTTCTGTCAAAGCATTTATCAAAGAGCAGATATAGAAAATACAAAGCACCACTGCATCACAGACCTAACATCCACTAGGAGGCACTGAGACCACATCACAGGTCATCGTAGGATACAGCAACACCTTAAAGTGATCACCTCTGTGATTATAGACTTCTTTATCTTCTTTAGCTTTTGTGGTGCAGATACCACAGCCCTTCATGGTATAGTTGGTAGTGGTTATTTTGTTACACTGTTAGTGGAGATTGTTTTGGTTAATGACACGATTTGTATAGTGCCATCATGTCTTTTGAGTGTCTAAATGTTAGAATTTGTATCACATATTATTATGAAGTGGATCCTTTCATTTTTTTGTTATCTTATCTACTGCTGACATTTGCTCAGCAAATTCATTTTCATGCATTAAATCTTTCTTCATTATGCCCTGTGTGAGACAGTCCCCTAAATAGGATAACATCAGATCACACACTGTGGATCTAGCTGTGTTCATTATTGCCTACGATGGTATTTTAAAGTCATTATTAATGTTTTTATAATTTTCTTTGGTTGTTTAAATGTTCAGTCTTTAACAACATGTTACTCGTATTTTAATTTAAACAAAGACATTAAAAAGATTAATGTAAAGCATTTTAAACACATGATGATTCCACTGATATTGGAAAGCTCCACTGTTCTTTCTTTATGTAATATTATGACCCCCTGCTGTATGATTAAAGAAATTACAGGAGACCTACAACACATATGTCTTGGAGCTGGAGATGGTCCCCTGACTAATAATACTTCCTACACCTGAAAACATGCTCAGGATAATTTCTATTCCTAATCCCTGTTCAATTCCAATTTCTCTCTCCAATTTATGACTTTCTTGCTTTTGTTTTTTTAAAGTAAATTACAGTTATGCCAATAAATGACATTAGAAAAAGCTAAGTACTGAGTACAGTACTAAAAATGTAAACAAAAGACAAAAACAACAACGCTATGCTTCCATGATGCTTGGTTTTGTGGCCCATCCCTGGTTATTATAATCTTGTAAAATATATGCAGCAATGATATTTGAGTCTGCAAGAGGTAAATATAAAAATACTCATATAATACTAATATAATACATTTTACAAGGGCTTGCCTTGTAAAAGAAGCACCTGTAAAAACAGTCATTTCTGTGCATGTCTGTTTAATGGATTGATCTGACATTCACAGTTAAATCCAACAGCTGTGATGTAATAGTATTGTGAACAGTTATTAGCATATATAGAGTATATGCTTCAGATTAATTATCAGTTCCTGGCTTTAATTACCTCATTATCTCAACAGCTCTTTTGCATGTAGTCCAGTAGTCAAGAGTCATTTATTTGTCATTTGCACAATTACACTGGGGAAACTGGGCATTGAAATGCCTGTGATGAGCCTCAGACTGACAGTGACATTACAGGACCATGTACAAATTAGTAACATGACAATACATAAATAAGACACAAAGTTAAACATAAGGTGGATGGCACTGGGATATTAAAGGGACATGTTATTGTGCTATTATTTAGGCAGTACCAAGAACTGTAACTGAATACAATAAGAGTAAAAGTTTTAGAAAAATAAAGTATTCAGGTGGGAGGTAGACCTGAGTAAGAATACTGGGGCAGAAGTCTAGTGTCCAGCATGGCAGTGATAAAGTGACTGTGGTAACACAGAGTGTTCATTGTGAAGTGGGTGGCAGTAAAAAAGTGTTTACAATGCTTTTGATTTCAAGTATTGGAAAGAAACTACAGTATAAAGAAATATATAGTATAGTATTAGTTTTTTTAAAATACCTTAAATAATTACAAACTAAATGGGGCATGCAGATATTAGATACCAATAATGCATCTTACTATAGAAAGATTAATTCAATTACCTCTAAACCATAATTATTAACACCAAAATGCCATGACATTTTTTTCTTGAGGATCTCTTTTTTCTCCACTTCCTCCACAGTGGCTACAAAACAAACAATACAGAATATTAAACAAGAGGTGTCAAGAGATGGCATTTTAGTGCAATCAGTGATTACAGTTTTGTGTTTTGTTTTTCAAAAGTTTGGATGTAAAAGGTCTCTGCTGCCACTTATAAGATGACAAGTTATGCTCATGCCGAAATGCTCATTTTTTCACAAGATGCAGTATCACAGCCTGGTAACCTTTGATGAAATCTCCTGTGACATTTATTACCTCTGGAAAGGCCTTGTTTAAGCTGTTGTGAAGGACATTAATTACTGATCTGCTGACATTAATTACGGGTTTCTCTAAGACTGCCTCATTAACATAAGTTTTAGTGGTAATAAAACTCATTTGAAAAGACATATAAAGCTACCTCTGGTCTTTTTGTCCTTGGTACATGACTTTTTGCGCTGATACATCACAAACACTGATAGATTCTATGGCAGAGTGCCTGTTAATGCAGTTATAATTGTTGTCTGCCCTTGAGGTCTCCCTTAAAATATTCATTTTACCAATATTCATAACATATAATGAAACACTAAAACTACATTATGCATTTGATTATCTGTAATCCTGTTAGATAAAGGTAACTTAAAAAACAAACATTTCATTAACAATCACAGGATCAGGTGGATCACAGTTGAGGAGGATCACAGAGGACAAAACATGCAAAAAAAAACCCTCAGTGAAGAAGCTTGTTTTTGTCATGTCTTTTATTTTGAAATCATGTTTTGTAGTCTTGTGTATGGTCTTTGTAGTTCTTTCATGTTACACCGCCCTAATTACGTCCAGGTGTGTCATTACCTTGAGTAGTCTATGTATTTATAGCCCTTATGTTTTCATGGTCTTTTGTCTAGCTTTGTTTGTATTTGTAGCTCTGATGGTGGTGTGTCTTATGGTCAAATCAAGTCTTTGTTATGTGTTTTGCTTAATAAACTGCAGTTGGGTTTTCATCAGATCTCATTGCCTTCAGTGGCTCATATTGTGACAGTAGTTATATTACAAAGTGTCCAGATTGACCGACAGTGCCTCTGTGTTATTTTTATTATTGAAATTACAGTTACAGCTAGAGCAGAAAAAAGCTGTCACAAAAAAGCCATAAAAGAACATATTTTTGTAAAAAGATATTATGATGTAGTTAACCTAAAGCTTGAGTCACTGACAACTGAAGCCTGTGAACAGACTTAGGATCTCTGTTACTCTGGAGAGCAGGAGATACAAATTAACTTTGACAACATTATTGATAAAGTTAATGAGAGCAGTGAAGTCTTGCACCACCTGCTATTTTTTTAAGATTAAGAAGAGTTACTGGCAGCTTTGCACTTCTGTTGTTTGTTAAATGCAACAGTAAAAGCTCTGTGCAGACCGATGTAAGCAGATATAAATTAGGACTGCTTCACTACCTCTAGGCTGCTTGTTTATATTTTATAGGGTGGCCACACTGTAATAAATATAATTTAGGGAAGACAAAATAGGGTTGTCAGTGGTTTCATAATTTGTTGTGGGTGTATGGAGTAGCTTGAAGGAGTATAAGACTCTCGGCCTGCAATTATGTCCCAATCTGGCCCTGAATCTCACTGTATGTCAACAATTGTTTCCTTTGTTTCAATTTGTATTCCTTTAAAGGCATTTTAGGAGAAACATCTTATATTATGAACTTATGAGATATTATGAACTTTTCAAAACAAGGACTTGTAGCAAGTGTGACATAGTAATGTGCGAGATAGTTGCAAGTGTTTGAGTATCATCCAACGCTTTAGTGGTACAGGAACATATGTGGGTGCTGATTACCATAGTAGAATCATAATTAATATTCTGAACATCAAAATCAGTCATTTCCCATACCCAAAGGGGTCCTTATGTCGTGATGAGGCAGCTCGTACACCTGGTCCTCAGTGAGATCAGATGTTCACAACATAAATGTCACTATAAAATGAAGGGTAATTCTATGCAGGCAGGCTTGACTGAGTTTTGCCAGACACATCTAAATGATATGCGTGAGGCATCAATTTACAATTTCATGACTTCATTGAAAATTCAGCTTTTTCATAATTTGGCTGATAACCTTTTCAGGCACGTGCTGCATTCCAATCATGTAATCCCATGCGATTCCTGTGACACACCTGCTCATTGTAGTGATGGCCCTTTGCAGAATTTTACTTATGCATAGATGTGTATTGCAATCAGTGCTGTTTGATATGAGAGTGACTGATGCCTTTAGTTCTGACTGCTACAGCTCAGCTTCTTTTCATCAAATGTCAGTTATGGATTGTGTGCTCTAGGCAGTTTTGCTTTAGGGCACCAGTGATTTATAAGACCTCTTCAAGAGTATCAGTCTTGACCACCGTGTCCACTTCCTGGCCAGTGAGCTTCCTCTCTCTTCAGCTGTTGTCTGAAGACACTTCTGGATAGGTCATCTGTAATGTCCTTTCAGCACATTGTGATGATATCCAGAGCTCTTCTGTCATGCTAGCACACATTCTTGCATTATGGTTGCTGGCTGTAGAGGATCTTTGCATATACATGGACCTCATCTCCTCTGTCTGACCCATAATCAATAAAGCTGTTTTCACACTGCATGCACACTTCAGCTTGTTTATTTTAATGGGAATATAATTGTTTGACTGAATGTGAAACTTCCATATGCTGGTGCAGTTGATGTAAACATGACTCAGGCAGACATTAACTTCAAACATTACCTTAACAAAAATTATATGTGACATGAATAAATTACATAATGTGAGACTCTAAACATTTTCCTATGTCTCCAGTATGCATGAGGCAAAACGTTAATATATCAAATCTAACAGGATCTCACAGAATCTAACAGGATCTCACTGAATCAAAAATTGATTCAGCCTGTAAACCTAAACAACTTTTCCATATCCTACATATTTACCTGTGATGAGCATAAAAATCATTTGATGTCCTTCCATTTTTTTGTGGTCACACACACTCCCAAGTAGACACAGACACACATACAAACCTACATGCACACACCAAAAACCTCAGATGACTCACTTTTCCATCAGTTGCCATGGACACCCAGCTTCCCTAAGCTTGAGAGTGCAACACAATTACAAGGCACTAATTATCTGCCATACAACCAACCCCTCCCCACTAGAATTAAAAATGGATCTTTAATATCCTCTCAATACTAATTATGCCTTTACTGGGTCTTACTTGTGTTTGAATTAATCAAGACTGCATGAATGCCTGAACACATACATGAGAGCTGGTGTTGTATGGTGTGACATTGTGTGCAATTTACACATAATAATGATCATGTAGGCTATGGTTCATAGTACAAGTGTTATTTTGCTTGTTATACTGTTTCTTTGGTACTGTTACAGTATTTTAAAGTTTTCTCTAAGATGTGTCTTCATCTATTTTAATTTATTTTATTTTTAAAGCAAAACAGGGCTTTAAAGGAATAAAGGCTTAAGAAACAAATCAGAATTCGTAACTTTGGGACTTAGAATTTACATTTATGTTAAAATTAATTTTATTTCATCTTATTTTTTATTTAAAATGTTTGATCTTGTGTTGTACTAGTCAGGACTGCATTTGTATTAGAGTTGAAGGGTTTAGATTATATTTACTTTATATTTATATCTATGTGTCGTTGCAATGTATGAGATGATTGGCATAATCCAACTGTAAAACCTGCTGAAGTGTTTAAGGTTTCCTTGAAATTTCTCTGCATTATCAGAAATTCTCACTCTATAGTTTATCACAATAGCTCATAATCTCTTAAGTATTTCTACATGTATTGGTATGCAGGTGTTCATGTTAATGCTTCAACACGTGTATCTGACAATGTATCTGTCAGGAGAAAAAGGAACGACTTTGGATCCATTTGAAATTTCTCAGATATTGGATAAAAAGACCTAATGAAGTTGCTGCATATTTTGTAGGTGTCAGTCAATGATGAGAAAAAAATATAATATTATTATAATATTGCTGCACTGTAAAAAAAAAAAAAAAACTTTGCTGCCTTAAAGTTTTAAGTTTAATCAACTTGGCTATACAGGTCATTTCAATTTAATATTTTAAATCCTGACTGGTAGAACTTAAAAAAATAGGTTAAGCAATTTTCCAACTATTTCACCAGTCAAGATTACAAAGAGTAAGTTGAAATGACTTGTGCAACCAAACTGATTAAACTTAAAAATTTAAGGCAGCAAAGTTTTTTTACAGTGTGGAAATTTTTCTGCACTGTGCCCAGATAAAGTAATGCTACATGCTGGTTTGTCTGGGCTTTTTTGTAAACCAGTGGAATATTGGTGGAAAAGCAGATGATCCAGATGAAAAGTGGAAAATTAATAAATGTAAATGTTAAAACTTCACAAGGCTGCATAGGAAAAAATACCCGCGGTTCTAGAGTTTTCCTCTGGGCAACAGATAATGCTTTTGTTTTGCTTGATCCCCCATTGCCTCCGTTAAACATATTCTCAGTGAGTGACATCGCACAGAAAACAGCCAATTAATTAGACAATACCTAATTAAAACTACAAGACAAATGTCTGTCCATAGGGGTTAAGTACATCTGTGAACAAAACACACTGACAGATGAGCAGTCAAGAAAAACTGGAGAAAGGGACCGTCAAAGGACTGACAACAGACATTCAGTGGAGATCTTCTGTCTCTGTGGAACACAGCAATTAGATGACATGTTTTGCTATGTAGTTAATAAAATGGTATTGAAGAGTTCTTTTAATTATATGCTCTTACTGGCAGAATTTAACTAATCAAACCAAAACAATACAACAGTGTCAATGGTTTTCAGATTGGATTAACACACATCTAAATGAAGATTGCGGTTATTTGACAAGCAAAAATGTAGCTTTTGGTTCACATTTAGTTCTTGGAAGTCTGTTTTACCAGAATTCGAAGGAAGCCTTAATAAAATTTGCCAGATAAATAAGCATCATTTACAGTGGAGACATGTCCCCATCGCATTTGAGAAAACTCGCAGGCCATGACAGGGATGCGCCTAATATAGAAGCTGAGCAGGAGATTCCATTTTATTAGTGGGTGTAAAAATGATAGATTGTTTGGCACTGGAATTTGTCATTTAAGTTTTGCTGTGTGTTGGCAGTTGGCAGTGGAGGAGAGTGACTGGTGGATAGTGACAAATACTCTATTACAGACCTGATGGTCGAATTAATATAACAGGCTATTAATTTATTATTTTTTAATTTATTTATTTATTTATTTATTTAGTATGTTGCTATTTATTTAACATTAAATGATCATCTTGAAATCATATTGAACTATTTGAGCATAAGAAAATTATTATTCATGAGCACACATATAATTCAGTAGTTCTTGCATCAGCACTTTTAACTTTTTCAACTGCCATTACTTTTGCTATTGGCACCTCTGCAGACCTTAATGGAATCCATAAAAATCTTTCAAGAAAGGCCATTTTATCTCTGTGAATCCTTGTATCCCAGAGAAAAAACAGACTTTACTTACATCTGAGAAAATCTGAGGAAAGAAAAACATAAAACAGGACATCAGCATCATACCTTTTATTTGATTTCCCCCCTCAGATTCAGTAATTGATGTTTTTTAAAATTTAAAGTCATAAATTTCTATTTTCTAGAATAGAAACATTCTAGAAACATTCTAAATTTCTATCATCTTTCTAGAATTAGTCCAGCTAATAACTATCATCCAGAAATTTAAACCAATTTAAAATCAGTTTCCATTTACAATCAAACAATATCAAACAGACTAATTTGAGATTAAATATTTCTTTCATTTAATCTTTGATAACATGCCCCTTTGCGTAACATTCCAAAAAAACTGTCAATGGCTTTGCTTTATCTTCATCCACATTTACACTTACATGTATTCATTTAGCAGACGCTTTTATCCAAAGAGACTTACAAGTGTGGAATACAACAAGCGAGTCAACCTGAAGAGGCAACTAGACACAATAAGTGCTCACAATACAAGTTTCAGACATTGCTCAGAGTATCATATGCTACAACAAGGGAGATTTAAAGGAAAGAGGGATAGGAAATGAAGGGAAAGAATTCTTTTTTAAGATGAGGTTAAGTGCTCACGAAAGAGATGTGTTTTCAGCTGTCTTTTGAATATTGCCAGGGATTCTGCATTCCGGATGAAGGCAGGAAGATCATTCCACCAGCATGGAGGTCCAAACCTCTAAACAACTGCAGCGTTTAGATTTGCTTGAAAGAATAAATAATCTCAGTTTTGCACATGGCAAATGCAGTGTATAAGATAAGCCACGGCATTACCAGGGTTCCAATGGTTGGACAGCAGAACCTAAGGGAGCTGCTGTCTGCCTGACATGATTCATCTCACAAATTTATGCCCCTGAGTGCCAGCTCATTAAATAACCTGCAATAGAAGCTCTGGAAATCTTAAATAACTGAAGAGCTGTGAGAGGGCTAATTAAACACAAGACTAACTATGTGTATTAAAGCTAGGTCATACAGTGTTTGATATGAAACTGTTTTTCTTTGATGGTATCATTGGGGTAAGCTGGATATCAAATATTTTCACCAAGATATCTTTAGACTTAGAATTTGATATTTGGGTTGCCAAATATCAAACCAACACTACCAATGCACATTTACTTTCATAATATGGAGTGGCCATGATATTCCTAAACAAGCCTTTTATGTTCCATACAAGAAGGAAAGTCACACAGGTCAGTAAATAATGACAGACATGTCATTATTTTTCATGTAGTGTTTCATTTAGGTGACGCAAACATTTGGAGTCAGCAATTATCAGTCCAGGTCTGTTCTCAGAGAGTGTTTCAGCTCAAGTGACAACAGGAAATGGGTGTTACCATTTCAGAATGACTGATACAACCTGACAGATCTGAAAGTAAATGACACATTCATTTATCACGTCAGGAACACAAGAGTCCAATAAAACTGACCCCCTCCCCCCAAAGCAGTGCCAGTCTTGCCTGTCTCCCCCTTGTGGGAAAATCACAGTTCTGCTCAGTGGGATGCTGAGCAGTAAAATGACTTATCTCTGGCTTATTGGTCTTTCAAAGTCTTATTCTCATAAGAATTCCTAGCTTGATTTGAATTATGTCTCAAATTAAATCTGGAATTTCTGTCTCTTATTTTCATGGGAATTTTCATCTAGGTGCTGTAGTCTCCATAGAAATTAATCCATAAATACAGTGTATGGGTTGGTAGATATACAGGTTACACCAGTGCTCATACAGGGACCTTATTACTGACTGTATATTACAATTCCTGTTTAATCCTGCATGTATTGTACTGCTGGATGTTATTGCCAGCACATTCTGAAATTCAACCACACTGAAAGTTGTTAGAATTAAGGGCATCTGACATCCACAGATAAAGCTTTCAATTAAGCTCACACCTACTAATTTATCTCAGTAATTACACATTATATTAATTTATAATTCTACTATAGTCTAAACATTAATGTTTGATTGGACAAAACATTTTATTAAAGGGCTGAATAACAAGCAAGTTACTTAAATAAGAATTCTTTGTCTTGCTTGCTTGCTTTTTAATGCCTCTTGTTTGCTTTAATAAACACTTATAAATAAAAATGTGAACCAAACAAATAATTGTAATTAGCTTTTTAGCTATTAACATGATTTAACAGAAATGCCAGATGCTCAGTATGAGCTGTTTCCTTCTTGATTTTTGGATCTTGGTCTGATGAGCTCTGCCTTACTTTTACTGCACTGTAAAAAATTTTTAATCAATTTGGCTGCACAAGTCATTTCAACTTATTCTTTGTAATCTTGACTGGTTCTGAGTTACTGTAACTTTTACAGTAATAGCTTAACCTATTTTTTAAAATTATACCAGGATTTAAAATTTTATGTTGAAATGACTTTTTATATAGTCATTTATATATATATATATATATATATATATATATATATATATATATATATATATATATATATATATATATATATATATATATATATATATATAAGTCATTTATATATATATATATAAGACTTATATATATATATATAGACTTATATATCGTATAACCAAGTTGATTAAACTAAAAAATGTAAGGCAGCAAAGTTTTTTTACAGTGTTAGGTGTCCCCATCTGAGGGCACCACTGTCACTCTGAGAAGTGGATGCCTCGTTTGATATCCCATTAATCCTTTTCTCCTCGAAGTCACAATAATTGCTTTTCTGCAGAAAAACTAAACCTTTCGACTGTGAAAGATTTGTTCAGTGTTTAAAAGCCTCAGTTGGCCTCAACAGCCAGTGATCTCAGGATACAAAAGATTCACTGTAAAAAAATGGTGGCCTTTTATGAGATTCATTGATTAAAGGAATAAAGTAAAAGCAAAACAAAGGAAAATAATGTGCTGTTTGACAGATTTTAGCTGGTATACCGGAAACAGTATAAAACAAACCTAACATTTTCAATTATATTGAAAATCAACAAAGCAACACTGTAATAAAAACAAAAATCAAATAAAATATGCTCGTGTGTTGTGAAAAAGCTTAAAAATATAAAATGGTTGGTCCAATATTTCTGTAAATCACATGTTATGAGTAAAATGCCTCAACAGCAACTATATCACCAATCTAACAGTTCTGTAGATGGCTAACCCCATAACACCTGTCAAAACTGAGATATCCCTTTAGACACCTAAAAATGAGTGAGGGTACCATAGACTATCCCGGTGCTAGTAAGCATGCCATCAACCTATTAGACAAGTAACATCTTGTGCTTCTTGCCTGTGTTTGATTGACTTGCCTATGATACTCTTAGATGTTGCCTGTTTTTTTATATTCTGCCCCCTTTAATTGCACATGTGCATTTTGTATGCTTCGCCTTGAATATTATAACCTCATATTGTGGGTCCATACTGTATGTTTCCTTATAAGCAATGTTTAGGCTAGAGGAAATGTCTCTTGGACAATGTAATAACGCTGCTGAATATCAGAGGGTGTCAATAACACCTGTGTCACAACAGAACACATAACAAGCATATATAGAATATTAAAAAATAATTTGATGTGTTCCCCATAAAAGTGTCTAAACCTGTCTGGGTCCCCTGGAACACAAATCATTAAATCTGCCACATAAACAGCCAAAGCCATATTTGACAAGTTATCTATTTCTTTTAATCATTTCAATATTACTAACAACAGTAACACATGTATTGCTTTTCACAGGGTACAAACATTAGAGGCTTAGGAAAGAAGCAGTGGTATCAGAGGGTTATGACGTGGTATTATATACTGAAATATATAACGTAATTGATACACTACCGTATCTGTATATTCTTCAGAGCTCCTAATTTTAGATGAAGCCCAAAGACTGACATTTAACAGCCATGGATAAGCACATAATGACCAGAAACTGAATCCATGCCTGAATACCGAGCATCCATCACCTGTTTCCCCTCAATCAAAGCACTAACAAACAGAGTTGCCTGAGATTTATCTAGTATGTGATGAGTGTGCTGCACAACACCATCTCTGCTGCAACAAATCACGGTTCTCTCTATCTTCCAGAACAGCCGCCCTCTCTCACAGCCTTTGAGAAGAGAGTGAGGAAGCATAGTGCCTGAGCCCAGATAATTCCATCTGGGATTGAGCCAATGGAAAATGAAGCAGCATTTATGCTGTAAGAAATCAGGAAGCTTGTACTAAATTCCAAACAGCTGTCATCACCACCCCTCTCATCTCCCTATCATCACCCTTTCCGGGCCTCTTGACATCTCCCTTAGAGCAAACTATTTCAAATATATTCATGGTCTTACTAATGTTCTATGCCAGAGGCATTGGATGCACTTGGCAGATACAAATACAATAATATGAATGGCGGTAAATAAGTTGCAATATTAGATAGCATTATTAAATGCTTGACAAAAAACAAACCGAACAATTTATGTATAATCTAAACTGAATCCAAACTTTATCATTAAATTGCTGTGAACTATGAATATATAGTCTCTAAAAAATTGTTTATCAAAACTGTTTGATCAGAACACCAAACAAATAAACGTTTTCAAAGTCTAAATAATGTTATAAGCAACATTACATCACACTAGTAAGAATGCTGTTGTAGTGTAAGTGTGCTGTTAGAAGTAATACCATTTATATCTGTATATAATACCACATATAATACCATTTTGTCTATATTTTTGACCTGAAAATATAACTAGTTACAAATGAGTACAATATACTTTGCTATATGCATTGCTATTGCTGAAATACCACAAAAACAGATTAGCAGAGTGATACAAACAGGAAATGGTCTCGGTGCTGTTACACTAAATATAAGCACACTTGGAAAAGCACTGTCTGCTATGATTGGAGGATCAGAATGTACTGTTAAATATACACTGATAAATCACTTCAGAGGTTTATCAATAAATCACTTTGTATGCCATTATCTTCCACAACACAGACCTGTTTTTGAAAAGCCAAATCTTTTCTTTAAACAGGACAAAGCTTGTGCAATTGGTTTGAAGCAATATAATACTGCAGTGATATGAACTGGCTTTAACAGCTTTATGCTGCTGACAGATATGCTGCAGTGAGCTGATAATGCAGATAGAATGTGAGGAGATTGTTCTCTGCTGAAGCTCAGTGTCTTGCTATACGTAAAAGCAGCTTTGATTAATTCATAATGGTAATACCACACATTAATGTTATGCATTAGCTAAAAAAACATTTTTGCACAGCGAAAAACATCACAGGGTGGATCTTTCACGTTAAGAATCTTAGGCTGACAGCTGCACTGAAGTTACTGCACTGTGCTTTCATAACACATTCATTCTGAAAAAATGTTTTTGTATAGAAAAATGTCAAAAACAAGCTAAACAGACAGTGACTCATGCAAAGCTTCTCACTGATGGTCTGGTTTTCCTCAAGCAATTTTTAATGAGAAGGTGAAAAAGTCAGAAGGATGCTTCTAAAAACATCCTTTTTAAGGTCAGGGTGAAGGAACCATGTTCTGTAAGCATGCATTCAATTATTCAGGAGGTAAAGACCTTCAACAATGATGGCAATCTCCTCATCTTCTAATTTCCTTGAAATCATTAGGAGGTATCGAATCTGTAGACAAGATAGCATGAAATTAGTCTGTAGAGGATGACAATTAACTTTCCCATCACAAGCTGTATTCAAGTGTTTGTCACGCTGCATGATCCTTAGTAGATTTCAATTTTATAGTTGTTTAAACACAGTCATAAATGTAAGTGAAACGTTTTAAGGGTGTTTATTTAATGTTTCACAAATTGGCCATGCTGAAAATCATGTGGCTCATTTAACATTTTTGTTTGATAAGCTTTCTCTCTCACACCTTTCATATATCATGTAACAGAAAATTGCAAACCTTTCAGACACAACATGATTTTATTTATTCCACAAAATCAGAACAGGGTTGATTACAAATACTCATTACTGCAATTACAATTTTAGGAGATATTTTCCATGGGACAAAAAGCCAGCCCGTAGTTAACCAGTGACATGTTCATAATCCTTCGATTTTGATTCATTCTGGATGATTACCCTTGTTAACAGCCCCTCTGCTTGTTCAACAGCTTGTTTGCTGGGAGAGTTGATAAGACAGACATCCATGGAAACGACTCAATTGATAATATAAAAAGTGAACTGATGCCACACTTTAAAAGTAAAACTTTTCTCCATGAGTAACTTTTCTCCATGAGGTAAATATGAGCTTAGTAGTATTTCTCATAAAGAAGAAGAAGATGTAGTGTAGATGTAGTGTAGATGTAGAAGAAGTGTAGGATTCTTTCATTAATTTCCCCAATGTTCAATACCAGAGAGCTCAGATTATTTCCAGGCCTTATGAGGTCTTATGAAGTTGTCTTCTGGGTCAGAGCCATAGGCCACAGGGAGCAAAGCTGTTTTTAAATAATAAATGAATTCAGTACAAGGAGCATGTTGATGTTAACTGATGCAGGTAAAGAGATATAGTTCATTTTAATGTGCTTTGATTGGAGGACAAGCACTTCATTTGCCTTATAAAGGTCCTAAATAAACTATAGTTTTATGTTCCTCATTAATGTGGCCATTTGGTATTGCTTTATTTGGTTGTCTGTATAACTGGAATTTAGGGATTAGAAAACTTTTTCATTTTGTTTCTTATACTTACCATAATGCAATAAGCTCTGCTTGTAGGTACATAATGTTAAGGCAAAATCTTTTGTAATCATCTTTTAAGAAGAGCATAAGGAAAACTCCTTAACAGAATAACCTGTTTTCACTATATTAGGACTCACACTGTCCTAACAATCTCTGTAATGATAAATAATTACAATGGTGACACCATTTTCTATAAGGTAAATAGAAAGAATATTGCTGAGTTAAACTTCTTTGTATTTATTAAATGCCTATTCTGAGTAGATAAGCTGTTAACATATTATTATATTTAAAAAAGTGGGATTAATAGATATTGATCATGCTGAATTGACCAATAATAAACAACAATGTTTTGATGGTCAGTAAGGTCAGTAAGGCAACTAGTTCTGAGTAATGTATTTTTCTGTTTTATTGATATTTTAACAAATGATCTTTAATTGACAGGATTATAAGCTTTGGTTGGATGCACCTTGCGAATGCTGCCAGGATGGTTAGGTTTCCATGGCAACAGTGATACTTCTCTGCTACTCTTGACAGCAAAACATTTCTGCTCATGTTCAGGGCACCATTCACTGGCTTATTCTTCTGTACACACAACAGATCCAAAATATTCCCAGCTCCATCCTCTCTGGTCAAGCATCTATCTGTTTGATTGCTATTTGACATACACAGCTGAAAAGTACTAGAGTGTTACCGTGCTTTTGCTATTATTTGAGAAGTATCAGTACACGTTCACTGTAGATGCTTAAAACAGGTTGCCTTATTCTATTTCTATCCTTATTCTATTAAGTTTAATATGTATTTTACATTGTATTCTGTATATGGTATGCGATACCCTGTGTGTTGTAGCAGTGGCTACAACATTTGGCAATGTGGTAAAAGCTAACAATAATCTTCATAATCTGGAACAAATATGAGGTATGAGTGAACATTAACCTTTTAGAGTTTCACATTCCACTGTCTTGGCGTGACTGGTGGCTGAAGATCAGAAATAAGGATGCCCAAAACATCATTTATCTGTTTTTTATTGAATTGAACTGAATTGTCATCCATATCAATCTTTTATTTTCTAACATAACATGACATCAGCACTTTAGTTTGAAGAGTTTTTTTTATCTGAGAAATAAACCAGCATCACAAATTTCAGGAGCTTTTTCTTCAGGGCAATAGAAGACAAAAATAATTGCAGCAGGAGTGCCACTATATCCTAAGGTCAGTACAAAAGACTGTCTTACTCTCTGCAATGTGCATACAGCAAAACCATGAGTGTTAATTTCACATTGTTTTAACACTCACTGTATAAGACCTAACTCCACTCAGAACATCTCTTTTAAAATATCTGGAGTTAAAATAGATCTGGAAAGTGTTAAATTATTGTTAAATTATCTCTCTCTGCTCTTGTGTTAAACACAAATGACTCTCTGTGGAATTGAAGGGTGTTGTTTTTAACCACATAAAGTGCTGAATAACCAACACTATCAAAATAATTTCTTAAATGCCAAAGATTGAGACAATATAAGCACTCTTTATAGGTTTGAACTTAAAACCGGTCATTTTGGTTATCTAGGTCATTTTTGGTCATCCTAGTCATCCAGCTCTAATTATTACTATTAGTCATTCATTGCGGTCCTCGTGGAACGCAGGCAATAGATATACAAATAGAACTCATTTAACTAATTAAAAATGACTTTGTGTCCGGTATGTACAGTATAATCACTAGTTTTAGCCGATGTTCAAACTGAACATGCAAAATAAAACATACTTATCTGTTGATGCTAGTATCAGCTCTGCAGCACAGAACAGTGTGATGACATTTTGTGGATCTTAGGGAGTAAATGACTAAATAAAAAGAGTTGTCGACAGTCAATTTTAAGGCATTTAAATGCATATGAAATTATTTAATGTGAGCAAAATGTACTTCTGTTAAACACCATTTGGCCAAAAGCAATGTGTCCAGGAAATAACTGGATTCCTGTAATTTATTAACATCTCTATATTGCCTCTTTTTCACACATTTCTGCATGATGGATTGTACTTAATTTAAATTACTTTCAAGTAATGGCGGATAATGCTTAGCGAACATGTTCCCAGAATATAATTTCTTTCATTAAACATTTTCAAAGGAAAGTATTGTCAATACTTTGACCATACGCTTACATTTGCATAGTTAAAATCAATTGTATTACGTGGGACTTTGAAACACTTTGCATCTGATACTAATAACAGGATTCCATTATAACATAAAACATTAAAATTAAGAAGCACTCTGAAACCTGGTTCTTGCTGGATAGATGGAAATAAGGATTTATATTTTTGCATTTTGTTTTGTATATATCTTTTGATTCAGTAGCCTGTTGCAAAACAATACAATCGTTAGATAAATTGGTATGTCACAGAATCAATACATCAGTATTATGTTAAGGATCTAAGCAGGTTAATAAATTATTTTTGGAGATCACTTATTATAATGTTAAGGAATCTGTTGCACATAATACATAACAACAAAATAGTCATATTTATTACAAATACAATCTAACTTTGATAGTATTCACATATACAGAAGACCAGGACTAAATCTCACAAATATTACACCAGGTAATGTGGTGTATACCTTTAAATCTTGGCTTAGAAAAATCCATTACATTTTTACAAAACAAAGCTGACCTTTTGTGACAACAAGCCCCAGTTGTGACAGATTGATGTTGATGTCACATTGTAGCCTGTAGAAACATAAAGTTTTCACAGTGGAAAACCTGCAATTGTTTCAGGAATAAAAACGGTGAAACAATTATTATACACAAAGGAATTAATGACAGCAGAATACAAAACATAACATAAAACATGTATATAATATATTGTCTTGAGAACACACTTCAATACCTTGCCTTAACATATTCATATACTACATCTTAGTTTACTGGCGTTTTCTTGTTTACCCAAAAAAACCCTTTTAGCGTATGTTTAAAAATATGTAAAGGTTAGCGGTCAAGTTTATTAAAATTATATATTAAAAATAATTATTATGACTACTTAAACTCGAAGGTTGGCGATGGAGTATTAATAAAGTCAAGAGTTTGGGATCATAGGAAAGCCGTCAGCAGCTTTTTAAAAGCCTCCAGTCATGTGCATGTCGACGTGACGTCATTTTGTCGAATAAAACGCGAATACGCGCTACGAGGCAGGCTCGATCCGACGCGGCGAAGCTAATGCACGAACACCGGTGACAGATTTATCAAACAGCAGACACATTTAAGACTTGCAAAAGCAATACATAGCGGCGATACAGCAGCTTGGACCCCGGCACCTTGCGCGTTTAAGCCGGACGGGTATAGACATTGAAGAACGCGACTTAAACGCGGGGAAAGAACTCGGGCGAGTCTCACCCTTGCAGCATTGCCATGGAAAGCAGCGGTAACATTTCGGACTTTTTCTATCCGCTTTCCAACCCGGTGATGCCAAACAGCAGCGCGTTTTGTCGAAACTTCAGCAACAGCTCCAGTCTCACGAATATGAACAACTCCAGATGTGACAGATCGGCTGAGCTGGACAAGAGCGCAACTCCTTTGATAGTGGCGATCATCATCACTGCGTTATACTCCATAGTGTGTGTGGTAGGACTTGTCGGTAACGTGCTCGTCATGTATGTTATAATAAGGTAAGAGATGACAGGTAGGTAAATTGTTTAACCTGTAGTCTAATCGCTGCTTATATAGACCATCCATAAACGCGTTTAAGGTGGGTAGCTGCCTGGATACACAGCCTCTTTACGCATGAAAGAGCTGCTCTTTTAGGGTACGTGTTAGTGTCAGGAGATAGACCTGTTGACAGATATGGAGAAAATAGACGATGATGGTGTTTTCCAGCCATCTATTATCCATGAGTAGGGTCGTACCGACCGTGCAAAACCATACTGTACCATGCAAAACTCAGTACAGCGCTTATGTTACGCGTAGCTTTCCTACACATTACAAGTGCGATCAGTCTTCTTTCAAGGCGTTTTGTAATGTATCTACAATCATCTTCCAATAGTGGAGGCAGGACGATTCACACAGTATTTCATATATGTTTCATAAAGGGATGCTGAATGCGTACAAATGCTATTTCGTACCCAATGATTGGGTACAAATACATGTCCTGCAAGCTGCCGATTCTTTTCTTGGTAGTGTAGTTCACAGAGGGAAACATACAGTAGCTCATAAGAGCAACAGTCAATGTTTCATCCACGTGATTTGTCACTCCATGTGTGATATACTGTATGGAGTAAGCATGCATACTTTGCACGTCTGAATCAACGTAGCTCCTTCACGTTCAGTGAAGATTTTTAATTTAGAAGCATAAATACATAAAACTGGCTTTACATAAATAATTCATGTTGAAAGCAAGAAAATGACCTCCTGTGAGGTATTAGGAACCAAGTTATGTGGAGTGATAGATAGATAGATAGATAGATAGATAGATAGATAGATAGATAGATAGATAGATAGATAGATAGATAGATAGATAGATAGATAGATAGATAGATAGATAGATAGATAGATTTCACCAATTCATCTCAGTAGTAGGCTCAATGGATAGATGCAATCAATACAGCAATTTCTCCTTAAACGGAAATGAATGAATATCAATGAGTAACAGGGATGGGGACTTATTTGCTTTTTATTATACACATGAAGTGTGATTAGTTGCACTGAATTTAGATCACATATTTACGCACAGTGCACATTTCCTAATGTGAAATTTCAAGATCCTGCATCTGAACCGTGGAATACTGATAAATACGTAACTTTTCTACTCACTTTGAAAAACAATATTTGTTCATGGATAATATCATTTCAATTTCAAGATATAAAAATATCTAAATCATTTGGATTCCTCAGGGAGGTTTTTTCTCACTGTGACCCATGCTTAAGGTCACCCTTATATCTTTGCTTTGTGGAGAGTTTCCTGGGGATTTATGAGCAACCAGTCACAAGGCCACTCCCTAAGTAGGTGCAATGTACTTTTGTAATTAATGAGTGGATTGCAGTTTGAAATTGATTTATTGACCCCCATCATGTGGTATTAATATCAGCCACAGGAGAAATCTTGAGTGAGTCAATTTAAAGAAACACTTTGCAACTCAAAGTACATTACAATGTTTCATCATTCAAATCACTTTGTAAACAAGATATATATATAATATATAATATATATATATATATATATATATATATATATATATATATATATATATATATATATAATATATATAACACACACAGAATATCACACATTAAAGAAATCATGTGAATTCCCTTGCAGTCGGGTTGTTTATCTTCAGCTTTTAATTTGTTTGTTTTTCTTTTAATTTTTTGTAATAAAAATGAAAAAACGTTTTTTTTTTAAATGTTAAATTTTATATGTAAATGCAATAAAATTTACACTACCATATCTGTTGATTTTTTTGTTTTACACATCTTGACCCTGTGAAAATTGGCACTTACAGGCCAATTTTAATGGTCATAATCCTTGTTTAATGTCGGTATATAGCCCTTAGCTGCTGATCATAGCATTTGTTCTTTTAACCTGTGAATGAGTTTTAAGTGCTAAGAAAGGGTAAATACTGGGAATTTAAGTGGTATGTGCTTCTTGTTGTCATGGAGAAGCTTCTAGCATTTTACCTTGTGCAATAACAGTGTCCTGCAGCAGTGTGTCCTGCAGCAGGGGAAACTAGATGCAAATAGAAAACATTCATCAGTGGTAATGCTTAAACTAAAGGATGGCTGTGTTTATATCGAAGCATTTTGGATAGAGGTTTCTCATGGGCTCTGAAAATATCATGATGACAAGTTAAGATCTGTTCATGTTTCTATTATCATTCTGTTGAAAAATACACAAAAGAGGAACCAAAAAAATCGCTAGAGCACACTATTTCTGTAATTGTTTTATTATTCAAAAGTTTGCTGATATTCCCCCGTTATCTCTGCATATTTTCTACTTGATTTGTGCCAACTCAGGCTCAACATTTCATTATTAAGATAAAGGTAAAAATCACAATAAACACAGTCAGTCACTAACAGTGATACAACAGAGACAACTAGGGGTTATTCAGTTCATTGTGCTATAACCTAAATGTCTCCAGGCCTTTGGTTTTAGATAGCCGTTCCCAAAGTGACTCTTTACACTCTTTATTTAACAGCATTTTGAACTCTGTTTCCCAATGTCCTGGTAAATGTACCAATGATGTATACTGAGCTAACATAAGGGACATTGCCCACAAATGTTTATTGATCCTTATGCACGCATTATGGTTCTTATGATCCATTATAAAATATGTGTAAATAGGGCCTCTTACAGGAAGGAAGTTATTTCAAGAGATTTTGTGTCCCCAGGTAATGTCTTTGTCTATAATATAAAAAATCTAAGTGACAGGCAACGTAAAAACGTATGTAAAAATGTTTTCCCCTGACTCAAATTAGTACTATGTTGATTTGAGTTTTTATCTTAGAATAAATATACAGGTATAGTTTTGGCAAAGATTTAAAATGTTTTTAAAAAGAACTGGATGAAGCATAAATATTTATGTAGGAGTATTGAGTTTGTAATATGAGGAAAAATTGTAACCTTTTTTGAAAACTATCTTTGATTGGCTATTACTGTATACTTGCAACCATTAGCACTGATGAATATACCTTTTACTCCACAAGACAGATTTGATATGAATTAATGGTATGGAACAAGCATTCAGGGGAGAATGGAAATCTCTGTTGGGTAATCATGCTGGAGCCTCTGTGCTAAATGAGAATATTTGTAGGGATGCAAGAAACAGTCCAGCTGCTCTGCAGAATCATTAAAAAATCATGATTCAATGTCAGATGAAACTGCAGTCCTTTCCTTGATGAAAGAGTGAAATGAATAATAACAGCATGATTGGTGCAAAACAGTTTATTTAATTCTTAGTATAGTTATTGTATCAGAATTGATTCATTTTCAAATTACTGGTCTTGCAACCAAGGATCATTAGTTACATAGAAGCAATAGAGAATATAAAATAAATAAATAAATGAAAACAATCTTTATTTTCTCAGTTGTTACTCATGGACAGCAGTGAGATTACATGGAGAGTAAAAATAGATGTTTTCTAGAAGACGACCAGAACAACCAGAAGAAACACCTTCCAAAATCCAAAAAATAAATATGGTTCAATAAGAATGGTTCAATAAAGGGTTCAATAAGAAAGCAACAGTTATTAATATAATTTTATTTAAGAAGACCTGTTATAAATGAAAATCTCTCTTTTGTTATTGGTCCAAAATCAGATTCCTGGGGTCATATCAGTTTTTCTGTGACAGAAACATTGACTTGAAAAACACTATTTGTCAGCACACTTCTATCTTGGGCCCAACAGATAACAAGACCCCACCTGACAACCACCTGATTGGCATGGAAACCAAAGCAGGCTGAGTGGTGCTGGGGCTCCAGGTGCTGGGACTGGGCTTCAGCTCAGCACCGGTGCCTTATGTACACTGTTTCTGACATTCTAAATGTAATTGTCATCTTTCAATAGTTTAAACTCAGTAAAAAACTCAAGCATGACTCACCTAGATTAGCTTGTCTTGATCCACTTTGGTTGCATTATCATTTTCTTCTCTGCCATTATGAGAGCTTTCAAATATGAGCAGCACACAGTGACAAAACAAGAATTTTAATTTATCCGCTTCCATTCCGTTTTCTTTACTACTTTCTTTTATAAATAAGACATTTTTGGATGCTTGTCATTTAGAGTGACAGCTTGCCTTTAAAAGCCAATAATTAGGTAATTTTAAATTATACATGCTATCAAATCCACCCAACCCTAACTACAGTATGATCAACATGTAATTTTCAAGCTTTGTTTTTTTTGAGTCATACATTTTCTGTGATGCACATTCCCTAGTTGTGAAAATCATCTGCTGTTCAAAGACTCACTTTTAAATTCTTTAGCACAGTGCACAAACATCACACAACAAAGTGTATTTGTTCCCAGTTTACTTAACCAATATGTGAAATTATAATGAATGCAAATAACAAAACAATATGTCTACATCCATAAACAGATGCCATTTAAGTAGAAGGTACAAGAAATCTGCACATATTGTGGTGTTCCCTAGCAACAAGCGAGTCCTTGGTTTTATGATCAGATCACAGCAAAATCTGATTTGCCTGCTTACTACACAGTTCCTTTATCTCCATTTCCAAATGTACTTTCTTTCTACAGTTTAATTGTAGTAATTTAACACTATGATCTTCACACAGTTTTACACAGTATTTTCTCTGAATAAATTAACAGTTTAGCATATTTCTCTTGACATTTTTGAAAATCAATATGTGAATACAACACATACAAAAGGGAATTGTTATCCAGCCACAAATATTCTCAACTTGAAGACCTAAAGGTGCATGAGCAGGTATTTTAAGACTCTGCTTCTACAGTCTTTGTTGCCTGCCACATTTTATAAGCATTAGTTGTTGTTATATGCCAGAGGCAGAAAGATAATAATTATACTCAGACTTTTATAATAAGTTCTGCTTTACTGAACATCTGAAGCTAATTGGAATGGTAAAGACAAATTTTTACATTACAGGTGTTAGTGCTATGTCCTCATTTTTTAACGTGTTGCTTTTAAAAAAAGGCTCTCTCAGTTAGAAATGCAGACAGATGTCCATCTTTAAAGTTGACAGATGTGAGTGGCCATTCTGAACGTATCTTGTATCTTTGTATCTTTAAGACTTTGCTGTCTGATGTCACACCTAATTCATTCCATGAGTAATATTGCACACCTTCCTCTAGGTTAATGAGAGGTCCAGTTTGCCAGACATGTTGTCCAAAATGCATTAATGTTCTTGTTGCAAAGATAAACTTTGAAAGTTCTTGCTGGAGGTGGCTTGTGTACAAAAGTTCAGAGGTGTGAAATAGAGGGCAGTTCCAGAAAAAACTGGACGTTTCTAATGTTCCTACAATTTTAAATGACATTTTTTAATGACATTTTTAATGTTTTTGTTACTTAATGGAAACGTTACAGAAACATTCTTACAACCTAAAATTGTTAGCTTGGGATGGTTAAGCTACAGTATAGCTCTTAAGTATGGTGGGGGATACACAACATATGCGGTTGACCAGTTAGCAGGGAATATGGTTGGAGAGAAATACATTTTTAATGTTCTTCCAGTAAATGGTGTTGACAATATGAAAGAGCGGCTCCTCTATTCAATGATTGGACTGTGAGATCTACCTTTTGACCACAAAAACCTAGTACAGTTTAGTACAGAGAAGCAGCGTATCCCTGAGATGCCTTCATAACTTAACACTGCCCTGTGGGACAATGTGTGATCATTTGTCTGGCACAAAAGGACTTTAGATGACTGTGCCATCATTAGTAATGGCTGTCATGTTGAACTGAGGATTCAGAGTATTTCCTGTTGGTGATGAATGAATCTATAGTGGGAACATAAAGGGAGACTGTGTTGTGTAATGTTGGGAAACAGTTGTTAAATTTGCTGTTGAGGTTTGGTTGCTTTTTTAAAACAATGTCAACAATGTTGTTTCAATTGTTTAACAATTAAAATAGGTTTACCTAAAAAGTTTGGAGGAATAATAAATAAAAATAGATCAATAACCATCACAGACAAAAAACTGCTTGGGACATGATCTTAAAGAGTCAATCTGTTTATTCAAGAAGGTTATTATAATCCTCTTGTCCTCAAAATTACAAATCCTTTCCTCCACATAGGTTATTCCCTTCAAATCTCATCATTAAATCAAGTGCATGATATCAAGCTGAAAACCAATAACAGCCATATAAATGGGATTTAAGGCTTAGTCAGTTCATAGCAGAGCTATGACCTTTATGTAGTCTGTGTCATCTGCATGTGCTTTCCTGTGTTTTCTCTGTCATCCAGATAAGCTCTGCTGACACATTCATCAAACATACACTGTGTTCTTGTAGACGTTGTTATGTTAAAGTTGCACACTATCTACGTCTCTCTGTCTGCCCAATGTGTATATGTGTATGAACTAGACTATTCTGATTTATGTATATGTCTGTGAAAGTCAAACAGTGCACTTTTGACAAAGCATAGTCATTTTACTGGGCTGGTTGTTTACGTATTTAAATACTCTTAATTTTTCATTTCCACTGCTATTGTAATACATCAGAGATGGTGTATCTCCATAAACCAAATGGGCTTATGGTTTTGTTTATATTATAATGGAATATATAAATAACAGGAGAGACCTGAAAGTATTTCTTTAATCTAGATGTTTACAAGAAATTCCAGCCGTATCCAACAGTTTCTAGTTTAGTATTGAGCATTCTTAAGAAATGATGCCTTAGTGTACTTTTATTCAACACAGCTGAAGAGAGATTAAGCCATTGAGCAGTTTATAACCGTAATTTCTCGAATTTGTTAGAACTGAATTCATAAACAGTCAGTAATGTTGTTGAAACTCTCCGTTAAAATGAAATCAAGGTGGCAAATGTCAGTTTTGCATGGAAATGAAACATGTCTTCCTGAATTATGCATCATTCACATGAAAAGCATATCTCTGACTTTTTAGTTTCCTGGACTAAATGACTGTTTAAATGAATATCTGATTCTTTTATGATTCACAAAAATAATTCCTGTTGCTCTGTTATTCATGATTTTCAGACTATAGCTTGACATTTTTTTCCTTTATTTTCCACATCAGAAGTATTGTTACATTTCATCACAGCATGTGCCACTTACGTCATGTAAATTAGCTTGATAAAAAAGTGATCAATTCACTTGTCAAAATGTGCAAATCATTTTGACACTATTCCAAAAACAGTATTATCTGTCTATCTGTCTGTCTAATGGCTTTCCCATTGTGTATTGTAAATGTTATTATTATAGGTGGTTATATGCAAAAAAGGCTTATTTCATACAGGGTTTCATTTATCTATAGTGCCCTTTACTGTTGTTTCACACTGCATCTCAGATATTGCATTGACCTCAGTCTGTTTTTAACTATTGCAGATACACCAAAATGAAAACTGCGACCAACATCTACATCTTCAACCTGGCTTTAGCAGATGCCTTGGCAACGAGCACTCTGCCATTCCAGAGTGTGAACTACCTGATGGGCACATGGCCTTTTGGAGATGTGCTGTGCAAGATTGTGATGTCCATCGATTATTACAACATGTTTACCAGCATCTTCACCCTCACCACCATGAGCGTGGACCGTTACATAGCTGTTTGCCATCCAGTTAAAGCCTTGGACTTCAGAACCCCCCGTAATGCTAAGATTGTCAACGTGTGTAACTGGATCCTTTCATCTGCTATCGGCCTTCCTGTCATGGTCATGGCCTCCACCATTGTTGAATACCACAGCAGCTGTATGTTTATCATTACATTCTCCTAATGTTACATTCAGATATTACTGCTTTTAACTGTTGATTTGTTTCATTTTAAGCCAATAATAAAACAATAAATACTTAAATAATACAAATTAAGCTATAACTATTATAAACAAACTATAATATAGTCTGTGACCCTGTTAGTGCATGCTTAGATCAGAACCAGCCATTGCACTAGAACACACCCACAAAGTTCTTAGCTTGATTTCCTAAAAAGGCAAATAAGTCAATTCTCAGCATATTTCTCAAGACTGGAAATATCCTGTTTTGTTACTGTGGTGACAAAAATTGCCAACTTGAGAGCCATAAGCATAGAGCCGGAAAATTGTTATTGAGCGAATTTTGATTGATGTCACTTGGCATCATTTGGGAAGAAAGTCATAAGCACCTAATTGAAGTATAGCAGAAAGACTTTGGTCTCTATGGCAACCTAAACAATACCCTTTAGAAATAATTACTAGTGGTACTGCGATGCAATATTCTTTGCAAATTCTTGAGAGAAAACTGAGTTTCACGTGTGATACATTCTTTCTGTTACAGCGCTCACCGTCACTGACTGCACTTTGATTTTCCCCCATCCTTCCTGGTACTGGGAGAACCTCCTGAAGATCTGCGTTTTCATCTTTGCCTTCATCATGCCCGTGCTCATCATCACCGTCTGTTACGGCTTGATGATTCTTCGCCTTAAGAGCGTCCGCATGCTATCTGGCTCTAAGGAGAAGGACCGCAACCTGCGTCGTATCACCCGAATGGTCCTGGTGGTGGTGGCAGTCTTCATCGTCTGCTGGACCCCTATTCACATTTTTGTTATCATCAAGGCCCTCGTGACCATACCTAACTCGCTTCTGCAGACCGTCACCTGGCATTTCTGCATCGCCCTTGGCTACACCAACAGCTGTCTTAACCCAGTCCTCTATGCCTTTCTGGATGAGAACTTCAAGCGTTGTTTCCGAGAGTTCTGCATTCCTAGTCCCTCCGTGCTTGATCTACAGAACTCCACGCGCACCAGGAACCCCCAGCGGGAGGGCCAGTCCAGCGGCCACACTGTAGACAGGACCAATCAACAGGTATGACTAGTCCTGGAGATGTCTTCACTGGAGTCCCGCTGCCAGCCCAGTGTTGACATGAGCTCAGAGGTCACACAAATTACCACAGGTGTCTGACACCTGGTGCTTGAAATACCAACTAATAGGAGTTTGCCCGAACCTCTTTGAGCGTCTTGCTAGCCTTGTAGTCTCTCCCAAAGAGTTGTTTCACAATTTTGGTCTGGAGGGAGACTGTTGATATAAATGAAAGAGATCCACACCTTATACTATACTTCAGTGTGACATACAGTGTACTCTATTAAAATATACAAGCCCTAGATGACATGCCTCACAATAAGCTGAGGTTATTTCACTGTATGTGATGTTCAGAGTGATGTATCAGATGTTATCATGTTTATGTTAGCAGTATGCTTTTGACTGTCATTAAAGAACTGTATAATACATGTTTATTCTCTTAAAGTTGCATAATTCCCCTTTGTAAATGTTAATTAATATTCAATATGAATAATTATTTTGTAAGTGATGGCTTTGTAAACAGCAAAAACATCCCAATCAAAGATAAAAAACAATTTCCATTCATGTATGTAAATAATGTATTTAACATGTCCTTTATTCATCATTTTCAACATTTTTCTCCTCTTTAAACATATTTAGATTCTGCCTTGCTTTCATGGCCAACACAGCAGTTTGATTAAGCTGTCATTCAAGTGTGTTTCTTTGGAGTGATTAATCATCAAATAACTGTTGGAAGTGACACACACTGTTTCCCTGAATTACTGTGGGACTTATATAAAAGCCAGAAAGAACCGCCTCATGCCACAATGGATGATTTCCATGCTTCAGTGGTGACAAATGTATTGTGCTTGTACTCTGATGCAAATTTCCTGTGTAAATGTCCAATGTAACTGTCTAAATGCACTCAGATTTGGTCTGAAAAAAGCAAACCTTTGATGCTGTAAAATTACTTTGAAACTCTGTGTGCAGGTGTTTCTGTAAGGTTTTATATATGCAGCATATTAAATAAATCACTACCTATAGACTGTGCTTTTAGATATATGGCACATTGTTAGATTTGATTTAGAATTATTAGTTATGATAATATGCTAATACACATGTTGACTCAGTCATTACTGGCTGTAGCTCTAAAAATGGAAAAACGGAAAAGTCTGGAATTATTGTGGGCTAATTTCAATCCAATTAGAGATTACATCTTTTGTCCTGCCATATTTTTCACTGACTGATATTGAATCTAATGGTAAATGTGAACAACCATTTATATTTCTAATCTGCCATCACATCTGACATTTCCTCAAAGGAGTTTTTTAATGAAATCTGATTCTCTTTGGAGAATGTTGAATGTCTGAATGTTTCACTTCATCTCTAGAACTGAACCTCTTTTAAATGGTTAAACAACCTCAACAACTCAAAATTTAAAACTGTTCCAGCTGTTTTCATTCATTACCAGGATCTTTATTATCTAGTTTGAGGCCCTTGCCAGCTGTAAACCAATAATTTGGTTCTGTAATACCCTGAAATCAAATAATCATGGACTTTGAGCTGCCATTTCAGTCATTTAGTTCCAGAGTTTCCCCCACATGCAGTCTTGCTGCAATACCCAGGAGAAATTAAGGAACAGAGAGCTAGTATGTTCAGGACAGCTTAGCACATAACCTAAGACAAGAATGATGGCAGAGAGCAGGAGTGAGTAAGTGAGTGAGAGAAAGGCAGTAGTCTGAGGTTATTATTGTAGTTTGCCTTTTTGCTGTTCTGAAGTTGTGGCCTTACAGTGCAGGCTTTTATTAGAGCTGTTTCACTAGCAAAAATAAGAATATATTACACCTATTAAAAAGATGGAGTTTATAAGCCTACAAGCCAGAAAGAACATTTTGTTTGGCTGCTCAGTGCAAAGGAAGTGGTTAATAAGAAGCGGTTAATGAGATCTTTAGATTTAGTGTCATCGCCCTTTTTATTCCTCCCACTGGATTTGCTGAATACAACATAATTAAAGTTTTAGATGGATTCTATAGCCCTTCTAGAAACCTCTTATATTCTCCAACAACATGCAGTGGAGAGTAAATGGAACTTGAGGTAATAAAGACTGTGGGCTGAGGTAATTGACTCCTGAATCTGATCCAATTAATTCTAAAGTGGCCTGGATGGTGAGAGACCTTATACATTTAGTCAGTTTATAAATTACACCACTTACCTTGCCAGAAACATGAAAAGATTGATCTTCCCCCTTTCACAAATTTGAGTTGCCATAAATATGTAATACATATATATAATATTGTATTATTTTTTAAATTAATATATATTTAGGTTTATAATTTTATAAATTATATATTTATATATTTTTCTGAAACATCAGACTTGCCCTTAATTTACAAAATGGTAGCTTAGTTAGAAAAGAATAAAGCCCCTGTATTATGCTTCTTCCCTCCACAAATTTGAAATTCTGTTGTGCATTGTAAACTAATAAATAAACCAAAAAATCATTTGCAAAGTCTTTTTCTCAATTAAAGCAACAGCTTCAATACCTCAAAACTCTGCAATATTGCAGACTTTCTGAATATGTTTTTGAACTCAGGCATTCACCTCTAAAATACTGGCGATAAGAGCTTTTGAAATTAATGAGGCTGTCAGAGAGTTAAAGAGTAGTTAATTTCACACCTACTATATGTCATTGTGGGAATAAATGGAAAAAACTAATAATTCTCTACCCTCTCATTTCTTTGTACCCAACAGATGTCAGTTATTTTAATGAGTGTTTCTCAACTATCACACATCCACAGACAGAACTAATACCTGTCAGTATTACAGAACGATAGCCAAGTGTTTGTACAGTATGATGCACATAGCTGGTGTTGTAAAAGCACAAATGTGATCCAGAACAAGCGCGCTAGTCTGCTTCTGTTCTGCTTTTACAGCATGCCACTGGACACTGTGAAAAAATTCACATGGATACGGAAAAGGTTTTTCAGTGCTGCTAGTGTAATAAGGGTTTTAACTGATGTCTGATCTAGCCAATTCTAGAAAAAGGCAAACTCCATTAGTGATAGATGGTTGATGTCAATAAAGAGAAAAAAGAAACATGCACACACACACTTTTACCTCTTTCTTAAAGAATTATTGTCCACATATCGATGTTGTGATGAACACACACCCTCTTTGGTTTTGTATTGTTGACAAACGATGACTTTCAACTAAGACTGACATCGGCTGATAGTTTCTCTACAGCGTGTTTGGGCATGTATTTGCATTTAAATTAATTTTGGAGAGGCTAGCAATAACAACCTAGCTTAGAAAGCACAAGATCCCAAAGTCACACCTCCTCCAACCTATAAAGGCATATATAATTTGACAGTCAAGTAGGAAGGGCATCCTATCATTGCATTTGATGGTCCTGTGCCTTGCACAGAGGATATATATTTATACAAATATATTTTGACCTCTTTACTTTGTGACACTTTCAATCAGCATAACAAACTACAAAAATCTGTTTCTAGAAAAATCACTTTCCCTGCCTTTAAACATCATACATATTCACACTGTCACTCTCGTTTTAGGCATACAATCTATGTAAGATGTTATAATAATTTTATCTTTTTCACCACTATCCATCATACAAATTTGGTTCATCAGATCGGAACCCTGTTCACGGGAAAGTTTCCCACAGTGACCGATTTATCAGTAACCCTTTCCGCTCCTGTTCTCGCTTCTTGCTTGCAGTGCTCGAGTTAACCGTATTGCTAAAATCATTCATTGAATATTCCTGTTTTTCACAGGTAAGTGTGCTGATCATTTTAGTAAAATAACAAAACCATTGGATTCTTGTATTTAGCCGAACAACCTTACGTAGTTAGACTTAGCTTAGATGTAGCTTATGTTGCTAGACTAACTTTCTGATGTACAGTACGAATCACAAAACAACGAATGTCGTAAACCGTGTTTATTTTAACTACAAATCAAACAAGATCTTTCTACTGTAATCTTATTATAATACTGTACACTATAATTTTATTGCCTTAATGTAGGTCAGAGGGATTTAGTGAGAAGGCATGCTAAAATACATTTTAAATTTGTTGAGCAGAAAACATATATTGTATATCAAAATTCACTTTCTGTTGTGCATAGACAGTTCATAGACAGACACAGACTATCATCCCAGCACATATTTCTACTGCTGTATTTCTGTAAGTAAAAGCAATTAAGTTTACAGCAGGTATTCTGCTTTCACACGATTTCACATGGAAATTCCCATTGAGATTAATGAAGTTACCCCTTAATTCATTGTGTATACTACAATGGACGTTTGTGTTGTCAGTAATAGAAAAAAAACCCCAACTATTAATTTCTTACTACACTGCAGTATGAACACTGTACAACACTGTTACATCCATTAACCATAATCCATTTGTTTTCAGTTCTGCAAGAATGTGAGGATTAATATTCTTTATTTTGTTTCTGAAACCTAGATTTTGTGACTGACGATGACAGACCGTTATAACATCCACAGCCAGCTGGAGCATCTCCAGTCGAAGTACATCGGCACAGGCCACGCAGACACCAGCAAATGGGAATGGCTGGTCAACCAGCACAGAGACTCCTACTGCTCTTACATGGGTCATTTTGACCTTCTTAATTACTTTGCCATCGCTGAGAATGAAAGCAAGGCTCGTGTTCGCTTTAACTTGATGGAGAAGATGCTGCAGCCATGTGGCCCACCAGCTGATAAACCTGATGATGCTTAAAGCTTGGCCCCAGTTCTCACCAATAAACATTTTGTACTGTATTCTCTAAATTATTCATTCAGTGCAGAGAGATCATGTATGGGGACTCTGGACACTTGGGGAAGGGTTGTGGGTGTTCTGTTGATCCTCTTTGTTTGAGGACCAAACAGTGTTCACTCATCTGTTTTTATTAGTTTTTTGTATTAGTTGTTGAAGGTACACATTTCTCTGAGAAATAATAAAGTTTAAAATGTATTCCTCCCACACAAATTGATTGTGTTGTTTTCTAATTGATAATTATTGCTTTTATATTTTATTTTTAATTTGAGGTTTATGGATCCATTGAGGTTTGCAGAGATAATTTGAATGATAATTGAACATTTTCTCAGTGAGATGGACATTTGCTAATGATTTGTTAAAGGCAGGTTAGGCAATCTATTCTAGAAACATTATTTATGTTAGTTGAAAATCACATTGTGATAGCAATCAATAAGCAGCAGTATAAATATGTTTATATATTTAAATATCTTCTTTGAAAGTCACAGCACCATAAAATGGTTGTCCAATCATTGCATTCAGTCCGAATGTACTAATAGGATGTCCTACTTGCCTGTCAAACTATGTATTTGTATACTTCCTCGCACTATTGGAGGAGGCATGGCTTTGGAGAGCACCCTGAAAGGAAGGCGGGATCTTATGCTTGCAAAGCTTGGTTGTTATTGCTAGCATCTGAAATTGCCTACCTTTAAATATTATATAAAATGTAGTTACTAGGAAACAATTAAAAATTATCCACATTGTCTTCTATTTACATACAGCAGTTACTTTCCTAGGAGATTGGAAATAAATATGAGAAACAGTTGCTTTAATGTTAATGGCTCATTTAACATATTTGTTTAGTTGAATAAGATAAAAGGAGTGGATTTTTCCAATGTTTGAGTTAGACAAATCACATCCCTATGACTTCACTGATAAGGGATTTGGAATCTTGTGTGTAGCGTGACAGCAGTGTTGCCACAAGCATAGCAGACTAAATCCTCACCAGCTGGTCCCACAGTTTGAGTTATTCTCGCGACAGAGTCATTTCTGCAGTGTCAGGAACAACATACAGGCACCACAGTTGTGCTCAAAAACAGAACTGACTATTGATTCATTATTTTACCAGGAATAATGTTGTGCTAGGCTGCTGAAGTCCATAAAGATTTTAAAATGCTTTAGTCTAAAAAAATGCAGTTTTTTGTATAAACATGCAGCTGAGCAGATGGTCAGCTGAATTTTTCCAGGCTTGTAGGTTGGGTTGACAGTAACAAACATCACAGTCTGGCATTTTGCCTGCAAGTTTTGTCTGACTTAATCCACCTAACAGTTTGAGTTCAATCATCGATTACTCCGCACCTGGGCTGACCACACAAAAAAGCTATTGACCAAAACTCTTATGAAACTGCTGTTAATGTCCTTCAGTGGCTGACACTAACCTTGAAGCCATATATTTAGATAACCATAAAGCCGTCACCTGCATTCTAGTCAAAAAGTCACATGAAGCTTTAGTTTAAACTGAAAAGACGTTCTTTACGAGCAGTATTACATGCTAGTCTTGTCAAAATACTAATTCTTAAATTCTTAAAAACTTTGCTGCCTTAAATTTAATTTAATTAAGATTAAACTAAATTGGTTGCACAAGTCATTTCAACTTTTTGTAATCTTGACTGGTGTGAAGTTGCGGTACCATAAGAAATTGTTGAAAAATTGCTTAACCTATTATACTAGTAACCTAACCTAAGTTATACCAGTCAGGATGTAAAATATTAAGTTGAAAATACTTGTACAGCCAAGTTGATTAAACTTAAAAATTTAAGGCAGCAAAGTTTTTATTTTTACAGTGTAGTAGTCTAATGATTACTCTAATGATGAATAATTCAGAATCATCTGATCAGAGGCACAAAACAAATATTCCAATATCAAGATAATGGCACAATTATACATATACAGGATTTGCTGTGCATCACTGGGAAAACAGTTCAATATCACAGCTGGGCCATTTTTGTCCACTTACGCACATAGAATTCCTGGACAGCATCCAGTGTTCACAATAATAACAAGCTTTTGATTGATCATTTACAATAATGGCACGTTAATTCACTTTGTTTATCTTAACATTGATATTTTAATACATATTGTAACAACTAAGGCCACTGCAGAATAATGTCTATCTAAAAATCAAACAAGTTTATTTTATGCATGTACAACAGTACTACAGTAAAACTAACTTATTTTACAGTTGCTCTTCACATATAAAAATCATTTTACTCTTACGCATATCTAGAGTCTTTCAGCATGTGGAATTATGTAATAAACATTTACTAAACATTTAACATCTACAGAATGAAATATATTTTGAGAGTATTTGTGAACTGCAAATTATACAATACAAATTCTGAAAGCTACTGTAAAGATGTACATGTACTGTAAATGTAGATTTAAAACTGAATCTAACAATAGTGTTAAGCAATAATGACATTTATTCTTTTAACTAAATTATAAAACTAGATATGATCTGTAACTACAATAAAGGACAAAGATCACAATGAAACTAGCTTATTCTATTAGAAATTCACTGAGCTTTTTTGCTAGAGTGCTCCTCACTTTACACTTGACTGAACCATGAAATGAAACCAGCCGGAAGTTCTCACTGTGTTACATCCACTGGCCAAACATTTTGTGAACCGAGTGCATTCAGTGTTTATATACCCTTCATTCAATAGAGATAACTGGAAAAGAAATATAGACTTTTGGCATTTATAACTATTTTCTGAACATACAGATGATTATTTATTTGACATGTTTGTAGTTTATAACTTATGTTTCTTATTAATTTTAAAATATAGTATTACCTCTATTGTAAGATTTCCCTTAGTTTGAATTTGGTTTCAAAACATGAGGAATCTACAAGCAAACTTTAAATATAAACAGATCACTAAATATGCAACGTAATATATTTTGAATGTAATACATTCTGAATAGTGTTTTGAATGCCTACACTACACTGATCTGTACAATAATAATAATAATAATCAAAACCCTTATGTTTGTAAATTGATTAAAGATTAAACTGATATGTATCTAAAATTGCCCAGTAGTTGCTCTTTTGAGGTAGGCTGTTGACCAAGATCAACTAAATAAAACATTTAGATTTAGAAGCCATTTATCATACTCCTTTAAATATATTGCTGTGAAAGAAATCAAACTTATGTGCAATACACTAGATATATATTCACATATACACAGTCTGTACAATTAATTTGAAATAATTTAAAACAGTTTCCCCAAAAAGTACACTAACAAAAAAAAAAACTACTTTTGACATACAATCAGATATTATAAAGAGCACCAAATGTGACACTTTCCATAATGGACTAAAATCCCACGTTTCACAAATGTGAAGAAGCCCTTTCCATTGTTTTCCGATTTTACTAAATTCTGTTGCCTGCCGCATCTTCAAATGGCTCTGCACCAGTGTTGAATAAAAGCCATTCATTTATGTACAATCCTAAAAGCCAAATTAATGACATTAGCTGAAACGCTGGGGAAACTGTGGTGACATTTGGAGAAAACAAGAAGAGATATTACACAGATAATGTAAATAAACATGGAGTACAAACATTTGATTATACACTTTTCCTGAACAGCAGTTACAGATATTACAACATAACCATGTATATCAAGTAATCAGACTTTGGGAAAACAACACTGTCAAGGCACAACATAAATCTGATTACATAACGTCTGTTATATTGAGGGAATTATTAATCTGGATCCAGATGAATAATGGCAGTAATCTGGACCTCAACATCCTTAATGTACACTGATGGCAGGAACCAGGTATATGTCTTATAAAATCTTTTTCACATGCATGGATACTCATTGATATTACTGGACTCTGCATAAGAATACTGCAAGAAAAAGGCAATATATATGTATATATACATATACAAAAAATCCTCACGCAGCAAGAATGAGTCACTGCATGTTTTACTCTTGTCCTTAGAGTGTGTGCAAAACCATAAGATATAAAAACATTGCTTTATCTTTTGTGAAGGTCTCTCTCTCTCTCTTTCTCTCTCTTTGTTTTCAGCTTTTAATGGCATTCCAGGCCAATCTTCAGCCACACTATAGCCCCCCAGTGGCTGATAGCAATAACCAAATGCAAGACGGCCAGCAGGGAGCGCAGCCTGCGCCAGAGAATAGCCGGCTGCTGTGGGGAGCCAGTCTGTTAGCCTCCCAGCAGGAAACATGGTTGAAGAAACAGGAAGAGAGAGCCTTGAGTTAGCAGCCTTCCAGCATCCCCGCCAGCAGGCACCTACTCAGGGCCGATGAAACCTGCCAATATAAAGAGGTAGCAGACGCTATTTTAGCACCAGCAGAACTAGAACAGACCTGACCAATGTTTATGAGAATCAAGGCACCTATCTGTGAAAAGAGCAATCGACAGGACATTTTTATTATTAGCAAGTCTAGTAACGGGGTGCTAGTTGAATGAAGATTCCTGCCAAATGCATACTGATATCACAAAAGATGCAGTTGGCTTATCCATTCCCATCAGTTTGATCCATTTAGATTTGCAGACTGGCTGGCAAAATTGACAGGTTAACCAGCCAATCATAGCAAAGTAAAGCCACGCCTCTTCTCATGTGTCTTTTCATGTGAATTTCAGTGTTGTTTCACCCTCTTTTGGTCAGGCTGGTGGCAAACAAACATACCTGGTAAACTGTCTGCTTTCTTCATGAACTTCCATCTCTTTGCTTTTAAATTCATTAAGTTCTTTACGTATAGCAGCCTGTAAAAGAAGGAAACAGGCCATTAGCAAAGCTGACCATCAATTTTGTGTGAAGAGAAAGCAAAAAGTTGCAATGTAATATTTTGTAAAAGCAGCCTTTGCTAGCAATGATGTGTATACCATCTGAAAATACTGATGGAGTTTGGTTTTTTACAATACATACTAGTTTTAGTAAATCAGAACACATAATTTAAGATTTTCAGTATCACAATGCTTAACATGTAAATACAATAAATATTTATATATATATTATTTTATGCTGAATGTAAGGAAGAAACACCATAGTGCTATATAGGATTCCATGCACAATTTAAAGCTATAGCAAGACAGAGATAGAGAAATGATCTACTTTGTCTGCAGGGGTTAACCTGGTCCAGGGTTTGTCAGCTCGACGATCATAGTCTTTTGCGTCCGTGACCTCCACATATTCATTGAACCGCAAAATTCTACGTGCCACCAGCTCTGCGACTGTGGGCCGGACGCTTAACTGTACACAAAGAGCATTTCCTTAAGTCACCTTTAATGTGGGTACTGTCACCTTAAAGACCCTGGCAAGTGAAAATATTTAGAGGTTGTTTCTACATGTAGATAACTAAGCAACTGGTTTGTAATAATTCATGTGCTAACACACAACATTGTCCATTTTAGGGGCTTTAGCCAAAACAGCTGAATTCTGAGAAAATCTCTTTAAATCACTGTTGATCCATGTTACAGATCTGGTCTATTTGCCCATTTAAATCCTCTGTCCTGATTCTCTGAATAATATGGCACATTATCAGCATACTAGATTAGAAGGCCTTGATTAAAATGGCCAGACATCTAGCCACAACTCTCAACATGTCAGGAAAACAAAAGGCTTTTACAATGTCCACTACAGATCACTACGTTTAATCAGGATTATAAAATAAATGAGGGCTAAAAATACAACATAGTTAATTCTATAACAGCGGAGGAACAACACAAAATACATTTATAAATGTATGATTTTATATATGCATGTATGTATGCATGTATGTATGCATGTATGTATGCATGTATGTATGCATGCATGTATGTGATCTTCCAAACTTCAGTCTGCTGCATCCCTTACTATTCTCAAGAAACAGCTAAAAACCTGTTTCTTCCACGAATACTTGAAACCCTTTCTCCTCTCTCCCAACAGGTATCGCCTCTATCAAGCATTAAAATGTTGTAATCTTGGTAACTGTTTATGGCTGATTTTATTGACTCCTTATCATTTATTGCTTCATTGTTTTCCTCACCTTTTAAATTGCTTTTAGTGTCTGCTAAATGCCTAAATGTAAATGTATTGTGTCAAAAGGCTCATGATGTATGTTTAAATTGACTTCATCAGCAGATGGCGCAATGTCCCACAATCCCCTGCTTCACACCTGATGGCACCATGACTTATATTCATGTTGATTCATAACTCATTTACTTAATATTATGTAATATTAAGTAATTGGTTGCGAGTTATTTGAAATTTTTTATATTTCTATACATTTATTTGTTGGACAGATTTCTTACAAATAAATTATGATAATCTAGCAGATGCTTGTACCTTTCGAGAAAGTCTTCTTTTGATCTCCTGCTTAGCCTCTTGTTCTTCTTCCTCATTTTTCTCTAAAATGACACAAGAAAGATTAATTTTATTTATTTTTATCATATTCAATGACCAATATAATAATTGATAACTTTTTTGCTGTTAATCTGTCTGTTAACTTTAAAACCATCTATATGCTAATGTACTCAGACTTATATACTATATATATATATATATATATATATATATATATATATATATATATATATATATATATATATGCATTTAAAATATACAGTCTCTCTGTTCCAGAAAGAATGAACTCATCCTGCACTATATAGATGGTATTAAAAGGATGATCCCTTTAATTTGTTTCAGCCAAACATCAAGTTTTAATAGCAATTATATAGCTATTCTATAGGGTCTGTAAATTTCTAATCAGAAAACATTAAATCATGACAGATTAACACATTGACATTCTATATTTGGGACATTCAGGTCCCATGGGGGATATCTGCTGCTAATAACAAATACAACTTTGAGTAGTCAGTGAGTTTTGGGCAACACTGACCCATTGAGGAATTGTTTACGCCCACATGTTTGTCAGAAGGAGACCATTAAATTCCCAGTTTTCATCAGCGAAATCACATCAAAACAAAAGCATTAGAAAAGATACATCACAGGAACAGCAGAACATCTGTGACAATGAATGTGTCTTTCCAATGCCAGAGGCAACAATAAACAAGAACAGACATTAAAGCCTCGGGCATCCAAAACAAACTTTGCTATCTCAAACAACTCTCTAAATGAGATTGTGATGGAGGAAACATACGTTTCAGGATATTCCGTTGTTCTAGCTCTTCTGTGGTAGGCCTCTGGCTTAGCCGTCTACGGAAGAGACCAATCATGAATCAGCATGGTAGGAGCCACAGAGATCATTGATAAAGTCACACCACATTACTAGTGTTAATTATGAAAAAGGGCAGAGGATGAATATACCTCACTAGTTTGCAACCGATCTGCTGCCATAGTTCCTGACGCTCCGTCTCTGACGTCCGTGGGAGGATATTCTTCTCTTCTAGCTCCTTCTTGCTCGGCCTGTTACCAAGTTTGATGGCAAGCGTGTCTCTGCGGCGGATTTTGCTGGCAAGGGAGCCTACAAAAGTAAAAAATATACATACTAAACTCTCAAGTAATTTCAGGTATTTGCTTTCTGACACCAGTGAAACATCTTCAGATTCAGTGTGGAGCAAATGACAGCAGCAAATGGGAAACCAGGCATTTGTCTTGACAGGAATGTTGCACAGTACGCTGGCAGCAACAACAATGCACAGTTAGCAGCGTGTCAAAAAGACAGCATGTTTTTCCTGTTTGACTGAGTAAATTCTTATACCATTGCTTTGTCAAATTATTTTTGTAGCGATATTTCCAAAGTACTACCTCCCAGAAATGTTTAGTTGATTATACATAAACATCAGGCTGACACCACACCTGTACTAGAATGTTCTACACATATCCAGAAAATGCTTATTTAAGTCTTTTGGAAAAGAAACCGTAAATGATTAGCCAAAAACTTCTCTCACTCAAAAACTCACTCAGGTTACTTTATAATTTGGCTCCATTTTAAATAAAGTTATTGGCAGACAGAAAGTTTGAGGGATTAGCAATCAATGCAAACCAGATCTGAGTACATACTAGAGGTATATTCATCTTCATCCTCCTCCTCTTCATCATCCTTGTAGAGTATAGGCCCATCTGAATCAGAATCGTTGGCCTGGTTTTCTGTGATGGGGTCAGGAATGAAGGTCACCTCTGGATTTTCCACGTTGACAGCTTGTGGTTTTTCTGTCTCTTCAGTCCTACAGAAATTGAAGTAAAAGAATGTCTCAATCTATTTACGTAATTAAAGTTGAGAAAGCAGAGCCATCCCAAGTGGGCACAAGGCCTATTCATGATCGTGTTCCAAAGGGGGTGTGTCTGTTCTCAGTCCATTCACTGCGGGGCACCCTCAACCACAGGGCCCATTACGGCAGCACTGGTTACACCCCCCAAAGGAAGTTTGTGTATAATGTAAAAGGTCATATTTATTTATATACATTTAGTCTTGTTTTCCTTGATGTCCATGTATAAGGTTTTTTGTTAGTTTTTTTACCAAAAACAGTCAATTTTTTTCACAGCCATTTTCTACCCTCTGACCTTTACTGTTAAACGTCCCATATTTTGCTGCTGTGCCTTTAAGAAACATTCCCTTATCATGTGAAATGAACAACAGTGCTAATTGCTGACTGAGAATTCAGATCACATTGTGGCACATTACAAGAAAAAGTTACAGAGATTTAGATCAGACTGCAACGTATGACTTTTGTATTAAGTTACATCATGGTAGTACAGTTATATCATTGTAATTTAACCCCACCCTCAATAAACACCTGACTGGAGGATGACATACAGCATGACTCAATGGTAACAGTTAGACTGCTTTTAGGGAAACCATTACAGCACATGGCACATTAAGCATCAATGTGTGTTAAATAATCAAGATCAACTACATATTTTACTTTGAAGTTAAGAAATCCACCAATCCACTATTTAGCAAAGTAGATTTTGCTGAAGATGTGAAACAAAAGGCAATGCTCATAGTTATTTTTGCATTTGGCAAACGCTTACAGCAACTAACAGTGCATTCTATATATATTGTATTATCTATATGTTATGTATACTACTCTATTCTAGTATATATTATTTTAGGTATATTAGTTTGTTTCCTGGGAATCGGACACATGATTTTGGCATTGCTAGCAGGACCATGCTTCACCAATTAAGTTACAAGAATGCTCCAAATGTCCAAAAGATAAAGCTGAGGTGCTGAACTTACCTTTGTGTCTGTTCTGTTGCTGTTTTTATTTCTTTCTCTGCCTCACTTTCTGTGTTCACAGGTTTATTTAAAGTCTCTGAAGAAAGTTCATTTGAAGATTTAGTGAAGGACGTTTTCTCGGTCTTCTTGTTAACATGGGGCTGTCTTTTGTCCGCTTCTGAAGAAGATTCAGAGGGACCACTCACACCCTTCCCATCCTGAGATTTCTCCTCACCCGACTTATTAGCACTGGAGGTCACTTCTCTATTCTTTTGGTCCTTTTTAGAGGAGCTTTCCAAAGGAGCGGTCTCAGACGCTTTGGAAGAGGGTCGTGGAGACCTGGAGGGCTCATTTTTCTTGGCAGACTTCGCTTGTGCTACCGTCAGTTCTGAATTGTTGTTCTTTGGAGTCTTTGAGGAGGTTGATGAAGGTGATTGTCCTGAAGCCTGAGTGGAAGTTTTGGATGTGCCTGCAGTTTTCTTAGGATTTGAAGGTTTGGCTGTGAAGAAATGGATTTAGTGAAATCAGACTCCAAAATCAAGAACACAAATAAAAGGTTTATCAGAATGAAACTAAATGGTAAAGAACATGTCCGTGCAAAGAGATAAACATCAGCTGGCGTACGTTCACATGCAGGTTTTCAACCAGAAACAAAGACTCCACGTGAAAGTAATTAAAGATTCTCCTCTGATAAAGTTCCGTTTCAGATTCACAAGAGACAGGAAGTTGAATTTCACAAACACTTCATAAAACTGCACATAAAATACAAGTCGTTCATGTTCAGGAGATGCAATAAATGTCCATACAAAATAATGACCATACATATCAGGAAAGTGCCTGTGTTAAAAGAGTAAACTGTCAAGCCACCAACGCAGAGCAGCACCAAAGACAAACAATGCACAGAAAAAGGCATAAAAGAAACAGCACAGTGTGTGACAATGAGCCCCTGTGGTTACACAATGGTATGTGTGAGGCACACGTGCACAGTGTGGGAACATGCAAAATGCAACACGTTTTTCAGTAACAATTACACATTCAGAGTCATTAAACAGTAAAAGGTTATGTTTAACTAATGAGACAGTCATAGACATGTAATGCAGGCAGAAAAACAATACAAATCCATACTGGATCACAAATGAGTCATGATTCCATTTTCTAAAGTGTAGAATGAGTGTACTATAATAAACCATGTACAGATGCAAGGGCAAAAACTCTGTCCACTGTTAGACAACTACAGATTCCCAGTTGTCATTTTATACAGATGTCTTTTAAGACACCACCTGGCTCCCAATGACGCCAGAGAAGGAAAAGAATGACCAGGACCCCTCCATGCAGAGCAGGTTCTCCATGCATGCAATCACAACGCTCCATTCACATTACTGACCGATTTACTCACCGTTACCACGTGTGGCACCTCGAGTGGTTTGTTTGGATGGAGGCGGAGCCGCCACCTGCTTGGAGGTGGTGCCCTTGGTCACCTTTTTGGCCCCTGCTTGGCCCCCTTTCTTCACCCCTGTGCCTGAAGCCTCACTGCAGGGTTTCGGGGGAGTGGCCTGCTGTTTTTTAGTAGGGATTTTTGAAGCATCTGACTCACTGGTCTGTGGGCTAAGATTGCTGTCCTTCTCTATAGGAGCACAAAGGAGCAGAGCAGCCTGTACTGTTACTGACTCAGAAGAGCCTCAAACAGCAAACTGACCTCAAGATCTGATGAGGTCAGCAACCAGATCAGTAGTAAAACAGCATTTCAAGAAGAACATTTTGGGGGAAAATGTATATAATCATATTACAATTGAAATTTAGTGACAGAAACCATAAAAACACATTTTTAAGGCGATACATTGAATTGCAACCTTAAATAGCCTATGGTTTATATTAATCAGTGAAAGAACTGTTTAGTCCCATTTTTAATTTTGCAACAATGGGGAAGTTTAAGCTCTTTGCTTTGCGCCATGTCTAAAACCGTCCCTCATCCATAGTAATGTCACTGCAACGCACAGCCATGGGTGGTTTATTTGTTTACTAAAGCTAGTCTCCCTGGCCTGTCCAACATTAGGACTGCTTAATAATAAAGTATATTTACTAGTGGAGATGAAGAGGGGGCAAAGTGCTATAAACAATTAGAGAATTGTTGCAGCACATCAAAGAAATGACAAAAATATGTTTCTTACAACGCATGACACCAACTGCCCATAGCTTCTGATGATAAAATCTAAAATGATGTCAGTCTAAATGGGACATTACCCATCACCTAAATGGATAGTGACAATACACAGTACTGTATGTCATGATATTATTACAAATGGTTTTAATATAACATTACAGCCATATGTATTGAACTACTGAACTGTATAAAGCACATTAGTCAATCAGGGAATCTCATTTTAGTACATTAAAACTAAAACCACAAATAACAGTAAGTTCCACAAATAACAGCGTTTGCTTTAATATATTAGACTTTAAATGATATTTAAAGAAGCTACTAATAGCAAGCTATCTTTGAAAGCATAGGATCCCACCCTCTTCAGAGCACTTTCCAAACCACGCCTCCTCCAAAACTGCACAGGTTTGGCATACATAGTTTGACAGGCAAGTAGGACATCCTATTCTTGCATTAAGACTGAACATTATCATTGATAGGATGAACATTTTATGGTGCCTTCCACAGAAGATAAATATATAAATATATTTAGACCACTTAGTGATTGCTATTAGGATGTGAAGAGACCTTCAACGAGTACAATACAAAGCATTTCTGAAAGGATCGCCTACCCTTCCTTTAATTCACTGATGAAAGAGCAAATGCAATCACAAACAATCAACAATATGACTGGATCTTCCGTTATTCATTGTTCTATAGACATGAATATATTACATGTGCATGGTATGACATTATGGTATGATGGCATGGTATGAAATTGTTGCAACAGGCTTAACAGCTATTTAAAAACTGTTCACACTAGTAAGTTCATGCATTGAGCAAAATACTTTCAACATAAGCGTGCTGCACAAACCATGATAAACCTGAGTAGTTTAAATTAAAAACATTAGAGGCTCAATCTTTGTCCCAATGCTTAAAGAAAACAATATTTAATATATTAAAACATATATTCATTAATAGTAAGATTACACTTTACACTAAGGCCATTCACCATCTTCATATCATAATGCTTGAAACGTTACCTTCTCTGTCCTCGGCAACAGTTGCCAATTCTGCCTTCTCTTCAGAGACTGTGTCTGGTGTTTCAATGTCCACTTTGACCTTCTCAGTAACTCCACTGCACACTGCATGACCATTCAAGGTCTCTGTGCTCAAGGGATCATCTAAAGATAGGCAAACATGGCCCAGTTAGCTTTTCACCCAATCTGAAGCAGACTGCATCGCCGTGATTCAGTAAATACACTATGAATTGATCTGTCGGTCAAACTACTACACATCCTCAAATCTTGGTAATGAAAAAGTCCCAACACAGAACCAGATTGCTGGTTAAACAGAGCAAATTTTTGTTTGCAATTATGTTTCGAGTATTTAGCAGATGCTCTTACAAAACATTTCAGCAGTTTAACAGGTAGAGCATGGTGCAAGCAATGCCAAAGTCACAGGTTTAATTCCATGCATGGACTGATTCAACAAATATGTAAACGTATAGCTAATATGCACTTCAGAAAGTCACAATATTTACAAAACAAACATTGTTAAAGATTTTTCTGGGGATTATGAATAATCATGAATAATCACTTGTAAAAGCTCACAGCGGTTCCCATTTGTTTCATCACAGGTAACTGTGGACATTGACAAGTGTTAATAAATTAATCTTCTACAGGAAGGGGTGGTACCACAGTATCTCAGAATTGCATCTGACAATTCAAACTTCTTTTAAAATAACTGGACAGCAGCTCAAGGGCTCTATCCATACCAAAGATACTGGTGTGTCAGTATAACAATTTCATTTATCAAGAATCTCACCTTGGTCTGAAATAAGGACACCCTTCTTTATAAGCTCCTCTCGAGTCTGACGGGTGGATATTTTTCTCTCCAAAACTAAAAATGAAGAGTACAGAACATGTCTAAATATCATAATATCAAGATATTATTGTATATGGCCACTACTGGCAGCTGCCAGCTGTAATATTCTGTGTGCAATACATTTTACATTTCAAGTGTACTGCATCCATTAAACATGGAATTCAAAATGCCATTTAATAAAGGTTCCATTTTTAAAAATGTGCATCACAACAATTTGAAACAAAACATTGCAATTTAAACACATGCAGTTTAATGTTGCAAACAAACATAAGCAAAAAAGATAAGCAAAGAGCTATATGTGAGGAGATATATACCTTTGGAGAGGTCCTGGAACTTATCACTGGTTCTCTTCTTCCTCCATTTCCAAGGTTTAAAAATCTTGCCTAGAGAAGAGAGCTTCCCCTTTCCTTTCAGCTGCGAAGACTGTGAGCTGCCCACCACCACATCACAGTTGGCCAGAGAAGATTTTTCCAGTCCCTCCACTTAAAGTAAACAACAAGGGGAGACAAATAAATGAGCGTGAATGACAAATATTGAGCTGAACCATAAACAATGGACAGTAGTCATCAGGAAATAACTGCCACTAAATGTCCTTGACTAGATACAACCAGATATTAAGGGTCCCTTAATAAGAAACAAGAACAACCTGATATATACACCAAATGGCACAACCAAGATCCTTCATTGCAGAGTCATAGAACAGAACATTTTACATAAGGTTTACAAAAATAGGTTTGCAAACCATCCATGAGATAAAATCTTCAGCCCACAGCATTTGCTTTTAGCATGCAAGAGAAACAGATAGACAGGCAGCGAGGTGTGGCTTTTCCCCATGGGCCACACAAGTGGACATTAAATTTGTTCATCAAAACATAACCCATTCCAACATAACCTAAACAGTGACATGTATCTAACAAAACAGCAGACCAAAGTTACACGCACACCTCACCAAATGAAGTGCAAAATGTTCACAACAACCTTTCTAAGTGACTAAACAGGATCAAAGGACTGGAAACAATAAACAAAGGGTCAGGCTAAACAGTGAGACAATTTATCATTTCAAGCAAATGCATGCACACATTGTTTCTCTGCAGATTTAAAGCAAAGACCCAAGTACATGGTGTGTAGGGTGAAGTCAGTGCTATGGGACCTCCCCCACTAACTAAATCTATAAAAACAACATGCTGGGGAGACATTAACATTCAACTTCCTGGCTCGGAACTATGAAATTTTAACACTTTTTTTTTTATAACTGTCAAAACACAAGCAAACTCAATTAGAATGAACTAAAAGGCAGCTTTTCCTTTGTTAAAAAGGACCTTTGACTGTTTATAACTTGATGAACTTGTTCATGTTCTTTTGGAAACATCACACAAACTAACGTAGCTTCAGCTGAGGGGTTGACATTTGACCGCAACCCTGACATACATGCACTGCATGTATTATAACAGAAAACATGATATCACTTGTTATAAAAATAAAGATGTACTCATAAACATCTTTCAGTTCTCTGTTCCACAAACATGCAAGTTAAAGTGTACAAGAAACGTTTCAGAAGTACACGGCACTCTGCAGACCTGAAACTCTTAGTCTTTGTTTTATTTGTATAAACAAGCAGTGACAGGTAGTGATTAACATTCAGAAAAGTTCAAGAACATAGAGAACATAATTCATTAATTAATTAAAATAAAGAAAAATAATTTTTAATAAACCTTGTTCACAAAATTTGGAGCAATTTACAAAACTGATTTGTCTGATATTTTAGCAATAATCATCAACAGTTAAAACTCTGCCAGAATGGGCAACATGGTGGCAAATTTGGCCTATTGTGACAAAAGCAGTCATATACACACAGCTGTCAGGATCTAGTTCGATTAGGACCAAACCTAGGTTTGCAGTCATTAATGTATATTTCCTATAAATTAAAGAAAATTATAGAGATAAAAGATCATTTTTAAAAGATAATTTTCCTTAAAATCACTTTGTAACAGGGTTAAATGTTCAAATCACATTACTGGTCTAAAGTTTCTGCGTCACTTAGGCTTAAAACATTTTAGTTGTGTTGACCCACATAACGTCCTCTGGGAGACAAATGCTGACCAGCAAGCAGGACACACCTCAATGCAGCATGTGTGAGACCCAAGATGAAGCCTGTCTTTCACACTGCACTGAGAGCTTTCATGAGTGGCCACATGCGACAGGAATATGCTGTGCAGCATGTCCATGGTCTTTTCACCACCATCATGAGAATGCCAAAGTGCTTCTTCACTAATCAATGCTCCCCAAGGAGCCACTGACCCTAGATTTCATTGGCCTGTCAGCAGCCATTTGGCCTGTGATGGGATTATTAATAGAATCTGTTACACCCACAACTCTCAGTGATGCGTACTGGCCCTGAGATCAAGCCTCTGAGGATCAAGCACATTTAAAACAAAGAGGTCACTGGTTCACAACTAAGCATGTTTAATTCCTCTGCAGGACCCACAACGGTGCATCTGTGCCCTTTGGTGCAAAACTAGTGCTACACTTTATATGATTGCAACGATTGTTTAATATGTACACACATCTGTGCAACCTCAAATTATGGACAAGCAAAAGAAATAGCTTCAGAATGAAGAAGAACAGTGCGCCTTCAGCTGTGGTAAAGATTGTGTGGTGATGATGACCTGCAGTTCTATCCTTTTCTCAGCAAAAGCAACTGAGAAACTTCAGAAGACTCTGAATGAAGCACATGAGTGGTATGGACTAATTTTATGTTTTTGTCATGTTTGGTCATTTACCTTTATTGCTTGGAAAGAACAGCACAAACATGCTGCTAATCCTGCTGAAGAAAGAACATTGTACAGGTTTAAAATGTCGTGGAGATGAGAAAATGATGAATGAATGACTTTATGTTTTTCACAGCAAATACTAAATCATTTACCGAAAGCATTTCATGTTTCTAATCCTACTGGCTCAGTTTCTCATTATACCCAGGAAAACAATGAACCAGTTTCAGGAAATACAGAAAGGAGACTGCTTGAAATAGTCTCTCCTATAAAATAATTAGAAGAAGAAAAGAGAGGAGAACCAGGCCTAAGAAAAAGACAGTATCAACTGATTTCTGAACCTACTTAAAGATCTTTCGCTGCCATGTGATATTTGCCTTGTCACATTACACAAAACAATGGTTTCCTAGACTGAAGTATATTTTTAGTTGCATATTTAGTTGTATGAGTTTTACATTTAGTTGAATAAGTTGTATATTTTAGTTCATTTGCAATTTCAGTGACCTTCGGCATCCAATATTCTGTTGTACACACTGGACCAAATAAAACTTATTTAACCTTGGCCTCATTTAAAACATGATACTGTATGCATGCTGTTCATGAAAACGCACAATATCTGATCCATTTTCCTTCGAGTGGCTGGTCAAGTGATAGCAGCAAGGCATTTTACGTCACAGCACTAAGGCAATAAGGGAAATTATAGGGAAGTAGGGTATAGCAGAAGATCTTGGGGTTCAAACCTGGTGCAGAAGAGGTGTTAGACAGAAGCACGATTACAATGCACGGTTGAGTACATGACACTAGCCATTGTAGATTGTGGCGTACACTGTACTAAGATATTCTGTCATGGGCTTTACAAAAAGCATCTAAACTAACAGAAAACCATCAACCCCAGTAACAATTTAGACATGGGTTTTGAAAACCAATGAACAGTACACACTTGACGAAAATAGGAAGTACATTTCTCTGCAGTTGACACAATTTCACAGCGCATTACTTTCATATTACGACAAACGATACGCAAGCCAAAAACCAGTGAAACAATCATTTCCTGAATGCATTGAGCAGTGTGTTACTTCGTTCTTTTAAAAGTATGGATAATCGCAATTGCCTGCAAACCACTCTTCTTTAAACAAGAACGATCCTCCCACTAGCGCAAATTCCCACTTGTTGATCATTTTCCACAAGCGAGCGTGTACTTTCACGTAAACAGCTTTGTTGCATATAACGAGGGCGTTTAATTTGTATTGCAGACTCAATGTGCAAACCTCGAACTTGACTTCGAGATCTTACATTAAACGTACAGACTGCGGATACGGACCGCTGCAGAAGTCAAGTTTGTCCTCCGGTAGCGGTATAGGTGAGCAAACACAAACTCAATAGACAAGCCCTCCAGACACTTACCGCTCGCTCTCTGAGACAAACTGGAGACAGATGTCTGGCCCATATCTATCTTCAGTGGGCCGCTAAGTAAAAATCATACGACGCCCGAGAACTTCTGCAACAAAGCGCACTCGATCGACATAACATCATTTTACTTCTCCAACTCTGCGATCCGCTCGTCAAAGGAGCTTTTCCATACTTTGGGAACTCGTAAAATACGCTCCGGTGCTCCAAATCTCCGGACCGAAATGCCTGTCATTCCTTTTTGCAGATTGTAAGCAGTCAGAGGTCATAAGGAGGAAGTTTCAAGCCCCTCCTCACTACAGCTTTGCTTAAAGCATGGAAATGTATGTTCGTAATAACAACGTGGACAAGTGACATCATTCGACAACACTGTATCATGGGTGCCTATGCTATTTTTGGCTACATTTCTTTGAATGTAAAGAGAAAATAGTTTCCCATGAAGGATGGTTTCAACCTTTATACTGTGTTTGTTGCTATTTGTCAAAATCACAAATACTACCGATCAAAAGCAAAGGTAAAAGTAAAAGCTTGAGCCTATTAACTACATGTTTGTGAAACTAAGCCATGTAGGCTTAAACTAAAGCTCATCTATTACTGCTGAATTTAATACACGACCATTACACAACCAAAATTATTTTAAAAAACTTTATTTAAACCTATTTTTTTAGCTTAAAGGGAGCAAATAAAGACACAAGAATGTCCTCTCTCCCATTCTCCTTTGTTTCATTAGAACAAAATATGCTGTTCTGTTATGTGCCACAAACAACTTCATTTTACGGTGCCAAAAAATTATGTTTGGCACAGCTAAAATTTTTAAGTTTATTGTGAGGGCACTGCAGATGAGGCCAAAAGCTCCACAGACGCTGATCCATCATCCCAAACCCCCCTTTCCTCTGCCCCCTTTTCCAGAGCACAAGTGGTGGGTGGGATACAGAGCAGGAAGACTTACGGAAACAATCCTACTCTAGAGATGTGAGCCATTGTTTTGTACACAGCTAAGCTGAATGTTCTCATCAAGTACGAGTTCTCCACCCCTTCCTCTCTTCCTGTAGGTCCTCCTTATGATCATAACACTTTTTCTGACCAGACCGGAGGCATACAGCTATGAATACCACAAGCTGTAAATGGTGTGATTTGTTGAAGCAATTCCAATGCTAAGTGTATTGTTTGAAACAAACTGTTGTCATTTTATTTATTAGTGATCTTTTAGGTTGTTAGTTTTTTTTTGATTGGTAACTGTGATTTTGTAGGCAACCAATAACAAGAGAGCTACTGACTGAACCCTATAACCACTGTCCCATACAGCACTTTAAAGTCCCTTAAAGCCAAGTTGCTCAAAGAGATTGTCCATGGAATAAGTATTTTTTATTTGAAAGTGACATTTATCAGATATGGTAACCCATACCCGAAATGTGACCTCTGCATTTAACCCATCACTGGTGAGGAGTAAACACACTGCAAGTTGTAAACACACCCGGAGCAGTGGGCAGCACTGCTGCGCCCAGGGAGCAATTAGGGGTTAGGTGCCTTGCTCAAGGGCACTTCAGTTGCTACCTGCCAGCGCTGGAAACCAGCAACCTTCTGATTACGAGCCCGACTCATAACCAGTACTAAACCACGACTGCCCCAATTTGTTTATTGTACTTTAATACAGACAAGGTAGTCTTGTGAACTATAAGAAAGATTTTAAATTACATCAGCTTCTTGCATACAGGAGATGAACCTGACTTTGCAGACTTCCACGTTCCTGGGTCAATACCCTATTTGGCATTGAAACAACATTCCTGACAGCCAATCACTGGGTTATGGCTTGTAGATAATTTTTCATCCTATTATTTCCTTCCAGTTTAAGATAGTTTAGGGTTAATTGTTAGTACTAGATTGTGTTAGTACTTTATTTTTTGACAAGCTTCTTGTTTTTCTAGAACTAACAAAAGATGTTGACTCAGGAACAACTGAACCAGGACACCAGTGGAAATGTATTCTAATTATTCAGTTCCTATTGTATTGAATCAATGTATTCTGCTTTTGGTGATCTCTCTCAAAGAGGCCCTCTGCTGGGTTTACAAAAAGCTCTGAATGGCCGAATACATGACAAGAGCTGCAAGTCAGTCTGATATCATGCTCTGTCTGCATCCGTTCAGTTAACACTCTGACAGGAAACCATGTGTACTCTAATAAACCACTCTCATATGCAAGTAAACACAAAGTCACACACACAGATGCCAAAGAATCTATCAAAAGCAAACTACAGCCACACAACACATGGTTTATCAAATTGATAACATGACATTATTGACACACAACATTAATGACACTAAACTATAGCAACTGATTTTTAGCAAAATAACTTAAAAAAATATTTCTGGAAAGCTATTTAAGATCTTCATTTCTATTCATACAGTATTTGTGAGTCATGGCATTCTGTAATGAGTTTCTAACATGCATTGATTATGGCCCTAGTCCAGGTTTAAAAACAGAAGGGGTGTATGTATGGTGAGTCACCAAAGCATACGCCTCCTCACACACTGACAGTATTCTGGGGAACGCTGCCATCTATTGACCAAACACAGACACTGTGAATGCAAATATCTAACTTGATTAACTTCATTCATTACGTAAATGTTTCTGCGCTCTTTGCTTTAGCTCACAAAATTGGAGCATGTTTAAGTTTGGGGCATGAAAACCAGAATGTCAGGGACTTTCATCACCGTCCTAACTATATAAATCTGTCCAATCGCATACATTTACTCGGTTGATTGTTGGTCCACATGCCACACCGATGCGCTTTTTAGGCTTTTTCAAGAACCATAATCTGAATTCCAGTGTAGTTGGACATCCCAAGAGACACGCCTGGACTTACTGTACAGAGAAAAAAAATCTATCCATTTGCTTTAGAGTGCAGTCTAAGTGCATATGGGAAAACAGTAATGGCAGATAGTGAAGCACAAAATGGATCTATTTGCAACCCATCAAAACAAACAACCCTCATATGCTTATACAATGCCTATGTATTAGTCTTTAATATGCTGTTTATCAAAGGATGCGCCGAGGCCAAATACCTCCACCTCCATACTGTTTGCTGGACATTAAGATTAGTACTCTGTATTAGTATGCCATCCATGCTCAGAGCAGAAATTTCAGTCAAAATGACCACTACAAATGTCTTTAAAGTGCATAATTCACTAAATAGATGCAGGGACTGAAAGTTTCTGCCGAACGTAGATGCAACGTCACTGGAAACGACAGGAAAAGCTCATCAATTATTAACAGCCTTCTCAGCACAAAATAGCAGCTAATTATTGTTTAAGTGATGCAACTGAGTTCCTTCCTTTTCTCGAATGATTTATTTATTAACTGTAAACGATGACAAAGTTCTGTACTTGACAACAGGATTTCTCATTCCATTCTAAGTATGCAAACATCTAGATCACAGAAATCAGTTTGACTGCTTTTAAAGCTTCTTAAAGTTTCTGAGATCTGGAGATAATTAAGCTGTGCATGTTTATGTGAAAATATGGCACAACATATCAGCAGTTTATAGCATTAACTAGACATAATGATACTTTAGTTATGACATGCACAGACCAACTATGCAACAAGACCATGATGTAGTGCTACACACGTTCTTTGTTTTGACAGGGCTTTGGCTGCAAGCTGATCTTTAAAGCTACTTCCTGCATCACTAGGTAGACAGAAGTGTCTACCTAGTGCACCCTAGTACCCTTAGCAACAGGTTACACTTTTGCAGCACAGTAAATATCTACAGATAGAGCAGTTCAGCCACTCTGTCATCAACATTGTCATAGCAAGAAAAATCCATATCAGTATTCCCGGCATGACAGAATGACCAAGCTTGTATGTAAATGGTTATGTAAAAACACGAAACCTAAATGAATTTGCAAACCACTCCCAAACAAATATGAATTTGCTTTGCAAAATATCCAAAGGTGGTTTCCCTAGTTCAGTTTGTGTCAAAGGCATCATCACAGAAAGATATCAGACACACACAAGATTTTAAATGCATTCTGTGAAAGAAAACAATATCAATGTGACAACATCACCCAATTAAAGAAGGATTTTTTGCTAATCATATACATGACACATGGAATGTTACCAGCGTATACGAGTAACAACCAGAGTGACTCACAGTCATAATTTAGTTCCAGTCTGATTTTCACTTTACAAGCAAGAGTCGCAAACAGACTAACCAGCAATTATTTATTTCTCATTTTGAATTCATTCATTGCTGGAATTCATCCAGCAATTATTTATTTCTCATTTTGAATTCATTCATTGCTGGAATTCATCCAGCAATTATTTATTTCTCATTTTGAATTAATTAATTGCTGGAATTCGTCCAGCAATTATTTATTTCTCATTCAAATTTCGTCTTTCATTTGAATTAATTCAAGTGTTCTCTCTATTATCAATAATACAGTATACAAACCTGAATGAAGGACAAAATCTAATAGCTTCACTCTCATGTCATAACAAACATAAAGCATTGCAAATCCAATCAAACACATCATATGACATTGACCAAATATAGCCTGACTGTGACACAGCACCAATGCTATGCCTATGTCTGTTTATTCAATGATTAAAAATCATGCTAGCTGGATTTCCAGAATGTAAGCCGATAATGAAAACATCAATAGAATCCAGGGGATGTTAAACACCATACAAGTCACAAAACTACATGTCAACAGATTATCAATATCACACAAGACTTCACAATGCATGAGGACAAACCAATACTCCCTTAAGACCAAACGAAAGCACCGTGCCTAATAAAAATGCTAAAATACAGCATTCAAAACTTTCTTAACTCACTTAAGCAGGTATACAAGCAGGCACACAGACGCACAGCATCAGAGTTACACCAGCACTTACAGGGATGTTCCATGACTGGAAGGGAAAAAAAAACAATTGCTCCTGCGAGATGATCCTCAGTTTCCTTTCTCACTCTCTCTCAGAATCCTCTCTCTCTCTCTCTCTCTCTCGCTCTCTCACACTCTCGCTCTCACTCTCACTCTCTCTCCCATCAGCCTTCCTCACATAGTCGTCTTCCCTGCAGTGGTGCACAGCAGGAAGAGCAGCTACGGCTGCTGGATGACAAACAGCTATTACCTCCATTAAAATCAGCTGACAGAGCCAGTCTGAGTCCATCAAGTGGAACCACCCAGTCCACTGGGGCTTTTAGCTATCGCCTTTAGCTATGATGATTGGGGGGGGTGAGTCGGTGTAGCATGAGACAGATCTGTAATCTTCATTAAATTATTCTCGTCCAGCTGAAACAGACATCACACATTGTTGTTTTACATGCTACGAGGTGAGGCAGAGAACCATCATGGTACCCATTTATATTCGGTACCCAAATGTAAAGAAAATAATGCAGCGTATAGGGTCAAAGCAGGTGAAGGAAAAGTGTTATCTCGTTTGTGATGGCTGGGCAGGGCCTCACACAAGCGGGCTTGATGAGCACATTACTCGTGGGTGAAGTTCTTTAACAATTTCTTCCAAATCTATTTTGGTGTTGCATCTTGACGTCAAGAATTGGTCGCTGTTTAGAAAGGATGAATCACCGCTTGAGATGTTCCTCTCAGGCTGTATGGGAAGACGGTTTTCAAAGCTCACTCCTTTAGGCTGTGTGGCCTTTTGAACTGGTCATATTTTCTAAGCACTGGTCAAACTAAGTTCTGAAGAACATTTCACAGGGCATTCACAGGACAGCTATATTTGTTGCCTAAAACAAAGATGTTTTAGAGTCATTGTATTCCACTTTTTTCTACCATTTTGGGTTCTGATAAAATACCTTGTATTAAACAGAACATTACAGTCATATAAGTTCTCATGTATTAATATATTCAGTTTAGTGTTAGAAGACTAAATTACATTTACATTTACATTTATGCATTTGGCAGACGCTTTTATCCAAAGCGAAGTTATACATTTTCTTAGAACGTACTCCCTGGGAAATGTGAAAATGCACTATACTTAACCTTCTTATGCATACAATACCTTATGAAATATAGAAACAAAAGGCAGTGGTTGTCTTGAAATGACAGTGGCAGTTCTCTTACATTACTATCAGCCAACATATTTACACTGTTGCTATGGCTCAATATTTAGTGCTGTATGTAACCCAGGGCAGCTCTCCATAGATTAAATAAGCAGGTGAGCCCTTGAAGACCTACCTGAGCCATAATAATTTAAAAATCAAACCATATAAACTGTGGATTTCAAGGAGTTATGCAAAACACAAACATTCTGCATATTGAATCTGCCACAGTAACCACCCCCAAAACTAAATGTCTGGTCCATAGCTTAAGGGCAGCAGTTAATATTAGTTATGTCAACCAAGCATGAAAGGCGTCAATGGGGATATTTATTTAAAAAAAAAATGATGCCAAAGTCCAATGAGCCCTTCCAAGAGCGATTCATTAGTGATGCCTGTATTGTTGAAACAGCACTACTGTTGTTACAAGATCACAGGAACATCCTGAGTCACTTGTGCTTTTGGGATATTGTGGCTTTAGAATGTGACATTTTAACCAAGGCAGGTTACGTTTTACTCCTTAGATGAACCAGTTCTGAGATAAAAGCACAATGTGTAATGGAAACATTTCCATCTTTCACGTAACCTAGTAACTAAAAGAACACTAACAGTGGTTTACATGCTACAAAACTGTCATGTTACATTACCACACAAGCCAGCTAGGGCAGAACATATACCGCAAAACTAACCATTTTTAACAGCAACATGTATAGAGACAGAGACTGGGAATACTACACGGTTTAAAGAAATGTGCAAAATATATATTTTTAGTTTGTCACTGGTCCAGCAGTGACTAAGAAGCTACACTTTCAAATCTTAAGATGCATGTAAACATACCCTTTAGGGGGTGGATAAGGTACAAAACCATTTCTGTTTCATGTTAACGGGTACAGCCCCAATAACAAGCTAAAGGTACATATTTTGCACACTTTTATCTGATGGTGGAGGTGATTTTGCCCTATACTGGTGCTTTGACTCATGAGATAAGTTGTGTGTCTTACACAACACAATGTGTGTGTCTGTAAATGCTCATAAATTGGTAAACAACAATTCTTTTGTTATAAAGTTGAATACATGCAGATGCCTTGGTCCTCTCAGCTCTAAAAATATAACAGAGCACAGCAATTACAGATGAAAGGCATGATGGCCAATCTTCACATGTGCCCTTTGTGTGTCTGCTGAGGACGCCTACACTGTCTGACGCATGGAGCCGCTCAACACTCCTACCTAAGATGAAGCTGTACACTAAGAAGGAGAATGAGAATTTGAAGAAAACAGACCGTTGTCAGGAACCACAGATGTACTGGGAACACAAGTACTTTGCAAGTGTTAAGGATCCATGTCCTTACGGAAATGGACAAAACAAAGCTAAAAATTATAGATCCTGAACAACTCTTAGTTACATTAATATCCACATTTACATACATGCAGTTAAGTGAAGGTCTTTATTCCGCATAAAGATTATGCAAAAAATGTTTTTTTAGTGTATTGTGGAAAAATGCTTTTCTTTAAAAGCTTAACTTGTACTAATTGTGTCTCAGCACAAATATGCACAAAAATAAATGTCACAAAATTCTTAAGTTTCAATTCATGTTCATTTATGAATTTTACTTTCCACAAGTGAACTTTCCAAGTATAAAGAAAATGATAAATGTTAGCTCTTCAGTCCTATGTCATTCTTATACAACTGTACATACACAAATGTACTCTTAAAATACAGAGTCACTCATGACACTGTTTAGAATCTATACATAGCCATGATAGTCTATCCAAAGACTGTTTAAAATTTATTCAGAAGGTGAGAGCAACATGCTTTTAAAAAGGTAAAGAACATAGAAAGGTGCCTATTGAGTCCTGTGTCCGGCATATTGTTAGAATAGGCAGCTGCTCTCAGCAGCTCTGCTCTGCTTGTCTAAAGCTGTGTCATTACATGACTAATTGTGTGCACAGAGAGACTACACACATCCTCCAACCAGCATCAAGGAGGCAAAACCTACAAATTAATCCAAACAGAGAGCGAGAAAGAGCTTTCACCCAATGCCTCTTTACCATGCCTTTGAAAATAACAGTGTGAAAGAATAAATACAGGTTGCATTGAATGTAAACCACTGTTGGATGTAAATATAAATGCATCCCTTTCTCTGCAAGGTTCTAACAATGACTGGATCTTTGCAAAGACTGCATAGATCTTCTTGTGATGGCTGACAGGATGTTATGTATGCTGCTAAGTAGCATTAAGTGGCTGCAGGAACACAAATCCGTCCAGCAGTATGAAGTGACATGAATTATTTATGTAAGGCGTTGAAAAACAATCATGTGGTCCCAAGGCCGGTCCTAAAACATTTCAGCACTGAATAATTCTTCTTTAGTAAAAGAAGAATTTAGTGAAAAACTGTCAAGGACCGATCCCTGCACTGCACTGCTGAATATTTAAACGCACACATCCCCCATGTGGACATGTTGTGAATCTGCAGTGCAAAACAAAATGACAAACTGATGTAATTGTGGCATTTTACATATGTGCTGTTTAGGGTCATTTTCTGATTTTATGTAACTTAATTTCAACTTTTGAGTTTGAAACTAAATGACAACCACCACAAATGTGATTAAAACATGGTTATTTAAAATGTTATCACTGCCATCAGGCTTCTCACACACGCCCAGTCACAACAACAAATTGTGACCCTTGAGATGCAATTTGCCATCTAGGGTTAATTTCATCCAGTAACAACTATGCTGGATCTTCAGTGCTAACAGCACGGAGGAGTTAGGGACAATGTTTAAAATAGGTTAAAGATTTCATGATTTTTCACAGACAGATGATGCACTTTAACTGAATTCATCTGGGATTTATAAAAACAGGCTTCTGAGAACCTATTTAATTTTTAGCAGTATTTCTTTGAATAACTGAAGCACAAGGTTTAATGAACTGAAATTTGAAAAGGATTCAATACAAATAAATAGATCTGACAGAACAAAGAAAGCTAAAGTGGTTAACTGAAATGTCAGGAAGTGGTTTTAAACTGTCATTTGCATTTTCTCAGTACAACATCATAAAGATGTGCCTCATGTTATACATAAACATGACTTTTTAATGAGTAAAGTATAATAAAACTGTAACTCCATCTCTGCTTGCACCAATGGACATTTTTTAAACAGTCATACTTTTAGAGTAAAGTGTTTAGGGAACTATAGATGTACACTGAACTCAAAAAAATTCAAGCTGTTTAAACTGTTGGTCCCTCTGATTACACTTACAATGAGATCACCTCTCATTTTAGTATATAAAAGTTGTGTTAAAGGTTACAAAACAATGTGGGTGAATTTCTCTGAAGGTGATAACTAACTGTTATTTCTCTCATGTGTGGTTGGGCAAAAAATTACAACAGAACCACAGAACCAAACATTAAACACACGCCTTTACAAATAGTTATTATGAGGTTTAGCAGATGCAGGTATTAAAAACAAAACACTTATCAAACAGTTCAACAAATACAGTGTTTGCACAATGTTCACAAATCAGATGACAAGTACATTGTTAGTAACGGCTCCAAATAAATCTATGAAAGAATAAATAATTAGTGTTAAATATGCAACATTACAGAACCTATTATGAAATAACCATTAGAACCATTATATAAGTAAAATATAGAATCTATTAAAATCTAATAGATTCTAGATCTATATCTAAGATCTATATCTAAGATCTATATCTAAGATCTATATCTAAGATCTATATCTAAGATCTATATCTAAAAAAACATTGCATGTGTTTAAACAATCTAAAAACTAAGATTGTAAATCATGCTGTTGATAGGGGGCCTAGATTTATATAAGCCATTATTATTTGACTACATCTAGCCTTAAAAGTGTGTAAAACTTTTCTGACTACCTTTATTTCTAGCAGCTGCACTGCATACAAGTTTAAACTATTAAGAATGACTGCTCTTAAGTCATTAGTACAAAGTACATTACTGTGTTGTTTCTGAGAAAGGAAAACCAGAAGCCCTCACATATGCTTCAATATCCTATGTGGGTTTAAGTCCACCTAAAATGCTCTGACTTTATATTGCAATTAGGTCAGTCTGTTTAATATGTGTATGCAGTTCTAACATTTAAGTTTCAGACATGCACTTATTTTTATCTTTAACACATCTTCATCAGCTTTAGTCAATGGGACGCTATATTGTAGCCTAGAACACACATGATGGACAATAAACCCTAAAACACTGGAAAACTAAAACACGTATATAATAAATGATACATGTAATATACAATAAACAATAAGTATTAATAAATCAACGATATTGATAACAACAATAATAACTGTAAGGGCCTTAATAATCGGCTCGTAAAATATCCCTTGTGAAAGCAGATGAAATGAAGCAAGAGATCACTGAGATGGGCATTACTTCACAGGCACATGATTTTAAATGCTTGATTAATAACTTGATTATTTTAAACAAAATAAACAATTTGAAACAAATAAATGACCATACCTGAACAGGCCGAACGAAGTCTGGTCAGTATTCTGGATTTGAAACCAGAGGTATCACTATGAGAACGAACTCTAAATACAGGAAACACTTGAGGGAAAGTCCTTATATATGAAAAACTGTCTTCCTCCGCCATCATACAGTTTTGTTTGTATTTGTCTTTTGAGATATACGTATAGTCGTAAAAAGCAATTGTGAAAGTAACGTTGCTAAAACATCACACCGCTTCAATTAGGGAACTCAACTAATTGAATGCAACTTAAAACTCGAAGCTGACTACCTCTGTGAATCACAAGAGCTCGTGTATGCTTTGCTCTGTAAATAAGCCGCTGTAATGCATCAAGGAGTGCAACAGAAACGAAAACACCCCCATTAAAAAGATAATAATCTTCAAAGAATTTTACCCGGAGAAAAACGGAGGTCACACGGGTCTTTACAGCCGCCCACGGCACTTCTTAAACCGTCCTGTGGGTGGCGATACGAGACGGAAATAATATCGAGCACGTCACGTATTGTACGTCATGTGTCAGCGGCCCCGTTTCGTAATGTGAAGTGTGACAGGTTTCAGATACCCCAAAAGATTTTATTTTGTGTACACATGTTTTCTATATGTTCCTATGTTATCTTTGTTGTGATTTAGACTGTGTAACTTTCTGCTGGTTCTGCTTTAAATTAATAGATCCAATATTAAAAAGATACTTTTGGCAGAAAGAGAGACGTGCAATATATCTTTTGGATTTTTCGGTAGTTTATGATATTAGTTTTGGGAAGATTGTGTAAAATACTGTTTAAGTGTAAACTGTGTAAGTAAAATTGTTCAATTGTTAGTGTAAAACTGATGAAAAACGGAAGCAATTCCTTATAAGGCATTGTGACTCACCTAGACTGACGTATTTTTTACGTCACCTACTTATCTTAGTGTTCCCTATACCAGACTTACATCATGTTTAGGTAAATATGTTCATGTTGCCTCCACCGGCTCTCTGAACTGTTTATCAACATACAGGCACAGAAGTGTTTTGAAGCAGAACATTGGGGGACTCTGAATGTCTCAATACTGTGTCAATGTGTAACTAAGAACACTAGTCATCCTGCAGTAGATGTTATTTAAAAACAAGTTAAAGCCTCAGTCCACTATAGTCCAGCTGAAGATTCACCAACTCACCTGAAGGTAAGCAGGAGCTCTTTTAAGACTTTAGGACTGTTTACGTGTGTTTAAGGAATTATCAGTAAATAATCCTGATTGGATTTTTGGCTGATTTTTTTTTTATGGATGATATTTTGATCTTGAATTACACAGTCATCTCTGTTTGCGGTTAAAATGGTGTGATCAATGCTTTGAGTTATGAGTGTTCACTTTTTATTCATTTAATTTTAATAAGATTAAATGCCATAGTCAAAACTAACTGTTATATTAGTTATATGTACATATGGGAAACACATAAACAATATAATAAATCATATAATCGTTTAATACAGTATATATCTTATGCAGTATAAGAACAGAAATGAAGCAAAAAGTAATATTTCTGCTTATTGTATTTTGCACTGAGACGACGATGGATTGAAATGTAATGATTTCTGTCTGTGCTCCATTATCTCAGTTTGGTGTTCTCTGCTCTCTGGTTCATTTTGCCCTCAAATGCAGCACAGTAGTGCAGAGACCTCAGCTGCTGTAACCAGCTTGTCAATTAATTATATAATAAAAAGGTTGTGGAAAACCAATAAGCCATCAGATACATTGTGTGAAAAATGATGTTCATGACTGTTATATTGGAGAAGTTGATAGCGCTTTCATGAGATGTGCAGGACATTTTAAGATGCTAATGCAGTCTTCAGATATCTTCTAAATTTCACCACATATGTTCAATATCCTATAGGTCTAGCATAAAAAAATTCTAATCAATGATGAACAAGATGTTCCTCACACTCTTCATGATCTCCTGCTTTGCAACTGGATTGGCCAATCGTGTGTATGTCCACCCATTCAACCTCTTTAGCTTTGAGAACATCAGCTGTGAAGTTATCCAGAATGAGGACCACCAGCATTTAGAAACTATCCATCCACTGATTCCTCTTCAAGACAAAACTGAGCCAGACCCACGACCCAGCAGCACCCCAGAGGACCTGAAGAACCTCACCCAACGGACCGCCGTATTAGCAGAACTGCAAAACTCCCTTGGGTTACGTATGTACCAGGCACTTAGTCGCACACAAAAGCATGTTAACACACTACTATCACCCATAAATGCCTTCGGTGCCTTGGTGACACTATTCCTTGGAGCATCCAAAAAGACTGCCATTTCCTACCAACAGCTGTTGGGACTCAACCGGGAGTCTGATCGGCCAGACTGTGAATACTTTATGGATGGACACACAGTGTTGCGTACACTTCAAGCTATAAGTTCACATGTAGATGAATCCCAAAATGAGTTCAAGACCCTTGTGTGGACTTTTGTTAACAACGATGCCGATCTTTCCAAAGACTTTGCACGTGGAACACAAGACTTCTCAGACAAATCTTTTATCCGTGCAGTGGACTTTTCACAGCCTAAGGAAGCTGAGGTGCAGGTGAACAATTTCATCCAGAAAACATCAGACAGCCAGGTGAAGAAATTGTTTACGGGTGTGACTTCAAAAAGTAACATGCTGTTTGCTAGTTCAGTGCATTTCAAAGGTGAGTGGTTTATGTCAACTGCTTTAGATATAGTCTGAAATCTTAGATATCACAAAGTTTCCTGGCCTAATATTTACTGTACAATAATCTTTTTTTTTAATTCTACCTTCCCTCTCCTTAGCTTCATTTACTTAAAACATGTCACATACATTGTAAAATATCTAAACTTATTTAGAATCTTTGGAGACTTGTACTGAATTGTATTGTGAAATTACCCAGTTTATCTTTGAGTATTTTGTCATCTATAAACTTTTCCAGGTAAAACTGCATTTAAGCCCAACACAATCACTGAGCAGGAGTTCTGGATTGATGAGAAATCCAGTGTCAAAGTCCCCTTGATGAAGTACGTTGGTGACTACATGTACTTTAATGATGCTGGCAGGAAGTGCTCCATAGTCAAAGTTGGGCTCGGTAAAAGGACCTATATTCTGCTAGTGCTGCCTCACGAAGGAACTAGTCTTCAGGACATCGAGAAGCAACTCCTGACAGAGATCATATCTACATGGAATCAGCATCTGAAAAAGAAGTGAGTAAATGTGCATGTTTGGCCTAAAAATAGTGCTATGTATTGGCAACTGGACAAATTTTACAATGGTTGGATACTTTACCTGAGAATTCAGCTTATAGAAAATAAAGTTTAACTGCCACCAAATATTCTGTGATAAACTTGATGTCAAGTGGTTTAACCTGATAGTGATATGATCTAAAACAGGGCTTATACTTAAGGTACCAAAGAAAGCCACATATTGAGGACTTGCTTCCAAACTGAAATGCCTAAATAATATTTAAAAATGCACCTTACGATCATTAATCCTGTATGAAATATAATGAATATAATTTTTGTCTTGTTGTGACTTGTGCAGCCTTCTGTCACTTTATTTGCCCAAAATTTCCCTGACTGCTGTGACAGACCTGAGGTCAGTGCTATCTGAAATGGCAGTGGAGAAATACCTCATGGGCTCCGATGCCAGTTTCAGAAGGTTTAGCAACAAGGAGAACTTTACCGTCGATCAGGTAAAACTGAGAGAGCAGGAATTTTTACCAGTTGAAATTATTTATGAGATAGAATCTGTTTTATGTAAAAGTCTCGACCAGTTTTACATAACTTCCACTAGCATGGTTTAAAAAGATCAATGACCACAGTAATATGTAACACCTCCTTCTAACAGGTATTCAACAAGGATGTGTTTGAGATGACAGAAGAAGGATCTGAGGTTCAAAACGCAGGTGAACATGGAACGCCGGCCCAAACACTGATGTTCAACCGGCCATTCTTCTTCGCAGTTGTGGAGGGAAACTCTAATGCCATACTCATGCTGGGAAAAATCACCAATCCTACAACTTAAAGACTTCAGATCAGTTTTGGTGGTGATAGATTATTTGAAAATACATGAAATGTTTTAAATGCTTCCATTTGAGTAATAGATAACTGAATATCAAATCTTAATAATGGACAGCATCACATTAAAGTGAACCATCTCGTCTTTTTTTTGTCAATTTTGTCTTTTTAGGGACTTTCTGAACTTGGATTTACTTATCTTTAAGTATCTATACATCTCAAGTTTTTAATCTGACAATATGTACAAAACCAAATTTTTATTTAAAATTTTAGAATTTATGAAAAACATGTTTGCAAATGCTGTTTTTTTTTACAAAACATTTATAGTATGAAATATGTAATGACAATGATTACAAAAGTAAGGTGGTCGATCAATTATGCACATGAGCAATAAAAATTTATTAAGGACACCTGCTATAAAAATACACCTACAGTCATAGTTATCAATGAAGCACACAACAGAGGTTTGACACACACCGTTTGCTGGTCACTGACCTTTCCCAAATGCTCTACAAGGCCATTTTTGTAACATATTAACTCACTCTTACACACACAAATGTCTCATTGTATCCAAACTTTTGAATCCTCATTTAAAATTTTAGCTGTCTTTAGTTGTTCTTTCCCAGCGAAACAAGTGAAGTCCAAAATCCACTTTGATATTTCATTTAAACAAGGAACCTCTTCAGCATTTGAACAGTTTATGCAATTTGATAGAGTTCACCAAATGTCCTAGAAAAGCAATTTCAGACAGACAACTCAAAACACCAGGGTCATTTAAATATTTCTGTTGCAACCACATCTGACAAGACAAGCTTATAGCACTCAGTGTCAGTACAAATGCTATGACTGGTGCATAGAAGTTAATTGTAAGTCATGAAACATGACTTTCCAGCCTTATTCTCACATATATTTTATACAGTGCAGTATAAAAAAAATTTCATAGAGTACAACACATCCTTTTATTATGTTAAATTTTAAGTCAAGGTTTGGCTCAGAAATGCAAAAACCTCCATAGCAGGACTCCATCAAACTGTTCCTGGAACAGATGCTGAGCAAAGCATTTTTCTGTTCTTAATCTTTCCGAGCATGCTTATGCTGACATTGTTTGTCTTAGAAAACTCCAAGACATGACAGTTTGGACTCTACTTCTGATCCCCCTCCAGGGCCATTCTGATTTAGGACCCTGTCTGTTCTGCTGGGGCAAGATCTCTTGCCTCCTGTACAAGTTCCAGCAGAGAAGGGAACATGGTGATCTCATTTGGCTGCAGACCCATCTTCTGAATCTTAAAAAAAACATTAAAGAAGAAATGTGTAAAACCTCACATTGTGTCAGAATTGGCAGCATAATTCCAAATATTTAACCATAACTTTAATCATCATTGAAATATCTTCAGTTAGAAGATAGTGGAACCATATTTATTGTTTATCACTATATGTATTATCATCAGCATTGTTATATGTAATACCTGTTCTCCAAGGTATTCCACATCCAGACTCAGCTGCAGGCGGATCTTACTGTCGTCTGATGGCCCTGCATTGGCACCTACGGTGCTGGTGGTGGCTGTTTTCCTGGCCTGCTTCAGTCTCTTTAGAGATTCCTCCATCTTCTTTACCGAGCTCAGCACATCTGATATAGTCTCAAAATATCTATTAAACACAGGTCTGTTAGGTGGCAAAGTTCTTCAAAGTAGATTTTGACTAAGCTAATAATAAACTAGTTCACCTTGACAAGCTTGAATACTAAACACTGACAAAGAGTTTGTCAGGTTTGGAGCTTAGCTTAACGGCAGTACCTATGAGTGCAGTCTGACAGCATGACACGCAGCCACTCCTGGATGATGGATTCCTTCACCACATTTCTGGAGTCACTAACCAGCTGATGGAGTGGCTGAAGTGCGTTGTCCATATAGGCTGAGGCTCTGGTGGGCACCTCCTATTGATGAGAGAGCAACCAAGGTTCAGGCTTAAGTTCAAACTAAATGAGCCTTCCTGTTCTAACGTAGAAGAAAATGTAAACAACCTGGACTTGACATTCAGTTTTTAGCAGATATTCAATGATTACCATGTTTGCAAAATTATTACTAGTTTGCAAACAAATCTGCTGTATTGCAAAAATATTCTTCATCAAAGCATTTACTTAATAAGGAACACTGCCTCAAAACTAGATTCACTGCAGATTTTGCACTACTTCTGAATGTTGAAAACTGCACCTGACCTTGTTCGTCCTTCGATAAAGGCGCGGCACTTCTGAAGCATTTTTTAGAAAGTGAATGCTTCTCTCTGTCAGATTCTGATTCATTCTGCTGTTCAGCATGGGAATGCAGTTAGACAGGGATGTCCTGGAGTCCTGCAGAGCTTCTGTAGCACAACACAGAAAACACTCGATGCATAGTGACCCACACAGCAGCAATGCTAATTGATCGGAAATAGCTTCAGACTCCATAAAACAAACCTGAAACAACAGCAACGTTTTTGAATCCAGTAGCCTCCAATTTTGCCCTGATCATCTCAGTGATGTCTGGAATCTAAATACAGAATAAAAACCATTCTTCACTCGAAGCACAAGAGATGTACAGCAGATTCTAATAAAGACATTGCTGCTCCTTGCAATTACAAATCTCAATAAAGCACCTCACCTGCCCTTGTAACTTATCAACATCAGCTGCGATGAAAACAAGCTTCTTGGTAGAGAGAGCAGTGGGGCCAGAGTTCTCGCTGTCCGCATCCTGTGATGTTCGGCTGGATGTGGAAGAGGCAGAGCTTGGGAGCGGTCTTACTGAATCTTTGTTCATCTCTGGAGATGTCTTTGTTAGGATCTGTGAGACAAAAAAGACAGAGATGAGTAACAACCCTACCATAATTCATATTCATGTTTGCCATGAATGCTTACCTCTGTAAGGAAGGTGGCATATCTGGAGAGCAGCTGCAACGTTAGCTTCCAAAATCGATGAGCAAGTGGAGAAAGATACACCTGGTCAGCCCAGCATCTGCACACACAGCCCCACAACACCTCAGTCACCTGCAGATGGTAGCTGCTGCCCGCTACAAAAACACAAAAACAAAGAGCAGACTTTATTCTATTTGTTCACTTAAAAGCAAAGAAAATTGTATCATCAAAAGCAATATGTATCACAGTATTCATTTAGAAAATCGAGTCAAGAGATGTTCAGTGATGGCAATGACATCCCTGAAAACATTTCTTAAAACTGTTGTTCTATGTACTCCAGCACTGGAGTTCATGGTTCATTATCTTGCCCTAACTCAAACATATTGACTGACCTGGAGCTGCCACTAGTCCATCTGCAATGGCATTTTCTAGACTGCCAGCGATCTCCTTAAACCTAAAACATATAGAAAGTCAGAAATAACAATAACACCTTTAAAGAAATGAAATTTAGAACTGTAATTTTTAATAAAGAACCATGAAAAAGCTTAACACTGAAGGCTTTAACTAAAATTTTTAAATTGGTTTAAATATTAATAAACAGATGTTTTGATATGATATCAAATTCAAAATGTAAACAATAAAACAAATACAACAAAAGAGCTACTGTGCAGTCCTTTTTAAATTTACTATAAGAGCTTGATTCCAGGAAAAGGCAAACACAACTAACAAAGCTGAACTGGCTTGAACAAACTAAGATAACATTGGACTTTATAACCAGCGAATGGTGACAATCAAACATCACAGAGCAAAGACTGTCCAAGGCAAGCCTCACACGCAGATCGATTCACCTCCAGTGTAATTATCTCATTTTAAATATATTGCACAAAGAACAGAATCTAAGTTCAAGTTTCCTGTTCCTGTTGAGCAAAGAATTCTCTTTGACTTCTACATGACTTTCCCAGTCAGTCATGGTAAGTGGATGGAGATTTTAGAATAATTTATAAAGTACTTTGTACTCACAAAGAAATTATTTCTGGCCAGTTGATTACATTTTAGAGTCAAGCATAATAAATGAGCTAAATCTAAACAGTAAAAAAGATCTTCTGTAGGCCTGGAAAATCCTTGATTTGTCCTTTTAAAGGACAAAAGGTTAATGGGGGAGTTCGTAGCAGGGGTGTGGTCCTGCCCCTGGGCCTGTGTCCTGCAGAGTTTAGCTTCAACTTGCCTCAACACCTGCCTTGAAGTTTCTAATCTGTCAAGGAACTTGATTAGCTTGTTCAAGTGTGTTTGATTAGGGCTGGAGCTAAACTCTGCAGGACACTCGCCCTCAAAGAGCAGGACCGCACCCCTGTTTATAGGAAGCAGGTTACAGAATACCACTACCAATGTGGTATATCGCACTTATCAGGAGATAAAAAATATGAATGTCACATGACTGGATGTGTGTCCAAATAAGGTCATCATACCGCAGCTGGAAGTACACTGGCAGGTTCCATTTGTTGTGGAAGCTCTGGTAGGAGGAATGGGCTCGCAGTCTCTTTACACTGGCCTGGGAACCACACTGCCTCTCAAACTTGCGCACAAAATTCATACTGACAATGTATCTCTGCACACAAGAACACACACAAAGAGAACCACTAAACCAGATGCACAACAAATGTGAAGTATGCCTGTTAAATAAACTCCTTCTTATATTAACTCTAAAATACAATGCAAAAGCAACTGACAAGACCATGATAATATTAATGTAAATAAGGCAGAAAATACTAGTGGACACGTGTATTCTGCAGAATTTGTCTTAGTCTAAGCATAACTACATCACCTTTCTGTGTTTACCTCATAAAAGGCATCTGGGTTTCCAGGATTGAAAAGGGAAGGGAGTCTTTCCTCAACACTTTTAATGATTTCAGGCCACACAGAGTTCACCAGGAAATCATATCCTGGGACAATATCAGCTTTATCACTGGGCATACAAAAGGGTACACTCTTTAAAATATATTACAGTATGTAATATACTGTACATACTGAAAAAGTAGTAATCATGCAACATAAACAGCAGGCATACCTAGAGACAGCCCCACCAGTCACCTCTCGCAGCAGTCTACAATGGTGGGGCACAAACTCCAACAACTTTGCGTACATCATCTTTAGGCCATTAGGGTTGGACTTAACAAACTGTTCAACAATAACCTGATTAAAAAAAAAAAGTTAAGGTACAGTGAAGAAATGTGACAGGTTAGCCAGATTAAAACAACATTTTACCCATAAGCGTATCTGCAGCCAGAGAAAGACTTTTATTAATAATGACAGTTACACAAATTACATTTGGCTGTACTGCCGTTACAAAGTGATGTGTAAACTTTACCTCATCTGTGTATGGTTTGACTAGAACTTGTCCGACCAGTGCCTCTGCATCCCTGGTCTTATCAATGGTAGCATACGTTCTGAGGCAATGGCGTATAATGTCTACATTTGAGGTCTGCAGGCCTTGGATCAATAAGCCTTCCAGGGACTGCTGAAGCAAAGCTGTGATTCCAGCTATTCTCTGGAACACAAAAAATAAAGCCACACAAAGCACAACCATAAACACTAGCGACTGACTCATGTCCATACACATAATTAAGTTTGTCTATTTGCAGTTTAAAAGTGAAGCGTGTAATTTTTTTGTATTTAAATCAATTTGTATTCAATCTGGAGGGTGAAAAATCCCCCAAAAAAGTGCAAAAGTGTCAAAACACTTTTGATGTTTGAGCACTTTGATAGCAACATTGGCTCACCAATGGCTTGAGTATGACACAGGACTATCTGTTTTTACCAACCAATGGAAGACATACTGGAAGTCTATTTGAAAATAGTCAATATTCTTAAAACTGCAATTATTTTTGCAATTCAATTTAGTGATGCTGGGGCACAGACATTCCACACTTTCCTTTTCCAAATTACAAGCATGCAAGGATGCAGTACCTTACATTGATACAAAATAAATATATATATGTATGTATGAGACACAATGGGCAAATGCCATTATATGGGCAAACTGGGAGCTTACCGGGCGCACTTTATCAAGCAATGGCATTCCTTTGCTTTGGACGGCATGAAACTGTAACTGGTTGAACTCTGTTGCGATTCGCTCTAGAATCTGACCTGCCAGAAGGGGACTTGGAAAAACAGAGCATGCTGTTAATTTGCAATGCAAAGTGCAAGCTAAGACATAAAGGTATTTAAAAATGTGTAATTTCAAATGTAGTATTTCACTTCTGTTATGTCTGATTACTCAACATACCTGCTGGTCTCTAGGGATGTTGTATCTTTGGTGTTTTGGTGAAGAATTTTCTCAATCTTCTCCACCGATCTCACAACTTGGATGAGCCTCAACACACAAATCTACACAGGGCACAAATATTAGACTGTTAAGTTTGCTGGCAATGTGTGCACACTATTTTACAACAGAATATGGCTATGACATATAGAACATGACATACCTTCTTGTTTTGAATATCATCTTGCTTGGATAACTGTGTGTCTATAGCATCAATAACTTCCTTCACAGAGGATCTCAAACTCTGTACATAAGAGAAAGACACATAAATCATGATTTCATAGAATGGCCAATACGACGCATGCACTGATGCTAATATGATGTAAGCACCTACCAGCACCTCTTCACGTAACTGACCAAGAGGTACAGACAGCTGATTGAGGGCTTTATCCATTCCAACCTAAAATAACAGACACACATTTCTCTATTTCAGCACACACTATGTGCGAAAGTATATTATATATAAAGTGATCTTGAATGCTTCTGCTGAAAACGTGTTTCATAAACCACAATAACTCACGAGATTGGTGGACAAGTTAACGAAATCTGCATAGTCTTTATTGATGAGCTCGACCATGGCTGTTTTGAGAAGCCTGTAATATTGTTCCAGATCTTCACGCATCTCCTCCAACTGGACGCGTTTTCTGCAATCAGCCACAAATTTGTCCACGTCGAAGTCATCCTACGTAAAAAAACAAGAATATCTGAAATGCACTGAGGTAGGAAAGGGTGTTAAATAATAAGCTTAGTCAGGAATTATAAAACAAACTCTGCAGACAAACTAAACCTAAAACAGCCGGTTAGTCTGGTTAGTTGCTCTTAAAGGTAAAACACAGGAGTCTATTAAGTTTATACATCACATTATCTTACGTACCTTCATAAATTCGTCTTTGTCAAAGCACAAAGAATCCGGTCCTTTTGGTAAGGTCACCATTCTTCTTGGACAGGCTACAAAATATTTTTTAACTTAAGAATGAATAAAATTAGTTTTTCTAAATGTGAAGAATATTGTCTACATTTCGGTAAAACGACAGAGTAATCGTATTAACTTCCGCAAACATGGCACACGCCAACGACTGAGTGAAGAACGCATACCCTTTAATCTCAGAAATTGAGTTTTCTGAACAGCGCCCCAGCTGGTTACTAGCGGTAGTGCAACCTAACTACAAGGTGAACTTACCAGTGATAGTGACAGGTGTTAACTAGTGCGTAAATGATACAGTTCTCATAACAGGGGAATTACATTGTTAAAGTATAAAATGTTAAAACATTACTGTTATATTAAATGGACCTAGCTATTTTGTGTATTCTAATGTTAATATACTTGATGATGCCCATCTTCTGTGGCAGGAAAATATGATCCTGAGAGGTTACTCCCATTGAGCAGTGTAGGGAGACAGAGTCAGGTGATTTCTGGCTTCATTCAGTCTGCGGAGAGAGGAGCACGCCCAACCCGGATGCACGGACCATTAGCGGAGTGCTCTGTTGTGGGGGTTCAGCTTGCAGGCTTGAGGGTCATTCAGCACCACGGAAGAGGGACAGCTCCTGGTAAATTCACGTTTTTCGATGCTACTGAGACCTGCTTCTAGCACCGTAATACGCCCGCCTGAAATCTGCAATCAGAGGGACTGGGTTAAACAGACTGTATGCCGGATCTTTCGGTTTTAAGGAGGTCATTTGCATGCCGAATCTTGCCCGGCGTAGTAGCTGCACACCGGGACTGAACGATGGCGGAGTGTGGAAGGAAGGGACTGTCGCTCCTGGAGGAAGCACGATCTCGCTACGAGAGCTTGCAGATTTCCGACGATGTATTCGGTGAGTCTGGAGACGACAGCGGAGAAAACCCTTTTTACAGCACAACAGGCGACTCCAATTCGGACAACTACACGGAGACAAACCCAGACGATGCCAAAGCAGGTGAGACCAGGAGCAGTCACAGCTGCGGTCCTCCTGGGTCCGTCTCCAACGGCCAAGCGCAGGAGGAAGGATGGACCGACGCACTACAGGACATTACCGTGTCCCACTATCAGGAAACACATGGTGAGTTAGTGTAAAGAGAGATATGGAGCTACTGATTATTTGAAGAATGGATGTAGAGCAGCTTTATAAGCCCTAAGGGGCCGTGTGACACACTGTATGATATACAGCACACAGTGGGTCATACTGCTTGCTCTGATTAAGATCACAGATGGGTCTCTGATGACAACACAGGTTTACTTTGATCTCTCCCATCAGATGGCAAAAACACGACACAATTCCTTAATATATGGATCAGAAATGCTGGAATCAAAGTTGTTTATTAGCTGGCTCTGATAAAACCTGCCTATAGCTAAGGGAAGAGAAAACTGAAATAACACGCCAGATATGAGGTTCTTAACCCGGCTGACCATGCTTAATCTTTCGAATCATTAAGACAGACTCTTACCAGCCATGATTGTGATAATAGCTCTTTGTCAGGGCAGAAGGGTCATTTAAATGGGTGGCTGAGTTGAGCCACTAATTTCTAGTTTCTTAGAAAGTCAGACTTTAAATTATAGTTAAAAGAGCCCAAAGTGACTTTTACAGCTTTTAAAGGAAAGTTACACAGATGGTCTGTAATCAGACGGCGTACACCAGAGCTCACTTGTCAGGCAACTGCTAATTAGAATTAAGAAGAATGAAGATAATGTGAAGTAGAATGTAAGAAAGGAGTTATGGGAATCTACCATTTTCAACTATTTCAACTTATAATTTGCCATAATGCAAATTCTTTTTCAGAATCTTTGTTGAGTTTGTCTCAAATATCAGTTTACAATTGCACAATTACATATTGTGCAGTTTGATTGCAATTTGATTGCAATTCGACACAGTGGCATGCAATGATGGTGGCAAAAAAGCAAATTAAGTCAAAAATGAAACCAGAAATTCAAATGAAATTCCACACAGATCATTACCATGTACAATGATAGTGGCTACTGTTAATTTTAGCCACACAGTTATTAAAGATCTGTGTGGTTCCTTGAGTCATAGGTGTAATCATGTGCCCATGCCAGACAGACATGCAGCTGCTGTGGTTTACATAATGTGAAAGGAATCATTTCTGTCAGAATAACAAAGGGTGGGCTAGAGTGTTGCCTGTTTTTCTTATAATAAGCCACAGTCTAATTGCTATTGCTAATGGTAGTCAAAATATTGTCATAAACAGGCCTGTAGTAGCTCCTGGACATCTTTTACTGTCCCTGGCATGTGTGGATCAATAGACTTCGATACAAATGTTATGCTTTATTTCCCTCCAGTCAAAGTGCCATTTAAACACGCAAGCAACATGTTTAAATGATGCATGAGAGTGTGTTTAAAAAATATTTTTGCACAAATATAAAAAAGTGGTCAGTGTATGAATTACGCTCTCAGCTATAATAAAATGATAACCACACATATAAATGTATTAAAAATCCTGATATGTTAAAATATCAGAAAATATCATGTCCCATTCACATTTGGGTTAGATTGTTTTCCCAATATGAATAGATACACTTTTGATAAATCCCCATCTTTCTGTCTTGGTTGCTCAGAAGGTTCTGTCTGTCACCATAGGGGGGAAATTGACCATCTGGTTACTGGTTTTGCTTGGACACAAGCTGCAAAATGATGCATGAAAGGTGACACACAAAGTCAGTCCACCGTCATTCTGCATTATAGATCATACATCATTTAGCTTCTTTTGTGTTATGAAATTTGGTTTAATTGGATCAAGGTTACTGTCAAAGACAATTGTAATGCACAAGTCTTGCACATCACTGAAATGTAGTAGATAAAATCTAAGTCAATATTGTTTGTCAACATATTGTAATGGACTTTGTGTTCTCACATCTTTCAGTCCTTGTGTTGAAACATAAGGCCTAGTGAACAAATCAGTGAGTCAACACTAAAATATTACATTATTTTTCATAACAACTTCTGTTAAGATAAACTACCATAGGAACAAACATTTTAAACAGAATCATAACAGCCTCTGTATTATGACAGTAAAGAGCTGAAGATGTCCTTCATGTTACAGACACTTGTTTAAAAACCGAGACACATTAACTTTGTTTGACTATTACATTTGATTTGAAGGCCATATGGTAATTTAGCACCTGCAGCGAGATCTGAAAGGATAAGATCGATTTATACCAGCTTTGCTTACTTGTATAAAGGAGGTTTAGAGAAGGTCCACATGAGCTGCCGGTATCATCTTATCAATAATTAATCTTGGAAAATATGAAGCACACGAGCAGCTGTTTTTTTCAGGAAGACTGACTATAAAAGCACAATAAATACATTTTAATGTATGGAACGTCGGGGTGTAGACTCGAAACACATCTGTACACAGCCTTTAAAGTCATCTTAATGTAATTTTAGAATACCACAAGGACCAGCAACATTTTCTCATTAAGTATATTTTATATTTAGTGTCTTGTATTGTAGTAATGCAGTAGTGTGTTCAAACATAAATGCATATGAGAAGTGATTGACATGGCCATGATCTCTGGATTAAGACAGAAAGCTGTGCTTACATAACTGTGTAATCCAAAGCCAACATGGAATTCTAAACAGATAATGTACAAACACAAAACTGTTTATTCTATCAAGTCCATGTATTGTATTCTCCACTGTAGGCAATTCTGCCAAGTATAATAGCTGTTTAAATATTTTTTTGGCTTTCTTGCAGTACGAAATACTTACATTCTAAATTACATTTAGTTTGTCCTTGTGGTAACTTTGACGAACTTGTTTAGTTACTGTATGTGATACATATAATAATCACACTGGATCAAAAAAATGTATAACATTAGCATATTTACCTGAGAACTAACTTTATAGTTTAGGGATTAGTTTACCCCAAATAAGCCCAGGTGAATAAAAACATTTAAAACCCCACAACAGACTTTATCCTCAGGGTTTGTTGAGTTTACTTTACAAGTTTCTTTCTTTACAAGTTTGTTGTGGCCAGCTAAAATGTGTGTTGAATGAACACGTTGGTTGTTATTAGGAACAGAAACATTTGGTACTTTTCATGTGACAGACTTTGAAAATATTGTTTGTTACAGTGTGTTTTCTAATTCCCTGCCACACTTGTTTTTTAACAACCAATTCCTTTATGTGGATTGCAGGATAGTTGTTTACAACTGCACACAAGTCAATTACACACCTATGGCTTTGGGGTCATAGGGCCACAGTGACTAAGATAATATGTGTGACCGCTATTAGATGCTTCAACCTGCACCACTACAACAACCACCACACTGATAAAGATGATTATTGCCTTGTGATTTTATGAATGTTCACAATACATCATATATCCCAGCATGTAGTATACAAGTGTGGGTTAGGAATAATTCAGGATCAATGCAAAACATTCACTCACATTAGCTGCACTGCTTGTCAAAGTAATCAGTTCTAATTTCTAATGTGTTACTGTCAATGCATAATTAGGATCTATGAGCTTTGCATTGACATTGTGATGAATGATTTTCAGAAGTTAGATTGAAACACTTCCTCTTTCCTCCCTGTGTGCTTATGCCTGAGCAGCATTCAGCACAAAGACAAAATGGCCATTAGTGTAAGCAGAGTAAAAGATAACAAGAGAAGAAATGAAGCTGTTTTTGTGAAATGCTTTCAACAAATATTTAGCGGATAAGCTCAGTTTCCATGGTAGTGTTAATGTACCATATGCTAATTAGTTGCTACTGAATGTTCCCTATTAGGTAGATGATGAGAAGTTTCCAGAAAAAAGTCTGTGTATCAATGCCCACCCAATGCTGTGTGCTGTCACAGCAAAGGGTTAATGAAATGATTACTGCTTATTGAGTCTCTCAAGCAAGGTGCAGATAGATTTTCATCCTCTAGATGTTGAATTTGCTTTACCAGTGTTGACATATTTAGTAATTATGAGAAAGTATTAAATATGTAGCATCATTATTTAGAAGAAATACAGAGCATTCCTATGCTGTTGTTAAACAAATGGCAAATCATTTGCTTTGATATATTTTTAGGTCTCTGTTTATCTTTTAAACAATTATGATCAAATTATCACATTACATATATTGCTAAACAGTTATTTGGGGACTTCCAGTCAGGGTTATTGAAACAATGAATCTACTCCTTGCGTAGATAAATTTATTTTTTTTACCTTATATTTAATTTGGGACAATGTGATTTATAAGAATATTACCTGAGTTTTGTTTTAGATGCAATAGCTATAGACTCTAACTCTGTGTTTACCTCTGTAACCCATTGCAAATATGAAATATTCCACCCTTACTGCAGGTCCGACACAGAAGATGCCGGCCACTGCCATGGCAATGGACTTCTTCCAGCTGTTTGTCCCTGACAATGTCATCCAGAACATGGTGACCCAAACCAACATGTATGCCAAGAAGTACCAGGAGCGCTTTGGAAGTGAAGAAGGATGGACCAATGTGACACTGGCTGAGATGAAGGCCTTCCTGGGCTATGTTACTTCTACTGGTGTAAACCACTGTGAGTCAGTACTAAGCATCTGGAGCAGTGGATTCTTCAGTAACCGCAGCATTGCGCTCAAGATGAGCCAGGCACGCTTTGAGAAGATCCTCAAGTACTTCCACATCGTAGCCTTCCGCTCCAGCCAAGGTGGCAGCCAGGGCCTGTATAAGATTCAACCCTTTCTAGACTCACTTCAGCAGAGCTTCAGCTCCACCTTCCGGCCATCACAGACACAGGTACAGAGCTAAACACACGTGAAACACACAACAAAAACATTCTGAACTTTAAATTATTCCTCTACATAAGCCATCACAAAGAGCAGCTTCTAACCTTAGAGCTAAACTAGAAAAAAATGTTTTATTAATATCCAAGATTTTTACAGGTGTGGAAAACCCAATTTTAAAATTTCCTGATAGTATTCCTGATAGTAGAAACTCATGAATGTCTTTTGATGTGTTAAATTAAGGGAAAAAAACTGCACAAGCTCCGGGCAAATCTTCTGAGAACTTTTAGAATCTAGGACCAGCAGAAATATTCCATTTCTGTGACAGAGGAAAGTGAGTTTTGGGATTTTAATGTATACAGCATGTATTGCTGTAATTGGTAGCACTTGGAGTCTGGTCACACGTCCCCAGGCTGTGTGCTTTATAGTTCAGCTGAGAGTTCTCAGCTTTCTACATCTACGACTATTCAGTTCTGCTAATTGCAAAATATTCAGCAGTACTGAATGTCTACAGTTCTGCATATTAATTTAAACATGAATACAACAAGATTCAGTTTTTTCATTTTTTTAACTATAATGGATTAATAAATATAGATTAATATAAATATTAATATATAAATACGATACAAATATCTGTCAAATACCTGAAAAGGAGATCAGCCATCTAATTTTAAGTGTTATGCAATTGTAATTCCAATTACTCTTTAAAATGCAGTCTAAAATGACAATAATTACACCAGACTAACACCAGGTTAGTTTAAATGTCAGGCTAACACCAGGGAGTTTAAATAGTAAGAGAACACAACTTGCCAAATAATCCATTTCTTCTTTTTCCTGCCTTAACATTCTGTCTTGACTTGGAAAATAAGCTTGATGCATTCAATAATCTAATGTTTTGCTTCAGATATAGGGGCATAAAAATGGAATTGAGTTGGTAATCTTAAAAAAGGTAGGCTAGAATTTAAGCAGTCCATTATTTGATGAAAGTGAAATCACATTTATTACATTAAGGCAAATTATAACATGTAGAAAATTAGAATAAAGAATTAGCGTTAATGTAGTTAACTACATTGTTTTAATTTTTTTTAATGCAGCAAACTTAATGAGGCAGTTTTGTATTGTGTGCTTTTACATTTTGTAAACATTAACATTTATGGTAGTTTGTAATAACATTTTGGTAGTTTGTTATGAGGAAGAATTTGACACAATTATCTGGAATGAAATCAACAGAAATGTAATTTTTTGTCTAATCTAATTAATTTTTCAGATTTGCTGCTAATTTATGTACAGTGAACTCCCACCCTCTGAAAACTTCCTTAATTACTCAGTCTGCTAAACAGCTTTTTTGAGATTGTAAAATTGATCAATTACAACAAATGTAAGTTTTTTTCACAGTGATTTTAATAAAACAACTTCATTCCTTTAGTCCCTAAATCAGTGTTGCATTATTTTGCTTGTGTTTTGTGCACTCTTGCATGGCCCATTTCAGAGTCACAATTACCCGCCGTGAGTAAACTAAACACCATCTGTGTCTCTCGGCTTTTCCAGTGCCATGGTGATATCACCTTGACAATGTGTTCTGGGCCAGACAGTCACTTTGACTGCCATGGGATTGATCTCCCATTGGTAAACAATCAAGAATTCAGCACAGCCACTCAGAGCTATGCATGCTCTGTTTAACTGCATCAGATATGATAGTAGTGGGGTGCCACACAATGTTGTAAAATTCTTCTGGAACAACCTGGTTCCTACAGAAAGAATAATGCTAGTATTGAAACCAAATTAAAAATTAAAAAAGATTTTCACATTTTTTATAGGAATTGTAATTAGTACTTTGTGCAAAAATTTGGCTTTCGCCAATTTTAGGGTTGTGGTTGCTAGGGCATTGCTAGGTGGTTACCCACTGGCTAAAATGAAAAGAGGTCACTCACATGTCACAAATAGTGTGGGACTAGGTAGAAGCAATATAAACAGTGATGCTTAGCTAGCATTAATAAAACAAAATAAATATCTTCATGATTATCTTCTTATTATCTATAATTACTGTAAAACTGGTTTGGTCTTTCATATCTCACACCTCCTCTCAGGATCCTCCAGGATTCCAGCATGCATCTCCTGAAGCAACATAAAAGCAAAAATTATGCAACTGAAGGTGTTATCATTTCATGCTGCTTTCCCTTAGGTCCTCCACGAACCCTTGATTGATGAAGACCCAGTTTTTATTACCACATGTACAGAGAGAGAGCTGAGGAAGAGGAAGAAGAGAAAGTTCAGCCTGTGGGTGCGACAGTGCAGCTCCACTGGTTTCATCTGTCAGGTGACTGCACACACGCTCCTTTGGGGGACAAGCAGAATGATGTTTGCTGATGTCTCACAAATGCATTATTTGGTCCAACAAGTTCGGTCACTTCATGCTAATGAGAGTGGCAACAAAGTTGCGATGCTTAAACTTGAGTTGCTGCCGTTATTGTACATCTTTACTGACTGATGACCCTGAAGTTTTGATTTGAAATTGATGTAAAACATTTTGCCACTCATTCAACACAGTCATTCTTAACCAAGATTTCTGAACATTTTAAAACTTGTGTCACTTAAAAAGGGGTCAATCAAAGCACATTACGAGATGGAATCGATAAAGCATCATTTATGGAGTCAACAAAGAAAGGAAAGCCCAGACCACTTAACATAATTACACTCCTCTCCTGCTTTGTGCCTATGAAAGAAGTAACTGGTGCTGTGTGCCAAAGGAATGGGCCAATCAGAAAATAAAATTTAATTGTCCTGTATTGTGTGCCATTTGGTAAATCGTATTATACCTGCTTTTTTATGGCAGGTATATTAATCAAACAATAAGACGCTGAAATTAAATGTTAGTGATATTCAATGCTGTTAAATATTAATTCTATTAATTTTGGCATTAATATGTAAACCCTCTGGATTTCCTCCTTAACAGATCTATGTCCATCTAAAGGAAGGTCCAGGTCCAGATGGGTTGGACACACTGAAGAATAAACCTCAGCTTCACAGCCTGGTGGCCAAGCAGCTTTGTCAGAACCTGTCTGGCCGTAATGCAATCATTTTCACTGGACCAAGCATCACAAGTCTAAACCTGTATCAGGAATTTGAGAAACAAGGTAGGTGCAGTGGTGCACCCTGACCTCGACTCCACCGTGGCACAGCAAAATAAATGATGTTTTATGGGTTGTGAGTATGCAGTCTGAATTTAGTATGATGTGATAAAAATGGTAAAATACAAATACAGATGATACACATATGCAGCGTATTGCTTACATTAAACATTAATATTGAAATATTTTAAAAAACAAAATTGGCAAAATATGATTGACATATATGGTGGATTTTAAACACAAAACACACATGCACACATAGTTTGGTCCTCACTGTGTTGCTGTAACTCAGTGTGAGGTATTTATACATGTGTTAGTTCCTTCCATCTTTATCTGCTCTAATTCTCTAAGCAACTTTTCCTTTTTTTCCATCTCTCTAATCTTTTCTCATTCCCCATCTGATGTTCCTCATCCCCTGCAGATTTTAATTACACACTGACAGCATCCTGTGGCAAGCGATAAATGGGGAGAGTAGGAGGAAGTTGACCTTGATTTCTGCAAAAGCATGTTTTATGCTCATTGAATCTATGAATGCCTCAAGCTGGGCAGGAAGGACTGAATACAAGAATACAAGAGTTTATTAAAAAAAATACATTCTGTCACGTTTCTAACCTGTATGACTTACTTCTGTGGAACATAAAAGGGGATGCTACACAGATTGTTAATGGCTGACAGCTTCATTTGTCATTAATTATAATTGTGTGGGGGAAAAACAATGAAAGTAAATGGTGGAATAACTTTGTCTTTTTGTGTTCCATGGAAGAAAGAAAATCATACACAGACTGACTGTCTTTGTTTATATTCTTGGTTTCTTCAGGTCATCTTTGAATATAGGCTACTGCTGAACTTGTAAACATGCATCTTACAATAGTGTTGTGACATTTTTAAACCAGCAATCATTATCAAGGAAATGAGTTCCAGCGATTTGCGGTCTTAAATGCTGAGGAATCACTGCAATCTTTGAGGAAAAATTAGTCACACAGCTCTTCCCTGCTTTCTGCTGAGAGGGTGAATATGAGCAATCTTTAGATCTTATTCAGATGGGCTGCACCAATTAGCAGAGCTGTGAAGATGACATTTGCTCACAGCTTTGCAGATCACAAATGTAGTTCCACCTGAGCATCCGGGCTCCGCCCACCCATGGGGTATGCAAATCCTGGTTTCTAGACGTACCCAGTCATTCTTATGATAAAAAAATCAAGAGAGATATCTTTTTTTGGCCCTATTTATAAAACATTCACACATGTTGTAGGTGGTTTTTGCACTTCATTCAAATGCTAAATATCCAGACCTGATTGTTTTTTTATTACCAGACAAATAAATATAAGAAGGTAAAAGCAGGCTGCTTTGAATTCAAGCATTGAGCCACAACAAGAGATGTGCTTGAATCGGTAACTATGGTAACTATGAATTTGTTTTATCCCACTCTTTTATATTCATGTGATCATTGTTTAACATATCCAAAATCCTCATGTTGAAGTCAGTCTCCAACCAGGAAACTATATTGTGGTTCTCATATATGAACATTTACTGTCCTCTACAGTGAATGCTTAAGGGTAAATATTCATCCTTAACCCACTTCAGAGTCATTATTATAGTGAGATTATATAATAAGCAGTTTCTCCTTCTCTTCTCTACAGGGATCTACTGCTGTGGGCTGCTGAGCAGCAGGAAGAGTGATTGCACAGGTCTTCCTCAGTCTATGCTGATCAATACAGACACCCCACAGCAACGGGGTCAGTCTCGCATTAAGATGAAAGGCAATATGTCCATAATCAACTGGTACAACAAAGGCAACTTCAGGTTCCTCACTAATGCCTACTCTCCTACCAAAGAAGGTAAGATGAAAGACATTGAGAATTATTGTTCACTGTATTATCAGTTTCTAACAGAAAGAACAATGCATGCTTTACAGTGTTTACAATGATGGAACATAACTGCAGTCAAACGAATGCAGGTACTTACAAAGAAACTACAGAACGGGCTCAACAACTCCTAGACAACATTTAGAATGTATCAGGCTGAGCTGAGATTGTTTTTATTCTGATTTCAGTGGATTAAGTGGATATCGGGCACATCATAGGATTATGACAGGCAAAGTCTCATCTTATTGCACTTCACTTGCCTTTGATATGCCTTGATCTGTTATGACAGCAGCTAGACATGAGCAGCATCGGTGCTGATAGTGGCTTTTTTATTATACTGTGTTGTTAAGTGCAGTGATGCGTCAGTTCAATCACACATCTTTATTTTTGCCTGTCTGGTACAAATAGATTTGTGCTCTTCATTTTAGTCATTAATCATGTTGTTTTTCTTATTTTTGTTATTATTAGCATAACCAATGATCAAAAATCAAATATATTTTTTATAATTTATTTTTTCTTTATAAATTACAGTGTTAGTAAATAACTTCATTTTTTAATTTAAAGTAATTTTAATTAGTTTTATTTATTTTTATTTCATGCCATAACAATGTTTCTTTGTGTTACTATTTTTAAAAACCTAAAACATTGTTTATTTTCAGGTTATTTTTATTCTTAATATGTGCTCAGACTTTTAGACCCCACTGTATATGATAAACATGTAACTACAGCTCCTGGTTTATGAGGTCTGGCACAAGAAATTCTTAATCCCCGCAATCTGAAATAATCGCTTTATATAGTAAATGCTTTTATTTCCTTTTTGAGGGCAGATGTGACTTTTGATTAATGGGGGCTACAAAATTCAATTGAAAACTCAATGCTGATATTGCTGGGCTAAAGTACTGCCAAGTCTTCTGTACATAACCTGAACTGAAGCCCTTATCCCTAAGGTATTCAGACTCAGTTTAGACTCAGTTTACACTATACTCCAGTCTAAAAATATCTTTGCAATGCCTTTTCCTGATGTCTTCAAGACTCAAAATACATTTTAATTTCCAGAGTCCTTTAGTCTTAGCCACTCATGCCACACTCTTCTAAAAGAACACAACGTATCACACAGTAACACACAGTAAATTAAAAATGAATGAAACAGTTGGTAGTTAAATGGATAATTCTCCCAAAATTGAACTGTTGAAATTGAAAAACAAATGAAAATTATTTACATATCCTTACACTTTTAAAAATAAAGGTGTTTAACAAGGGTTCTTCACAGCGATACCATAGAAGAATCATTTTTGGTTCCCTACAGAACCTTTCAGTTAAAGATTCTTAAAAACACAATGTCTTTTTTACCTTTTTATAATCTATACCTAGGAACCTTTAAGGTTTTGTGGATGTTAAAGATTCTTTATGGAACCGTACAGCCCAACAAAGAACCTTTTAAGGAACCTTCATTTTTAAGAGTGTATATTGTGTAGGCTGAGAACATTAGAAGGTTAATAACGGTCCAGATCTTATTACATTTCACTGACATCTTGTTTTAATTATAATTCAATTACATTTAACTCATTAAAAGTAAATGACTAAGTAAGTGACTAAATACCCAGTAACACTTCACAAATGGTGCCTGACTGAGTGATTCAACATTACTTTTATCTTGTGAATTGTAAAGGCCAGATCCATGTTCCTAATATGGCAGAAGGTAATGTGTATTTTTCCCCTCTGTTGCTAAGATACCTACTCCAGTTCCTAACCTACATTACATATGAGCAAGATGCACTTTCTCACTGAACGCGAGTCAGATGTCAAATGTATGTTCATCATGAGTCACATTTGTGCTGTGGTTGTTTTAGGAGTGATCATTAAAAGGAAGAGTGGAGAAATCCCTTGTCCTCTTGCTGTGGAGGCTTTTGCTGCACATCTGAGTTACATCTGCAAATACGATGACAAGTACAGCAAGTGAGTTAATGCATTAAATCTGTTTAGGAATAAACGCTTAGGATGCATCAAGCTCATGTGCACAAAGGTTGTGATGATGATTTTTTTTTTTAACTACCGTACATACAGCGTTTTAGTTTATGTACTTCAGTCTACATTTATTGGACCTCAGTCATGAAACACAAGCAGCATGAATTGAATTTATTTAAGAATGGTTTTACACATTATCTTCCCAGAAATTTGTTCTGGATATGTTTTATAAATGAGGCAGAAATTTTGAATAAACAAATATGGGCATTTAAGAACCATTGCATACAAACATTTTACTTTTTCAAGGTAATGCTGGGCAGCAAGATAATTCGGTGTTTTTTTATGACACTGTGAAAACGATGTCCAGAAATCATCATCATCTTTCTCCATCCAGGTACTTCATTTTCCACAAGCCCAATAAAACGTGGCAGCAGGTGTTTTGGCTGACCATCAGCATTGCCATCAACAACGCTTATATTCTTTATAAGATGTCAGATGCCTACCATGTGAAGCGCTACAGCCGGGCTCAGTTTGGTGAAAGGCTGGTCAAGGAGCTGCTGGACATGGACGACTGCTCACCCACTCAGTGAAGGGTCACATAAAACACACATGGGTCACACAAAACACGCTCATAATTATACTAACACGGACATATTCAGCTCACACATACTCACATTGTGCACTTCAGGGTTGTGTTAACTGAGCAACCCTATATGTAATAAATACAAAATTATGTGCCAAGTCTAATTGAAAAAAGGATGTTCAGAATTCACATTTAAGACCCCGTTTGACTACAACAAATGTGGATCTCAAACAATCATTGTACTGTATATATATATATACTGTAAGTCACTACACAGTCTCTGTAACACTTGCTGCATGAGAAACACAAAAACGTGCCCTTTGTAGACAATGTGCAATGATTTTTATCAATAGAGTTCCAGTAGTGTTGATGTAGTTCTGATGTTTTGTGAATTATCCGTGAACAGCATATCCAACAGTCAGCACTGATAAATATACTGTATATATTTGGTGATTGAGGGGTTTTATCAACAAAATGAGAATGTAATGCAATTCATTAGTTAGGTAATGTTAGAAGGGAGATTTCTCAAATATCTGGGCATTTTTCTATTTTATATCACTTGATATTTATTATCCTTTACTTTTTTAACCAGGCTACAATATTAGTGATTTAAACACTGCTGAAGAAATGGTATAATGATGCCACACAGATACTGATAAACTACTATGCTTTCCTAATACCTTTTGCACTTGAAAGTGGCTGTGACCTGTATTTGCAGATTTTAAGTTAAAATTCCCATTGATCCAAGATAAGATTTACAATCAAGTCAGTCTTTGGCACCTGTAAGTGCCATAACATAAAACAGTAACTTGTTTGGCCTTTCATTATTAGCATGTTCATATATAGGCAGCAAAAAAGGCTTTGCTTACATGTGCAATGCAAGTTTTTCTGGGTCTAAAACAATTTCCTTTAAAGAAAAGGCCCAATATAGTATACCAAAAAATGTAAATATGAGTTCTAATAAGTAATGAATTGATATTAATTATTAATATAGTTATATATTATAATATCATTATTAGTTATTAATATATGTTAGTATTTATTGTGTAATGTAATTATCCAAATAAAAGGGGAGTTGTATTTGGGAATGATTAAAAAAAATAAACTGATTAAACTATTCCATTAACTAGAATGTCTCTCAGTCAGAAATGATCAGTCTTTGTTCCTCTATTGTAACTGTACTAATGGCATGTTACAATCCCAGCACTTAACTCATGGCATAATTTGTCCTTTCAAAGAACTGAACCATATTAATTCAATAGGATTTGATTATTTCCCTCAGGTAAAAAATCTAATCAAACGTCTCCCCTCTTTATCACTGTGCTGTATTCATACTGGATAATGACCACTGTTAGGGACAGATGTACAATTGGAAGTCAATATGACTCACAGACGTTTGGGAAATAGATAGACAGATGCCATTATATATTTCCTTTGCTTTTCATCTAATCTTTACAGTTAACTGTGTTCACTGTCTGTCTTTGTGGGAATGCTGAGAAACACTGAACACTAACAAACCAATTAGCATGTATTCCACTAAACTTCACATAGAAACCATCCCTTGAAGCTTTAGTCTATACAAACTTTGTACAAAATGTCTGCCGTGTAAGGTCAGCTGAAGGAATACCATTGAAAGGATGTATATATGCCATATTTTATACCTGCATCTTTTGTTGTAATCAAGACAAAACCAATGTTTTATCTTTCCGGATATATGCTTTTTCTGAGAGATAACATGCAGGTATGCTATGTTCAAAAATTGTATTGTTATGAATGTTATAAACCCTGTTATAATAACATTTAACGTCATTGTAATATCTTTGTAAAATTAATCTAAACTACATAGTCAACAGTCTAACACTTTAGGCCAATAACTGCCACCTGTGCTTATCGAATATAAAAAACAACAGATGCTTTATAAATTGTATATCTGTTTTCCAAAGCACCTTCATCTACACTATAGTGAATTCATTTAATCAGCTGTGCAATCCAGAATGAAGCAGATGATACATTTCAGTGATGATGGTATTTGGTTTAAACTGTCTGACCCTCACATGACCTTTTCTTGGGTGACCTCAGGGTTTTGTAACTACAAGGTCTACTGTAGTACAAAAGACAATATATTGTAGGTACAGGTTTGGGTGCTATGAACATCTCTGCCAAGAACATAATCCAAGTTTAATAAGAGTTCTTACTGGTGCAGTGAATAAAGAAATAACCCTTCCAATAAGTAAACCTTCTACACAAGCCGCTATAACATTGTGGTATTCTTTAGGGTCAGCTTTGTAGGCATAACAGCAGGTAAACAAAACTGACCTTTTAATAACAAAAATCAGCTATGACAACCTTAGTCTGTGAATACTTATTTACTGGACCAAAATTCCTCAATACCTGGTAAACTTAACAGGAATTTAAGTTTACCAGGTACAGTGTTGGACATGTATCTGTTCATGTATGAATGTTGTGAATGTGCTGTGTCTTGTGTATAATGCTTGTTGTAACTTCATGTCTCCACTGTGAATGCAGAAAATGAATAGGGTGTGTGAAGGGTGTCTGTCACTCAGTGTGTGATTTGTTATTGTTATTTTATTGTTATGTTATTTTATCCTGCTGTATTTCCAGCTACTAAACTGATGTGTGCTCCGGCCCCTGCCTCTGTGAGTTTACACCAATTTGCACACTAATAAATGTTGTTTATACATAATTCTTTCTGCACTACTTGTTTGCAGCTCTCTTAGTTATTAATAAGTACTAATTCTACATGTGGCAGTTGAGATATATTGCAATACATACTGAATTCTGTTTACCAGCTGGCATGACAAGTGATATATTGATTATAACCTTGGTCAGCAATACAATTCAATTCAAGTACATTAAATATTCCAACACACCTTTCCCTGTTAATATTCCCATTTCCCATATTATGCAGAAATAAATTTACAACTAAACAATTTACAATAATTATAATTTAATAATTTTATAACAGCTAATGCATTATAATAAACGGTATTTCACATGATTATTCTTGTTTAATGTTGATTTATAAATATAATATTGTGCACACTGGTTATGTATATAAATTTTATTTAAGTTAATTATTTTCAGTCATTCAAACCTGCAATATCTAAAAAACAATAAACAAATACAAGCGCTGTACAGTTGACCAAATCACTATAACTGCAACTGAATAGTGTAAATGTACATGCATGGACATACATATTGTATATACACACATATACACTATAACAAGTGTTGACACCATGCTGTTTCCTTAATGTTTAACGCAACATCGAGATTTTCCAAAATTATAGAAAAAGGTGGGCTGACAAGTCCTTCATTTACTTAAAAAATTAAACTGTTCTAGCCTTGAAGAAAGACTGAATTTTCCATGTTTCAATCAAACAGCAAATGACTTTGGCACACTGTGCTATGTAAACATTTAATCCAATTAAATTATGCAATTAGCCATCACATATTGCTCCTAATTTGACTACGTTTTCCAAAAGCCCCACCATTCAAAATGATTCATCTTTAACTTTATAGCACTGCGCAAATACTGTCATCTTGTTGATCAAGGTGAGCAGCACAAGTAATACCATTTCACTTGTTTCTCCTTTTACACCAGTGCCATGATTAAAAACAGCGATGTGCTAGTGTGCATAATCCCGACTACAGGAAACGCGAAGACGCTACAAAACACAGAACCCAAAATACCGGTTGGTTGATGCGATCTTTGCACAGATTCACCGTGGATGCCACTGAGTCTGAAAAATTAAGACTGAATCTTTCCCATGTTTTGGTTGCCATCTTCTAAACCACTGACAGGGAACCGTTATATCTGTAAATACCGAATCGTGTAGACGAATCGAACGTATCAAGACAAAGATTAACATAACATTTACTGCTGATACATGAGAAAGGCTGACCGTAGGATAGTCAGAGGCTCACTTAGTCTTGATTTCCTACCCTACAATAAGTTAGTCTGAATGCCACGGCGTTATCCCAGCTCAGGTATGTGATTAGAAAGGTCAATGGATTAAATGATTTGATTTCACGTGTGACATGCTTTCTTGTCCATTGAATTTACAGTAGCACCAGTTCCCTTGAGATTAACCAGTGACAACTGAAGTACCATGATAATTTGCAATCTCAGTATGTGAAAGCAAATATTCTAGGGGCATGATCACATGGCAACGAGAGGAAATGGAGACAAACACACACACAGAATATTGTCCTTTCTCTCTTTTGTGAGACCAGATGTGTCATGGTTCTTTTTGTAAAGCACGCTTTGAAAGCTGCTTAGCAACTCAAAATCACCTCCCATTTTCTTTACAGCATCATGGATAACAAAAGGCGGTAACTTTCAACCATGAAAAGAAGGAAAAGGATGATCAAGTAAGGACATCATTTGCCACATTAGGGCACAGTTACTGAATGAATCATGATTAATCTTGAGAATAAAACCACCAGGACTGTAAAGACAAAATAAAGGACAGTTAATGCTAGACTATTTCAGCGCCTATGTAACTCCAGAATTATCCAGAACACAGTATGCCTGCAAGCGTGTCAAAGAGATGAAATAAAAAAGTGAAAATGATTTAAAACCCAAAGACAGGAGCAAAGTTATAGATCTGCACATACTTGCTTGGAGTCACCAGGTTACCATGATTATTTTTTTTCATAATACACTTTGCAGAGAAAATAGATAAATGCTCACAAAAAACCAAAAGAATGAAAAAGTGTGACTGAGAAGCATGTTCATGTTTAAACATGAGTATAAACACTGAATTGTTAGCAGCCAGTGCTACAGTATGTGAATCCAACAGTCATGTTCTGTACAATGCTTCAGACCTCCTTTAGAACACACCAGGAGCCCCACAAAGGAAGCAGGTTGAATCTTTACACATTGCACCTTTAACAGAAAGACAGATTGACATTTTTTACTATAGGAAAAACAACCAAAGATGGTCTCTTTCCAGCCCCTTTTGTGTACGCACTGTAACTTGAAAACACAAGGCTGTCAAAGTCCTCCAATATTAAAGTGTCTGTGACAGTGCACGCAACAATTGAGTCCTCCCCAATTCCATGAGCCAACAAATCAAGCCATACTGAAACAATCTTCACTCAAAATCCAGTCTGATCACAGAGCAGGTTGGGAGCCTCCGTAAAACATGTAAACTACATTCAACGATATTGGTAATGTGACTAGAAAAATAAAAGAATGGGCTGTATCAACTCAGTCATAAAAATGTGCTGCAATTCATTGCAGAAAACAAGACTCAAAATGGCAAAAAAAATAAGAAAGATGACAGAAACAGATCCTTTCGTTTGAGCTAAAAACTGGATGAAAAGAAAAAAAAAAGGTTTCAAATAAGTTAGACACTTAGATTCACTTTCCAAGATCTGGACCAAAGATGAAACAGTGAGGTATATAGTTAGATGGAAAGCATCATCAACAACTTGTTTGTGTTGTCTGATTTCAGTGCCCAGTGGCCCTCGAAGACCAGAACGGCCGCGATATTGCGGCCCTGAGTCCGGACAGCGATATCTCTGAGAGGCAAGTGCATGCCCAATGTGGGCTGTCCGAGGGCAAGAAGGGGAGGGCTGGGATTGGTGGCACTGAGCTAGGGTTGCAGGTTAAGTGTAAACTTCCACTGCTGTGTCAGCGAGGGGCTGCACACCTCCACCGTCAGGCCGCCACTTCTTGCACTGCGGCTGTCCAAGCATAGATTGCTGCCCACATGTCGCAATCTAGAGTTGTTGTCGATCTGCTCCCATTTCTGCAATGGAAATATAATGATGTTCAAAATGCGGGCAACAGACTCCTCCAACTCACCCACTCCTGTATCATGCACAGCGTGCATACCTGTCTGCTGTCATTCTCTCTGCAGCCCTGCAGTTTGATTTGTGAGCCAGCAGTACGATCAACTACCGTCAGACACAGGTCCATGTGTTTTACCGACTTATCTTTAGTCAGAGCCCATTCCTGTGCAGGACAGAGCGATAATCAGCAGGAAACATCTACAGTATATACAGCACACTAATACAGTATATAACATACATACAGCACACTAATACAGCATATACCATATATACAGCAGACTTATGCAGTATATACAGTATATATAGTACTTTAATATATAGAATTAGTATATAGTATTGTTATATACCATATATGGAAAACCATTTTCCAAATGTATTAGGGTAGTTAGAAAGAAATGCATTTAGAAAGTGCTTGTAGCAACCATACATATTATGAAACAAGTAGTATTAAAATAAAAAATGATAATACATAAATACATACATATTGTGAATATAATTTATAAATGTGCTCCTGTAGCTCAGTTGATAGAGTACTGCATTAGCAGCGCAAAAGTTGTGGCGTTCGAATCGCAGAGGAGCACATGTACTTACAAAATGTATAACTTGAATGTACTGCAAGTCACTTTAGGTAAGAGCGTCTGCCAAACACGTAAATGTAATGTAAATCTCATTGCAGCTGCTAAAAGCATGATAAAAGCCTGTCCAGAAACTACTGTGTCCATTACCAATGTCACTCACCCATCACTAGTGAACTAACCCAAATTCACTGCCATGTGTCCATCAATACCAGTGTTGTCCCATCACAGATAAGAAACACATGTTCAGTACCTAAGTTCTGAATGGTACCTGATTGCCCCCTGCGTTGTGACACTCATACACCCCCACCACACCATCAGCAAAGTGCCCCAGTGTATCCAGACAGTTCTGGCCCTGCTGTAGCGCTCCAAAAGCTATGTCCTGATGATCCGGCACCCTGAACCAGTCAAGAAAACAATCAATATTAAGTTAATGCATTTTACTGATGGAATAGTCTTTAAAGATTTATTTGAGATGTATGTTAATAAACCAGGTGTATACAGAAATCTGATTCAGTGGACCACTTGTGATCAGATCATCTGACATAACACCAGGTGTAAACAGGACCAAAGTGATCCAACAGGGATATGGCTCAGGATTAGGCTCAGATCAGACACTCACCGTAGCTCAGGGTAGACATTTTCAAGGTACCATTTGAATGGTTTGCAGCCCAACCTCTTCTTCATTTCCAGCCTGCTCTGAATGCTGGAAGTAATACATCACTAATCAGTCATATTAGTCACATGCAGCCAACAATTCATTTCAGTAAACATCTCAGAACTTTCAAAAATATTTTTATATAGTCATCTGAGCATCAGATATAGTTACAAATCTCAAAAGTAGGTGTTTTCGGAGTTGGCGAGTGGCCCGTTATATATACTCACTCACAAGCATCACATTTCACTACAGGGTTATCATGGTCACAAAAAATTAATTCACATTAACGGTATTCTTGTGCTGTCTACTGAAACAAAAAAGACAGTAATGCTATCAGCTCATCTTTAGTTTTATGTAATGTTTTCTCTTTTATGGCCAATGAATTGCGTTCAAAATCAGAATGTAGGGAGGCAGAAAAGAGAGAGTTTGTAACCATTGTGGCTCTGGTACTGAATTATCATGTGTGTAGTATTAACACTGTATCCAACATGGTGGTTATTAATATCACACCTATTGTCAATATTGGTATATTGTGACACCCCTAGCAGTATGTCTGTTCAATGCTATTCATAAACAAAGATGGACACACTTACTTGCCATAGGGCACATTACGGGCTGATGGTACAGCAGCGTAGTAGAAATTCTTAAAATCGTCCATCCAAACCTCTGCTGCTCGTCTTGTGTTTCTGCGAGGAGCAAAAAGTAATTTATGCTGAAGACAAAAACCATCCATTATTATAGAGTCTAATTTTAACACTAATGGACTTTCTGCAGATTGTCAGGTGACTGGTCCCTGGTTACAATGTGAGATTACTACAGCTGCAGCGCTCCATTTATCCACTGGGTGGAGCACATGAACCAAACTATACTAAAGGTTCCTTTCATTTGCACAATCACAACTACAGAAGGCTACTACATGTTTAATAGCTTTGTTGAACATAATGCCTCATATTGCTGGTAGCTACAGCAATAAAAGCCTTTCACTGATCCATGGTTTTAAAGAACAGTTTACCCATTTTAAATTAAAATGCAAGTTAACAAATGTCCATTCACGGTTTATTGATATAATATGGGTATAATACTTAACAAAACAAAAATTGTTGTTATAAATTTTACATTCCGATTTCAACATGCTCATTAGAAAAGGGAATTCATGCCACAGTTTAATTTTAAGCTACCATAAAATGTGTGGTATAGTGGATACCTGGCAAACACAGTCCCGCTGCCCCCTGGGAAAGTGTACGGATGCTGTTTTCTGAAGACATGACCCACACGACTGCATGGAATGATCTCCAAACTCCCTCCACACTGCCAGACACGGAACGAGATCTCTGAGAAGCAAAACAACAGATTTATTAAGACATACACACCAACAACCTTTCCTGCCAAAACCCAGGAGTTCGGAAAACACACCAAAATGCCAAAACTCATAATTGGATGCGTGCGACTTCCAAAAAAACAAAACGCACTACAAACAACACAATAATCCTGTCATAAACAGATGATGCGCCAGCTCTGTAAAACATCCTAGCTCTTGCAGACCTAAGACAAACACATAAGCAAAATAAAAGTAATTTCCAGTCTGAAGGCATAATTTCTGGAACCTGTTACCTTTTCCACACCATCACAGCTGAGGAAAGTGCTGTGTTTGTGGAATGAATTAGAACATTCTCTCAGAACCCATCGTAAATCATACATTAAATGCCAGAATCTGAAAATCTTACTTTACCTTGCTGAGTCTTATACTGCAGATTCAACACTATTCTACTGAAGTTTCTTCAATAATAATATAAAAAAGCAATAGTTCCGCTGTGCTGTGCTGACCTGAACTGCCCCTGAGATGGGCACATTAACTTTTGGCTGAGCAAGGTATTTGCATATGATCTATTGATAGAAGTATCATGATTTCATATCAGTGGTTTTATACAGAGGCTTGCAAAGTTCCTGGGCACTTAAGTCACATTAAAAAAAAGTATCAATTTCATTGCATTCAAACAAAACTAATTTATTGCATTCAAAGGCATCTGCAAACAAATGATGCTAGAGCTCACATTTTCTAAGGTCATTCAGTGGATGTATAAAGTAATGCTGCTGGGAAGACCTTCTGGGAGTTCCCGTGAGTTATTAAATCATAATTACAACATGATGTAAGCTCAAAGTAATTTAAGCAGGGAAAAATAACACACTAGACAATTTTCATATTACATATTAAGTTTTTTAGTGCTAGTGCAACAAAACAGAGCTTGTTAGGTACATAACTGATTATCTATTTATTTCAATCCATGTATTATGCTGTATACATGTTTTTTGATTCAGTGCTGTGACATTAAGACACTTTTGCCACTGCAAATAGGCAATTTCCTACAGTGACTGACTGACACTTTGGTGATTGGTGCACCAACAGTGGACAAATGACATGTATTTTTATCAGCTGTGACTTCATCCAGTTCTCATCGACTTCTCCCACTTAAGATGAAATGGAGAGCATCAAACAGCTCTGCAGACGATACACAGGACAGTGAGAGAAATAGTGCCTCCACTCACCGAGATTCTCACCCCCCCACACATCCATCATCATGTCGTACTTCCCCAGCTCCTCAAAGTAGTTCTTGTCCATTACAAAAAGACCTCCAGCAATCATTGGTGTCCTGGACAACATTAACAACACAATTAGAGATTAGAGATAGATAAAATATTACAAGATGAAATTACACTACAATGTTGGTATGATGTGTATAATTATAAAATCCCCCCACAGAGTACATGCTAAGCCAAGCACAAATCTGTAATTTTAAAATTGTGCAATCATCACCATTATTACGCTCCCACTGCTGCTGCTGCGTTTTGTTTCAGTGGCCATTTGCCACTTAATAAACCTTGCGCTCATTGCACTTTGTGATGTTGCGTCTGATCACAGCATCAAAAACAAAGTCATTAAGCAACGCTGGACTCATTAAAAAGAGGCAGCAGAGTGCTGTGTCATGAGGACTTCTGCACTGCACATCCCAGAGTGCCACTGGCAGAAGAACCTGCATTGTTTATTATCTTAATGTACTTTTAATGTACTTGCAGCGCAGTGATTGAAATTTCAATCACCGCAATGCGCCCATGCAATCTCCCATTTGGTTTGGTTTACTTCCTTTTTCTTTCTCCCCCTTTCAGCTGTTAATTACACAAGCAGGAATGCACATGGCTCCTCGGACAAAGCTTGTTCTTTTACTATTACAGGAACTTTAGGAAAATTGTTTTCCTCTGTTGACAAAGCTGAAATAATTAGGTTTCATCATGTGTGCATTTAAAGACGGTTGCTTGAATTGGCTTCCTATCCAGTGTTTTAAAGTGTAAAAAAAGAACACATTCGAAAATAAGCACCTCTGCACTTTTGGTGTAAGAATAATGCTTGAAAGGCAGCAAAAGAAGCGTTACAGTTTTAAGTTATAAAAAGTAATTGTACAGCCCCAATCCTGCTTATAACTTTAGCACTAAAGATCAATATAACCTCAGATGACTGATAAAGACAAATCACAATTCAGTATGCAAATATAGCAATGACATCATCAACATGTATTGGTGCAAGCCAATGGGAGAATTTAAAATTACAAATAACTTTACAAAGCCTATTTACATTCACATTAACGCAATTGGCAGATGCTTTTATCCAAAGCGACTTGTTACATGTGTTCCCTGGGAATCAAACCCACAACCTTTGCACTGCTAAATCTATTGTACACAAGCAGTACAATAGATAGTGTAATAAAAGAGAGATCACACTTGATGGTAAAATGATCTTTTCTTTCTTTAAAGGTCCAAAGCATTTAAAACTCAGATATGTAGAGAAAGAGACAGTTCTTACTTTATGGGAGCAATAGGGTTTCCTTGCCGTGCGCGTCTTTGTTCTAGGGTCATGTAGTCCCATTTAAAAACTAGATTCCAATCAAAACCTGAAGAAAGATTGGACAAGTCTTATTTATTCCTAGGTTAAATATCCAGCCATGTGTCAGAAAATGGAATAAGGGAGCATATTGATGATAATGTATTTTCACTGGGGCAATGTTCAGAATACCATACTACTGCAGCATGCACCATGTATGTTTCATACACCTTAATACCAGAACCACCAACTGCATTACATTTGAATGTAGTATGCAAACAGTATGCAGGAGAGCATTTGTTTTGTAAGTACTGCAAATAACCATTTTTTTTCATTTCAGATATGTTTACGAGACTTAATTCACTGAATTTAATGAGTAATATTGAGATCATGTCCCAATGTAGAATCCTAGTGTTTAAAATTTAATAGTATGTTAAAACAAAGCAGACCATGTACAGTATATACTGTGCCGCTAACAGTAAAGCACATTGCATTGAACACATTGAGCCTGAGAAAATGGCAGATGAAGGCCATTACAGTGCAGCAAGGAGACACGTCATGTGTCTGAATGCTTTTAACCAGCAGACAGAGCTCTCATTCAACCAGTATGTGCTGGAAAATCTAAATAAGATATTTATAACCCATGCTGTTTTATAAAATACAGTGGTACCAACAGGGAAATATCTATTTTTACATTCCTTTAGACTGCATTCAGTGAGCTTATACATTAAAAGCTATTCCCTCTCAGTGACAGAGACATTATTCCCAAACCTTTAGACAAAAATCAACAAATCAATCAATCAAATCATGTGAGACATTTCCTCTTTTCAAGATTCATTGATGTTCTAACTCATTTCACATACTGCTGATTAGATCAATATTTACTGAGAAAAGATAATTTACAAATTATCACATTAAAATTAACACGTTGTTGTGTCGGATGAGTAAATCAGTGAATAATTATAATTATATGTAGTGTGTATAATATACTTCTGAAAATATAAAGTGTATCTGTGCATGACATTAAATCTGATAAGCAGAATCCAATAAAAACAGATTTACCTCCTTTAAGATCTGCAGATGCTCCAACATACTGGAAATTGTCCATGTTAATGACATCTATGATGGGTGAGACAACCCGAGTCTTATCCTGCAAAAAAAAAAGCAGTAATCTACAGCTGGGCTCAATAAAAATGACAGTTTAATGACTATAGCACAGCACAAGCATAAATAAATGTATAACAAATTTGATCTGTACAGTAATCTAAACAATATGATCCTTACAAAAAAAGGAACTATTAATAGTCAGGGCACACAATTTTTTCCAGAAACATTTATTGTTATGCTGGTTTTATGCTGGTGGATCTTCACAACACTAAAGTGGTCTAAATATATTTTTTCTGTGGAAGGTGCAGGACCATAAAATGTCTGTCCAATTATTGCATTCGGTCCAAATGATAGGATGTCTTACTTGCCGGTCAAACTATGCATTTGTGTTGGAGGTGTGGCTTTAGAGAGCTCTCCGAGGGGAAGGTGGGATCTTATGCTTTCAAAGCTAGCGTCATTTTGCTAGCCTCTCCAAAATTGCTTATCCTACCTTTAAAATAAAATTCCTGGCAAACGCTGATTAAGGATTTAAGAAAACGCCCAGAAACTGCTGCGATGAATCAGGAACCAGAAAATCCACACTCAATACCTATGAAAATCCCATTAATCTGCTGAGTTTCGCTGACATACCACTGAAGCATTTAAGTAAAGGGATATGACATAATCCCCAAGAAAAAGCAGGTGTGCTTGCCGTTAAGAATTCAGAAGCAGTATTGAACAAATATTTTCCTTCTCACTCATTTTCCATTACTCATCAGGACAATTCTAGGACACCCTGACTAATAAAATTAACTATAGCTTAACATAAAACTTAAAGTGACAGTACACCCAAAAATAAAAATTCTGTCATTTAACCACTCATCTTAATACAAAACCCTTTTTGACAACTCACTATCCATAAAATATCCAAGCTGTTCATATTATACAATGAAAAAAATAGGGACCACAGTCACGCCTAGTCTCCATTCACTTTCATTGCATGGAAAAAGCATCTTTAATATTTTTGCTAGACTACCAAATATCCTTTTTGTGTTGAAAGTAAATTTATGAAGGTTTGAAATGACATAAGTGCAGAGTAAATTGATTTTTTTTTATTTTTGGGGGTAAGCTATTCCTTTAACATTAAAAAAGAAACCCCGTCTACAAACTGAAGGAAAAGATGTGATGACATTAATGCCAATATACTTATATAATATAGCTCATGAAACTTTTTAAGGCCGGCCAAATACCAGCATCTTTTCATCACTTTTTACAACATAAGCTCCAGGAAATATACTGTATAAACTACCTACTTGTATTGAGAATCTGTATTAAGGTAGTTCTGGTACTGTATAAATCTGGAAATAACGAACCTGATAATGAGTGGTTGCAACAAGAGGAAAGTGGCTAATGTCAGCCTAAAACATTAATGACAGACTCAGTAAGAGTTTAGCTCTTGCCCAGTTCTTCTTTCATAATTTGCCAGCATTTTCTGAGATCAAATTGAAAATGTCAACCGGCAGATTGTTTAAAACCCTAACAAAATAAATAAAAACAGAATATACTGATTATGTTTAGGTCATTAATCAGATTTGTCCAAAGACCAGATTTCCTTGCTTCTACTGAACCAAACAAGATGTTCTCTGACCATGCTGGAATAACATGGATCATCAGGTTCTGCACAAGCTTTTGGAGTCCATGCCAGCTCGCAAGCATGCTGGCATTCTTCATTAAAATCGTTGCAACAGCAATAATGCAATAGCACTGAATAAATGGAAGAAGCTGTATTAAATTAGGAAAAATGCAAAATAGAAGCATTTGCTACAGTCACGTTTGTGGACCCTGTTTTGCATTCTGTGTAAGCAGGTCAATGTTTAATGCATGTTTGATATAAACATCATTACAAGTTGCTCTAATGAATTCAAGGGTCAGTAACTCCACAATCTGATTATCATCTTATCTGGGGCACTCAGCTGGAAATAAAGGCACCTCATAATATAAATGAGGTTAGGAAACCTCTGACTACATTTACGCCTGTAATTTTAACTTTCGCTTATTTATACTGTTACTTCCTTTTATCTTGCATATTAAGTCATAAGCCTTGAGTGGACATCAAACATAGTAATTTTGTGTGTTTAAGGACGTAACCAAAAGTAAATATTCCTTTAAGGTCAGTGATGAAAGATAAGTACGCACTAGTATGAAAGTATAAACTTATGATCCTAAACCAGACAGGACTTGCATATTCGTCAACGGGTGTGTTTGTTTGCATTCAACACACCCATGCACACACACTATTGGGTCTTATTTGAGCTATCTGCATGTTTAACCAACACAAAGCACCGGACAACATTAGTTTCCATTAGTTTCTGATTTTGTTTCTTTATGGCTTGTTTGGGAATTGACAGGCAGCAGGGCAGAACACAAACAGGTCTGACAATGGACTGCTGCAAGTAAAGTCTGCCCTTTGTGAAGGTTTGGCTAAAAGAAACACTGGAAACTTTCATAAGTGCTTGTTTTATCATCTTGGCCTGAAATTGGCAACTGCATTGAGCTGTTAAATGTCCACTGCTGTAATGAGCATGCTTGATTACAGACTCCAAAACCCAGGGATAATCTGCCAAATCTGTAAAACCCAGAGATTTTGTGCTTGTTGGTGAGTGTGTGTGTCAGAGAAGGAAGCAAAGAGACAGAAAGATAAAAACATGGCTGACCTCAGCAACCCTCTCCAGGAGGGGCTCCAACCAGTGCTCATTACACTCACAGTGGCTGTCAAGGAAGGTCAGTACACTGGCTGTGGCTGCATCCGCCCCTCTGACGCGGGATCGCATCAAGCCTGAGATCAAACACACACATAGGGACTGAGCCCAAAGCTCTGATCTATCACAGATGCAATCTTAAAAAGAATCTAAACCTGTAGGACTTTTTAAATAAAAATGACAAACGGAGATAAGAAATGTCCAAGTTATTCGCTTACATATAATTAAAATATATGGTGACCAGGGACAGTCCAGCACCAAAAATAACAAAAATGAATAAATGCCACAAAAGTAGTCCTTGTGACTTTTGCACTATATTTAAACAACATGAAAGAGCTGTGTAAGGAAAATAATTATGCATTGAAACTCATCAATATTCACCAATTTTTCATCAGTTTTTTCTCTTCGTAACTGGTTACAAGACACGCCAGAAGCAATGCTTGTGTTGTGGGTAATGCATGTCAAATTTGGCGTGTCACATTTCAATGCCCCACATATACTGTGAACACTGTACATGTGAATGTAAATGAGATTTGAGAGATTTTCTGTGAAAAACGACTTCAACTTCAGTTCAATTTTCCTATGGAAATCATGGCTTCAGAAGAGCTAGAATACTGCTCACAGGTCATATGAACTACTATTGTGGCGATTTTATTGGGCCGTTTTTCATTATTGGAGGCTGACAACCCCAGGTCATTCACTTTCACTGTGTTGAAAAGAGGAGCGTGAACAACAGAACTAGAATTTTTAATTTTATTATTTTAACTATTCTGTTAACTATGCATCTGTATCCTGACCTTACAATCTAAAAAAAACTGTGTATAAAAGGATTTTAACTGTCAAACTATTTTTAAGCACTAATAAACAGGAAATACTAACTGACCAGTTTGCCTCCTTGCATCATCACAAAAAAAACAACATGACCTGTATGAGTACTACTGTGTTATTTCATTCTGATGCTCACTAATGGCTTGTAATGAAGTCTAATTTTAATTAAATATGAGCTTCATCAGGGACTGAAGTAAACTCCGACTTTCAATTCTTTTTCCCCTCACCATCAAGCAATTTGTTGCTTGAGAAAAGATGTTTGAAAGCACATGCAAGGAGCTTTTTTAGCTTAGGTTGGAAGAAAACAGTTTCGGAAAAGAATAAATAATGTTTTGGCTTTGAAACAACATTTTTTACTTGACAGATGCCTTCTGATGCCCAAAAACACACTCCAGCTCTTAAAATTTGCTGTTCTCTGATTCCATTGCACATACATACATACATACGTACGTACATGCATGTATAAATATATATAAATATATATATACACACACACACACACACACATATATGTATATGTATATATGTATATACATATACATGTAGCATTTGCTTCTCAACTACATTCCAACTAAACTGAAACTTGGTTTTGGTATTGACTACTTGATTTTAATGACTATAATTAAAAAACCCAGTGGCCCTACCCTATTCCTGAAATACAAACTACACAAGGGCTGTTTGGATTAACATTGTTATTGTGATTCAGACATTATTTATAAACACTCACCCTCTCGTCGATCGTTTCTTAAGACTCTGACTTTCTCAATTTTCCCAAGTAAGGCGCCATCTTCAGCTGCACACATCACAACATCATATAAGGTGACCAGACACCATCTCTAATATTTTATACATTGCAGTCAATATACACATGCTGTACATATTGTGAAAACAAGGATAAATGAAAAGAGGTTGGACAACATTATGGCCAAATAGAAGAGAAAAAACAAGAAGAAAATGTATTAAGACCAAGTGAAGCTCCCTGTAGTAGACCATTATGAGGCAGAGCTCAGCCTTTAGGCCAAGGGTTCATACAGAGTTGAGACATGAAGATATGAAACTACAATCTTGGCATCTGAAGAACACAGTGAAGAAGTGGGACGGGGGAGTCAGGTGTACAGCTGTTACCATGACGATGGAATGAAGAATGATGACACTTTAAACAGCACCTTTTCAAATTTCACTTGCACTGTTGGCTTGTTATTCTATTTGGATGTGATTCACAATGACAGAGAAACTGATACGAAAGCATTCTTGGGGAAACCAATATAATAACCTAACACATGGCTGTCCAGGATGAAATGCTGACCACATACAAGATGAGCAGGAATCAGAGAAAAGATAACGTGCTTACGGCTATCACTGTAGTCATCCACCAAAATGATCTCCTTGACTAGATGGGGTGGGCTTTTCTTCAGTACACTGTGGGAAGGGAAAGAGAGGCAATTACATGGCTGTGTGTATAGAGGAGTGTGGATCATAATACCTTCATCAGACTCCATAAACATGTTAGCGTTATGTGAGCTGTCCCACCTGATCACAGTGCGCAGCAGGGCTGAACGAGCCTCATTATGGAAGGTGATTACCACACTGGACGCAGGAAGATCTGTTCTCCACTGTTTGTGACGACAGCTGAGAGGAGGAGGAAAACAAATTGTATAAAGAAAATTGAAAAAATAAAGCCTAAACCAATGTTTAGTTAAGTTTAAATGGGGTTTCATATGCTGCAAAATAAGTAATAAATAAATAAAGACAATTCTGCACAGCAATTAGTAAAAACAAACAGTGTTTGAGCCACGTGTCAGATCAGATCTCGATCACTGAGTCTGCTGGGGAGGGCTGTGACATTTTTCTAACTTTCCAACTAAAACAATTAGGAATTGCATAATAGATTAACACTTAACATTTACATGTACACTTATGTATTTGGCAGACACTTTTATCTTAAATAACTTTCAGTGCATTTCAGCTATACATTTTATCAGTACGTGTTCCCTGGGAATCAAACCCATGACCTTTGCCCTGTTAATGCAATTCTCTACTAGTTGAGCTACAGGAACATGTTTAGGAGGGACCCAAGCTACATCTTGGAACCAGAATACAACAGACACTTGGGGTGGGCTCTTATATTTGGGCTACTAAGCAATCACCTAAAAACTATTGCACAACACTAGCAATGCTTTTACACATTTTTATCAGAAAACATAACAACCTTCCCTCCAAACAGACAAACTTCATAAAAATTAAAAATTAAGTTTAGGCTGACACAATTCAAAATCAAATGAGAACTTTTTCAATGTCAGTTACATTTGTTTTGATGTCAGCTACATTTGTATTGGGAACAACATTCAAAGGAAGCACAGGGGAATGCAGTGAAAGCTCATTCTCACGCTGCTACACCTGAATGAAGTCTTGTGCCCTCAGAGGAGCTCGGAGCAGCTCAGCACACATTCATTTAATGCTTCTCTGGGGCTGAGATGGACGGGAGGTCATGCATGCTTAAACTCTCTGGACATCCACCTCCAAACACACACACACCTTTACGTTATCAAGGTTTATAGCACACGCACACTGTTTATATCCTGAAGGTTTTAATTTGACAGTTGTGTGGATAATCCCCTGGATTTCTAGCACCTCTCATTGAGTATAAGAGCATTCAAAGGTTCTAAGCTGATGCCATTGATTTTGTGGCCACTAAAATGCCCGGCAGAGAGATCAGGGTCAATGACTCCTGCATTATAGTTAAATAACAGGTCAGGATGGAATACTCACCATAAGAGACTGGATGAGATTAGTGTCAAACCCATCACTGTGCTGTTTAAAAAGACAGTTACCTAAAAATGGAAAGTTCATTTGTTCACCCTCACATCATTCCAAATCTATGACTTTTTTCTTCTGTGGAAAGAAGATATTCTGAGAAATGTCTTGGTGGTTTTGTGTCCATACAATGGAAGTCAATGGGTGCCATTGTTGTTTGCACTGCAATGTTTTTTGTGTTCCTCAGAAGTAAAAAAGTCATACAGATTTGGAATGAGACAAGGGCGAGTAATGATGGAAATTATTTCATTTTTGGGTGAACTATCTCATTAGGTTTATGCCTTTGGCATATGTCTAATTCCAGTATAGCCAAAGAAAGGTTCATTGAAGGTTTACAGTAGTAAGGGATTATCAGTTGTAGTCTTTAAAGTAGATTTATTAAAAAGTTCTTTAAAGGGAACTAATTTCAAGACTGTCAAATAGCTGAAATACAGTACGCTGTCGCCACCATTACTGAAAAAAAACATACCAATCACAACACAGAACAGTTCATAAAATATGATGTCACACCAGCCATCACAGTTTTACTGTGAATAGTACTGTATGTAAGTACTGTAAAATGATCGAGCCGCGTGCTGCATGTCTTTTGTTGACACTCTTGGGTGCTTCATTAACTGTTTAAATGAGTCATAAAGTACTGCCATTGTAATAAATTCCAGATATTCATTCAATTATCTCCTAAGTTATCTTCTTATACATGGTTTCTACTTTCTTGGACATTCCAGTAATGTATTAAGGGCCAGCACACATTTCAAGCACTATTTGCAGGAGGTCTGGAGAGGGATAACTGTGCAGTAATTCATTAATAAAATGGGTGCTTTGACTAGAAGACAAGACTTTTTTTAGAGCATATCCCATTGGCACACTTCCCTTCACTGGCCTCTCAACCTTCCAGCACCATATAAACCCTCAAATACTCCCACTGTTACTGCTCTAGTCGATGGCTATAGATAGACATGTCAATACATATAGACAGACAGATACTTAATCTCACTGTGCCCTGACTGCATGTGGTTTACACAGTTGTTAGGAATGTATGAAAATGTATGCAAATCTTAACCATACAGTTAGAGTTACTCACCAACTGATGCTGTATCTTTGACCAGTAAATATATTAATGTGAAAAGGAAATCCAGTTTTTACAAAGAAAACATTTGGAATTGATTTATTAGCATAATATAATATAGATTTAGTTTTTAATTGATTGACTGTCCTAAAACAGACACATTCATAAAGATACTATTCACTAATTGATTGGCAAGCAAGTCTTGTTCTTTATTTAAATGGTGTGGTTTGGACTGCAGACATGGGCGACAGACTTAACTGAGACAACCGTCCTCGCCAAAAGCATTTCCATTAACACACGTGGCCTGCTGCCATTGGGGGCAACAAAACAGAAGCAGAGGCTCCCAAGAGTAAACAAAGAGCATGTGTTCCTTATTACCACCCTGGGTAAATCTTCGACAAAGCCATCCAGGACCAAAATTTAGTAAATGTGCTTCATACCTTGAGCTCTGGGTAAATATTTAACAGAAGTTAATAGTGCACAAATCTGAAGAGAAATTCTAGAAGACAAAATATAAAAGGTTGGCATTCAACAAACAACAAAAACTAACATTCTGACCTTTTAAAAAAAAAAAGATGTGTGGCAGATATGAACAAGATTTTTCCTGTCCCTAGGTGTCTTTAGTGCTGAACATGACTGTTGGGTTGGGATTGGGAATGCTGGTGAAAGGGCAGTGATAAGATGACTTACAACAGTGATAATGTCATCTGCAGCATCAGCATGTCTGCAGGAAGAAACTGACATATGGGATTTGTTCACACCTGCAGCAAAAATCTGAGATCTTTGGTTCTGTTAACAGTTTCAAACAGAAGTGTCATGTGGATATAACAACAAACTAGTGTTTCCTGCTGTGCTATACTGAAGAAAGAAAAGAAAAGGAAAGGAAAGGAAAGGAAAGAAAGAGGAAAAAGAGAGAAAGAGAGAAAGAGAGAGAAAGAAAGAGAGAAAGAAAGAAAGAGAGAAAGAAAGAAAGAAGTCAGCTTTAGAAAAGACAGAAAAACTCTTGTTGGCTACTCTTGTATGTGTCTTGCTGACACTTCATTCTGACAGTCTTGCTGACAGTCATTACTATAACAGATGTAGATACACCAGTGAATTGACACCGTTAACAGCTGGGGGAACACTGAATAAACAAATGAATCAGATTTCATCACTGGCTTTGGTCACACTGTCTTTGTGACTGTCATAGTAGCCTTCATATGAAACACCACAGAGGAGTATCAGTCAAACCAAAACAAATTTAGAGCATCAAACCAAAAGACATCTGTACATCTCCCATTACTATCAGAATGACTGGACCCATTTAAATGTGCACATTGTAAAAATATAGATATATCCAGTTTTACTTCAGTGTTCAATGACTGTAAGACTGCAGAAACCATTAAATGATCTAATATGACAGAAGGTTTAAATATAGGCTATTTTATTCCCAGTTTCCATCTGCACATTTCACTGAATTCCTCGTGGTGCTCTCAGTGGTCTATTCAGTCATACAATGAGCCATTTCTGTCTGCTCTCTTCTAGACTGTTCGTCTGAGGCTTTCTGAGGCATCATGAGGTTTAGAAGCTGAACACGCATCAGAAAATAAAGCAAATTCATTGATTCTGAGTCACAAGGGTTTGCAAAAGCAATGCTGCGTCACACGAATGCATGATTTATATTCACACATATATCTAAAGCAACTTACAGTGCATTTGAAAGATATAAGTATGTGGTCCCAGGGACTCGAACCCAGAACCTTGGCGTTGCAAACACCATACTCTACTCTCAGTTACAGCTACAGAAACCATACTCTGGAATTTTTTAAAATGTTAAGCTTTGCTTTTAGCTAATTCAATTTGCTGTATTCCTGCTTGTTTTGTAAGATGATCTAGCTCATTTCACAAACCCAAAATGGATCTTACACATTCCTGACTGTTAAACGATCCATCCGTTTCCTTCAGTGTCCAAATACCTTCAATAACAGTTAGACGTTATTTGTTAATGAGTGGTTTTGTCTAATGAAAACATGAGAACTATATATCACATTTATACTATATACCACATAACCCAGCTCAGGCAAGACGTGAGAAGAATCGCATGTGATATGATCTGAACATCTTATTCTCCCCTCAGTTCAGTCTCATGCTATGTTCCCGAACACAGCTCCATTTACTATGCAAATCTGAATTCAGTCCAATCAAATCACACCAACCACCAATGAGTTGTCAACATTTAAGAGCTGTGCCAGACATATTCCCTGCCAAATGACTAAAACAGATATCCAGCTAACATGATATTACAACATCAAACCAACAGGTCAACCAGTATGCACTTGGCATAATTTCACCTCCTAATATTTCAAACATATGTGCATCCTGGACATCAGCTAAGGATATTGTTGGTTTGCACAATTCGTGTAGCCTATATTAAGCAGTATATAAATATTTATTATACTTAAATGGGTTGGAAATGTATGTACTAATTAAAACTCACATATTTACTAAGGATTTGATGACTGATGGTTAAAAAAGATGGTGACTTATAATAACTGAAAAACAGTAGTTACAAACAAAAGCTACACAAACATGCGTTTTACTGTATTACCATGGCTGTTTTTCATGAAGCAATGCAAACCATGTTTTGAAACATACAAAATTATGACTGAAATAGTATGTTATAAACATACAAAATAACTGCAGCGCCAGATGCTCGGTAATGTAAGGTACACTAAATGGTGCTCTGGAAATGGCATTTAACCTAAAAAAAAGCTCTAAACATTAGAAACTAAACAAAACATGAATTGCTTGTAGATTGGACTACCACAATGCCATACATACACTATAGAGACAATTATTGCTGATTTTGCACAAATCTAAATACTGGACAATTCTGTCCAAACAGCAAATGCAACATTTTTATCCATAATGCACTTTTATAATGGCACCCGGATTTTGTGAATCTGGACAGCCTACTTGCTCCCCTTCATATCATTTATTTGTATACACACACATCTGTCTGTGTGGTAGTCATACAATAGTGGGTAAATGTTTGTTTATGTTTATGACTCCATGCGAGTAGATGACTTGAACTGTGATTTTCCCAAAAGCCAGGCAAATACAGGCCAATGCACACAGTGGTGTTTGCTGCAAGTGATAAAAGCTCTGCGCACAGAGACAGTTTAGAGCAATTTTGAAGATGGCAGGTTTAAAAAGGTCACGTTCAAGAGGGTGATGAAAAAGATCAACAGTTGCCTTCAAATGAGATGTTACAAGCTTATTCTTGCAAATGTCAGCTATTGAGCTTACTGTACTGTACCATAAATTAAAGCTCTGCTTGAAGAAATTATGTACAAACTTTTGACCTAAAGATGAATTGATGCCAAAAATAAAAAAATAAAAAATATAGAATAAAAAAATACATTAATTAAATTTATATATTACATTTTTAGATGTTGCATTTGTTTAACAAAACAAACGCTTTGACAGTAATGTAGTAATGTTTGGTGGCTAAAGAGCACACAGAAGTTCTGGAATGACGGTCTTGTTAACACAGTACAATTTATGACTTGGATGTTTGTTACTTTCTCATCTCCAGGTGGGAAATGGATGCCTTGAGGCCAGGAACTGTGAAGTGCCTGAGCAAGTCAAAGCACACGCATGTAAACAACACAGTCACGGAAACAATGAACATTCCTTCCTGTCACAACAAATCACTACATTTCTGTTTGTTTTCATCCAAACTGTGGATAGGACTATTTTTAAATGTTTTCTTGTCAAGGGCCAAGCAAGGTAATTTCCTAAGAGAAGAGCATCTACCATGCAGCCTATGTTGAATGAAGAAGCGACAACAGGGCTGCCCTGCTCTTTGACAAGCCTTCCTGCATGTCAACAGTAAATCACTGAATTCTGGGAGCCCAGCCCTGCACTGCAGACCTAACACTGGAAACAATGAAGACAGTGCGTTCTGGCCAACCCAAACCATCTGCATCTCTCCTCTGTATGCTGGGCCCTTTAAACACCTGCAATAGTTGGACATTTTAAGGGCATTGTCGGTTCAAACACAAGCAGTAATAGGCAACTGTGGTGAATGTTCTAACACCTATTAATCACTGTCTTTACATACATTTTAATCAGAACTGAAGCGTTTTTGGCAACCCTCAGTCTTAATATGAGCAATTACCTGTATTTTGCATAACATCGCACTCTCAAAAAAAGAGAGCTAATTCATCACAGCTCACAGCTAACTTCTAGACAACCACAGGCTGTGGGACCAATTTCTGTTCATTTAAGCACTACCAAACCCCCACAGCCTTTACATCAGCCCTGTGAGAGGACAGAAAGGAAATACGTCTTGTGTGAAGATGTTCGAGGGCTTGTGTGGAGATATCAACACTCTCATGATAAAGGCAGTGATGTTCTCAGGACATCATAACACATCAGTAACATGAGTGTTTGATGAAACCTCATTTTCTCCTGCAATCAATACAGTCTCAGCTAAGTGCAGCTGTAATGACGTTACATCCAGGGGACCAGATAACGTTTCTGAGGATCTAAAGCATTTTGAAACTCAAGGATTAAACCGGGTTTGGGCTGCACTAGAGAGATAGGCTTGTGTAAATAAATGATTACATTGCCTTTAAATTCTTTTTACATTTTTTCTTTCCTGATGTCGGCATATAATGTTAGTCAATACATTTGTTTTAAATAACTATTTTGCACCTTTAAGAGTTCATCTGACTCTTACATTTCCGAATTGGGTTTGTTTGTTACTGTCTCTGTGAGAGACGTATGCTAACCTCTTCTCAGTTTAAATGAGAAACTGTGTGTATTTGCCATCAGTGATGAAATATGCCTTTACAAACATTTGGTTTGTCATCAAACATTTGGTTTGTATTATAGTGCTGAGTGGCCAGTTTATCAGGGGACATACTCGTATTAGCATCTCCAGCAAATCAGCATTTCTTTATGATCAAATCAACCAATATTAATCTACAATACTGCATTCATTTCTAGCTATTACAATAAAGCACTGAAACTCCTGTTTCTCACATCCATCATTTGGTGTAAAAGACAGACACACTACATAAAAAATTATATTAGGTAATGGAGAAAACTTCATAATAGCAGACAAACATTATGTAACACAAAAAATAATGCTAAAATAATCCTCCCTTAATGCTGAAATGTCATTTATGCGCCAATAAACAATTTTCATTGGCCTGGCTAACAGAATGTCCCACCCCAAACTCATTCTGTTGGTTGAGCCAATATTGCTAGTTGCGCTGATAAAAATGCTCATACAAACAGAGCAGTGTTTTGATAGTGCCACAGTTTCTCAGTTTTGATCATTTTTTTCTTGATAATTGACCTACAAATGGCTTATTTATGAAGAATGTATGGAGAATTTATGGAGAATTTAAGGAGAATGTAAATTACACACTTTAGCTTTAAAGCAAAAGGTGTGGCTCATTGTTAGCAGAAAGGTTTTGCAATCTACTACTATACCAAATGATAAATCGTTTTAATTTGATTTTGCTTCAAGTCTGTCTGTGCATAATATTCAGATGTGAGGAACTTAAGAAGTTTAGATGAAGGATCCAGCACTGGGAGAAAAAACAGAAGGCAGGGTCTTACTGGTCATGTCTTGTGTCAGGGACACTGCGGTCCATTCTGAGTTTGTCACTCTCGACCTGGTTGAACTTGTTGCGGGCATAGGGATCCTGCCCCGGCCTCACCGCAGTTGCACCCACATACAGATCCTGATCAAAGTCCTGCCACCTTACCTTCCCTGAAAATAACACAAACAAACCATTAAGCACAGGACATCTGAGGGCACTTGTCATATGGTTCACAAATCAGTGTTTTCAAAATAAAATAAATACTTTTTTGCTTGTAGCTGCTGTATTTTTAACAGGAAAAGGCTGTTACATTTTTTTTACTTAACTGTGCATACAAATCAAATACAGGATTGATTACTGTAACATGGTTAGGCTAGCTGCCATCTGAACAACTCTGATCAATTTGTCAGCGAGTATATAGTATGTCTGCAAATTCAAAATGTATATCAAAACATCGCACACACATTTACCAGTAACTAATTTCTACATGATAATATTAAAAACATAATATAAGGTGCTCTTGAAAATTACTAATGTTTCTAAAAATTCTCTGAGCCAAACAATCAAGGCAAAATCCTCAAATGCACCACTGTCCATTATTATTATATTATAATAGCACAGTTGCCAAAAGAAAAATGAAAGTAGCTGGCTACAGATCTTCTGCACATTACAACTCAGGTGAATCTGCCAGAGAGGACCTTTGCCAAATGATAATATGAGAATATGTGCCAAATGGAACCATTATATCAAGCTCTGCTTTAGAGCGCCTAACCACAAGCTCAGCTCAAAGAAAATTGTTATTTTCCATTTTTATGTCAGTCACACTCCACAATGACACAGCGACTGTCACTGCTAAAAGACGGTTGTCATGGAGTTAAACAGTAGAGATGGCTTGGATGATACTTAGACCTCAGAAACATGTGGCAGAATTCGATTATGTTATCTATCATTACAAAAAGACCACAAGCAATTAATCTAGGGAGGCTCTGGCAGACGTCTCCTGCATTATAATTAGGACAACCTGCCTGACAATTATGTGCCTTTAATGTCAGCTATCCAGCAGAGCGCTAACATGAATTCAGAGGCCAAGACCACTGTCACCAGAACCGTTAATGAATAAGGAATGTTGTTTCAAATACAGTACAGATGGGGATCAACACAGGAATGCTAAACCTACAGTTACTGCGTGTCAGCAAAAGCCATGTTTTATTACTCTTTAAATCATTTTAGTGTTGTATAATTAACTGATTAAGTAGCTGCTACATTACAATGTCATATCAAAGTTAAAGTGTAAATGTACATGCTTATTACGGTACCATGGTAATTGTTTACTGTGTATTGATCGAAAGGGTTTTATTTTAATCACAGCAATTTGACGAGCATTACAGTGATTTAATCATGGATCTTATTCATCTCCAATGACTAGAAGGGCTTATTTCTGTTACAACACAGAACTATTATAACACTCTGAAACTATGACACCACTGAGCTGCAAAGCACCAAATGTAAAGTGTCAGTCACATCAATTACAGCCCTGTCACATAATATAAATAGAGTTTAAGTTCCCCTTATTCGATGGCTGGGCCAGAATGATTACAAGAAGGTCATCTCAGTCGTTCATGCTTATGTTAGACTGCTGGTGCTCCAGGTCAGAAAGAAGCCCACAGAACGCTAGAGTGTCAAAAGTTTGGTTTTTCCATTACAACACCAATATTGCTGGAAGCCCTCAATCACCCACAAAAATCACACTCTCCTTGAGAGGTGGATAGCTCGTCCCATGGCAGACGCCTGCAGGGGGCTGTCATCAGACTAATTAGCTGCTCATAGGAGAACAGAACGTCTCAGCGGTGACCTCCGCACATCACTTGACACTCTGAGATTTAGACAGTGTTCTTCGACACACTGCATGCGCGCACACGCATGCGCACACACTCAATGAGCAATATGAATGTGAACATCAGCTTTTCGGACCGAAATACTACAGAGCAAAAAAATCTATATCATAACTTACCCAGAGCAAGCACATGAATCGGTTTCACTGGTTACAAATTTAATATACATTAAAAAAAAATCTGCTGCATCCAACAAGGATCACTTGATTATTCTAATTAAATATGTGGGATCGTGATTTTTAAGAAACAGGTTGTCAGAAGGCCCTTCATATCTGTAGATGTAGAGCTGTGACTCACACTTAATAAGATGTCCAAATAATTCTGGTGTAAATATGGCCCTATAGTACAATATTACATGTGTAAGAATGGTTTCTTGCATAATGCCCAAGTGCCAAGGTGCAAAAATAGTCATGCTAAATGTCTCATTTTGTGTCCTGGATGACATTTATGACAGCCCAAAAATATTATCCAGGTTTGGAATGGCATAAGAAAAGATGAAAATTTTTGGGAGATAAATTTTTGGGTGACAAAATTTGGGTGATTTTGGGCAATTTAAATCAGTACCCTAATTATTACGAGAGATCAGGAACACAACAGTGTAGATTTTTTGCTTTGTGTAAATCTTCTGGGTGACATAAATTACCAGGGTAACATAGACAGGAAACTACTGTTGATTCCCTAACTGGGCCCAGACGAACAGCTACAAACCGGAAACATATTGAATGTCGTGTAATAACACAAATGCAAAATATAATCTCATATTTATAATAAATTTAATAGAACAGTTCTCTAAGGAACTCCGTTCCAAAGAGAAGGTGCACCATAGAAACTAACTAGCTAAATAAACAATGCATTCACAACTCTACTACAATGCTGCTTTAAAAATGCAGGAGGTCTATAAAAAGACTGCATATGTTAATATCTAAGAAGCACTGTTATTTTGGACTACAGTACAGCTTAGCACATTTTCAAAACAGGTACAGAATGGGACCCACAGTCCCCATGTTTTAATTGCATTACTCTCAAATCAGTTTGGCATCTTTTGTAAAAGCTTGATGGATATTTTCCACACCTACTTCCCCTGTGAAAAGGACATAACCTGAGATTATCTGTGGAAGAGTTAATTGAGGCCCTGTTTTGTAAAATTTGTTCATTAAACTCCATTTTTGGGGGTTTGCATGGAAAGAAAGGCTCCATTATTAAGCAGGGATGAAAAAGAAAACCTGAATTATTAGATCAGGCTAATCCTGACCTGAGCTGATTATGCACATGGGTTTGTCAGGCTGACACTTACCTGGAGGAAGGGTCTCTAGGCTGTGGGCTTTGTCATCTGCATTGCTGTTTGATTGAATTCTGTTTGAATTAATGCCACTCCAGTCATCCTGCCAAAAAGAAGAAGAGACTGAGTATAAAGGCACATTGTGTGGGAAAAAAATCAGCAGCTTTAGTGGGGATTGAACAAATTACCTAAAGTAACTGGTACTGAGCAAGCGGTTACCACAGTTGTACTAAGGTAAGTCAGTGGTGCTACATTATACTGCCTCTCGTACTACAGTAAAAAAAAAAAAAAAAAAACAGTAATAGTACCCTGGTTTTGTTTTGTTATCTTTCTTTTACTTAATGCAAATTAAGTTTACTTTTGCCAAATAAAAGGGGATAAAGGTACAATCCATAAAACATTTTAATTTACGTCTTATTGAAGTAAGTTCATTTTAATATAAGAAAGCCCATCATTTTAGTCAGGTTGCCATAGTAACCACAAACCTCATGACCAGGAGCTTTTGTTGCATCTCTTTTTGCCTCGTGAGTTTGATCAAAACCATTCATTTTCTCTCAAAGCCAATCTTTGCAGATGATATAAGAGGAACCTTAAATCAACTGAGGGGCTACAAAAAAAACTGTTGTCCTCAACAATTACTATAATAACAAATGACAGAAATAATCTGCTTTCAAAGAACGGACTGAGGCAAGATAACTGAGCACAGCTGACAATGATGGATAGAATGAATGACTTATTAATGAAACAAAATGACAGCAATTGTTTTGTATTATGACTACATCTATCAAGACAAATTATCATGCTATAGACTCAAAATACTGAAGTCAAAATACTTAACTTCCAAAACAAAAAAAGAAAAAAAAACCCAAAAACAAATGCTATCATGATCAAGCCAGTCACAACAACTAAAATGCAATTTAATTTGTAATCATGTAATGTTTACTTCACTTTTACATTGTATTTGCATTTTCTTTTTTCAGTTTAAACTTACACTTGAATATAGCTTATACTTCAGCTGAATGCTTCAGCTATCAGTTATTTATTAAAGACATCATGACATCAAAATGTACTACTTTTGTTTTTTATAGAATATTGCAATGTTTATTATAAATGATATCTGTGCTCATTGTTTTTTATTTATGTGCCCTCAATTCATTCGTTTAATCAAAAAGATTAACCTCCCTTCCCCTCAAAACAGCATCTTTTATACGATTTTCTCTCCACAAGGGCGGGACTATATTCACTGCCCAATGGCGAGGCAGTTTCTATCCCTCCAACTTCCAATAATTTAATCCATTGCCAAAAAATGTAAATCAAGTCCTGCCCTGTTTTATCTCAATTCAGAAGTTGCTTCACTTGGATATGCCACAGGGAAGAAAAGAGTCAAAACTTCTGTTTCATAGCAACGTCTTAAAGCATATTTTTAACCCTTTAAAACAAAATACATTCAGAAGCATTTTGCATTTTTACAGTTAAAGAATTGTAAAATTTAATGAAGTTGGTATTGACTACCAAAATGTTTGTACTATGATAGTCCGAAAGATTATATACACAAAGAAGAAAATCTGACTATTTCCACAAAACTATTCCCACAAAACAAGGGCATACCACGGCCCCGAGCCAGCAGAGAGCTGGTGAAGATTAGCCAATCTACAGGAGGCTTTGCTGCCAACAAAACAGCCGTTTCAACCTCCCTTAATAACAAACATTGGAAAATACGGGTATTCTGACAATCATGTCAGAAGGCCAAAAGCAAGAGTAACAAACAACCAATGACTAAAGAACACAACAACACACAAAGCCAGTAATAATTCAGAGCAGACCCTCTGCCAAAGCCAGCAGTAAAAAAAATGTGCAGTCTGGATCAGCAGAACAAAACCTGCTAGCAGATCCACTTCCAAAGACCTGGCTGACCAGCATCAGGTTCCTGAAACCTAGAAAACATGACTGTGAGGATCACAACCACAAATGTGTGGTGTTGAAGAAAAGCTATTATTCTCAACATTTTATATACTGTTAGCACAACATATCGAGGTCAAAATCCCCAGTGCCACTGACACAGATCAATAAAATAACTATTTTAAAATAGAAAATGTATTCCTGGAGCTACGATCCAACTCAAACAAAAGCAACAGTTCAGAGAGAGAGGAGGCCTTTGAAGAGTGAGAGAGAAAGAGGGTCAGTGTGCAGGTGTGAGAGCACAGTGGACATCCAGCCAAGCTTCATGGAGCTTCCCTTTAGCAGCTGGTCTTCTTCTACAGCCCCTGTCCTATTATAAGCTATTGGGAATGATATACTGGGATAATAAAGCTTACTTTGCAGAATACAGCAATTTACAATCTTCATCCATTTACCAGTTTATGCTGTAGAGGTGTAAGGGCTTAACTTTGTTCACTTTTTGTAGGCTTTAACCAAGTGCAGACTACATGACTCTAGCTCATTACCCTGTGCACACTACAAAACTGATTGCAGACTAGGTGCACTAAAAGATAATTCTTCATGACTGTAGCTACAATAACAAAACCTGTTCCCGCAAAACACTGCACCAGGAGCATAGCAACAGGAAAGTTTATATATAACAACACATCAACAAATAGCTTCAAGGATGAGCCTGCGGTCCTTTCTGCACTGATTTGCATAGTACAGGAGAAAAAGAGCTCAAAGTATGGATGAAATCGTGCTTGGGGAGACGTAGGAAGCAGTTTAATGTTTTCCTGCCTCACTGTTGCATTGGCTGTTACTGTTTTTTTGGTCATATGCCAAAAGGTACAGACTAGCCATCTCCACAAAACATAAAAAGGCAACAAGCTAGAGTTATGTGGTACGTATTTTGAACACTATAAATCCTACATTAACAGGTCATATATTATTTTTTTTAGGGTTTAACACCTGTATGATAGACAGATAGTTTCAGGGCCTATTTTGTACCATATTGATGACTTCAGAATCTGCCTGACGGTCACAATTTTTACCCTATTGATACTAGCTGAGCAACAATATGCTATGACAAGATAAAAGGAGAATTTGGTTTTGGAAAACAAAGACAGAGAAACAACATATCTAATCTGTAGGCAGAAATGTTGGAAAGGACGGCCACTCGGTTAGCGGTTTCTCGTACCAGCAACAGCCATCATCATCAGCTGCCAGGAATGTGTACAAGATTGAATTCACCTCAGCACAAAATAAAAGGACTATTTAATCCCTTCATTACTGTGTTCTACAGGGTGGAACAAATGAGTTTCCACAGAGCTGTGTTAGAACTGGAGCAGCGCTCACATACTTGCAATCTATGCTCGGGTGTCAAAACAAATCATAAACATTTTTCATTGCAACTAAAAGCAGTGTCATACTTTGTATATGACCTGTATATGAGGGCTACACATTCAATGTGGTTAAAAGCACTTCGGCCATGAATGTAGCTTGACACCTTTTATAATAATCTCATTATGTCTACACTGACCTGCAGAGAGAGCAGAAGAGAGTAGAGTGAAGCAATTAAATCTTTCATTTACATCAAACAAAATATATTTAGCAAGGGAATCCAATCAGTGCATTACTTCAGCTGCTGAATACTGGGTGGGTGACATACTGACAGCACAGACGCAGAGAAATTTATCACGCATGTATCGGTTTGTTCTCATGCATCATGCCGATCTTTCACTACAGCAGCCTCGATGTTCCGCCACGCTCAGTTTGGTTTCCTCTATGTGTTTGTACAAGACTGCATGACATCACACATTTCTGTATGAACCTTGTAGCCACATGAATCAGTGTGAATCAGTCTTGAATCAGTTTATATTGGTGCTTTCAAAATGAACTTAGATAAAATTAAATACAGGTTATGCCATAAAAAGCAGACTCAAATGGAATGACAGCATATAAATATTTGGAAGGGTATGACTGACGAATCCAAAACACATCTGACTGCTTGAGCAATTCTGCAAAGACTGAGCTCCAGACGTAAACTGTTGTTTTTGTGGCAAAAAAGTTTGGTCTGTTTTTTCTATCCAGCTGTGCAGTTCCATCATGTCTGAGAGTGTGTGACTGAGCGTGATCAGACTGCCAGTTCCCAGCTGACACTGTATGGCACTCAACTCCCCACAGATGGAATAATTCAAAGAGGATTCAGCCTTACCTGTCTGTAGAGACAATTATTTAAGCCAGTCACACAGAAACCCACCGTCATGTTGGGCACAGGGGAGTCACAGCCCAGAATCTGACTCAAAGCAGGTGAAACAGAGCTTAATTAAAGATCCCGTCTGATCAGAGATGGGAATCTTTCACTGAGGACATGACAGCTGAATGTCATTTGTTTTAGTAGTTTTTTATGGGTGCAGATAATCTTCAAGGTCTGGAACAGGTTAGGGAAAGGAAAAATATTGATAAAAACAGATACTTGACCACAAGCCAGCATCATTTGTGTCAGCCTGAATAAAAATATCAGATGAAGAAGTGTTATGTAATTCTTTTGAGGGTATCCTTTGAGGGTTTATTGCAGTATGTTGTACAATATACTGGGTTCATTGTGGGCACAGTGGGGGTCTATTTTGCAACAGGACATTTTATAACATACCAGCCCAATAATCAGTGTATTGAATGACTTTTTAACCTGTTAAATTCTTCTTTTTATTTATTAAATAATAATTATTATTAATAATTATTATAGATTAAATTGTCATTAGTATAATTGAAAACTAATATCGTACACAATGTTTTTCTGGGAAACAGACTGCAGCTTCACAAGTTGTATATATTTATAACAAAAAAAGTCAAAGAGAAAAAGTATGGAGCAGAGAGTAACAACAGCATTCAACATTTTTAGCTATAAGACAGATGTATTGTGAGCTCAAGGTTAAGTGATACTACAGTGTATACAGAACAGTATACAGAAGCTTCTCCTCAGTAACGGCTATTTTCTTCAGCTGATTTGTGAACACAACAGCCAACCCCCCGTCTCGTCGTGAGGCATGCACAGCAAACCCAGACATGATGAGGAGGAGTGTTTCAGTCGCTTTCCGTCCTTCCCACTGCACATGTCTGGTTAACTGTGTGCAATTCTTTTACCTTATTTTTTTAAAAGGCTACTCGCATCTTCATTACTTCTGAAATGCAAGACGCAAAATTCAAGCTACATAATTTATTAAAAGGCAATCGATATGAAAAGGCAGTGTAATATTTTAAGGCATTTGACCTTGTCATGGCAAGCATTAAGAGTGGTCTGCTTTTGACACAGAAACACTAAATTTATCCCCCAGTTTAAACCCTGTCAATAACCCTGCCAGCCTGTTCCAAACACACATAAGTTTTAAGACTAGCTACATTACCTCATACGCCAAAGTAGGCTATATTTATTTTCTTATATTCATGGTCCTTTCACAGATCATCCACGCCTTGTCATAGTCTGACTGCTTCGTCCAAGTATTGTGTTGTTTTTATTATCTGTATGTTAGATAGTCTTTGGACCAGAATATGAAATTCTAACTTCCAAAAACTGCATCTTTGGCACAGGACATGCGCTTTAATGTTTGTGGAAGCCAACCTAGCCCCTCTGCACACTGCCTGAAAGTTGGCTGTGAAATCTCATGATTGCATTGTACTGAATTTACAACATTACACTAGGTGTGGCAGCTCTAAAGACAAAAGAGCCCAAAAAGGCAGTTCAGCTGCCAGCACAGGCATTAAAGTATGCAATTACACATTACACAGACATCTGAGATATAGCTGGAATGAAGGCAACTTAAACACCCAAATGTGACCAAAGCTTGAGTGCAATTAAAGAAAAATTGAAAAGTCACATTTATTTATGGTTATTTACTGTTAATTACAGGATGAATATGTATGGCTGCACAAAGTCAAACAGAGCTAAATGACCTTGTTCTCTCACTGCTTTTTACACTGACAGAAAGAGGGAAAACCATTAGCATGTTGCCCAGGGCTGGTATTACTAATAAAGAGCACCTGGGCAAAGAGGCTTTGAAGAGTCAAAACGTCCGTTCTCCCACCCACAGACAGCTAATCAAAGCCAGCATCACAGAATTACTGCAATTACCTGCCAAGAGATCAAACCAGAACTTCATTCTGCTCAGAGCTGCTCAGTTCCTGAACAATTCCTGTCAAGTGTGGCTGAACGAACACTCATTTCACCACACACAAATCCTACAAGCACATAAGACCCAATTAAGAACCTAAAATGCCAGTACTGGTGTGCATAAAATAAATCTACCCAGAGCAATCTGGACAAGTTGTCCTAAGATTCAGAGACGTTCCGCTTGCAGCTGGCTGTGAAGTCACCTAAAAATCTGAATAGACAGAAAGAATCATCAAATGTTAGTGAAAGAGAAAACCATCTCCACCACAGTGGAACAATTAAATGTCCTTCCAGAACCTCTACTGATGCAAGCTGGAATTCTACAAGATTCCCAGCACTGAATGATTAAATGTTAACACGCATGCTAGTGCACGCCAATGAATAAAGATCCAGCCGCTAACACAAAAGGTCACCGGTTCAGTCCTCAAGCAGTACAGGCTCAATGCAGAACTGTGTTTTCTGTCCAGTTCTCATCTCAAAGCAGTTAACTTCAGGTTCCTAAAGGGAGGCTGTCACAGCAGGCAGTCCACTGTAAGCTGATATGGATGAGAAGAGTCTGCTAAATGGCAACAACCTGCTCATTTACAGTGTTGGTTTAGCTGCTCTTTAAAGGACATCTGTGCAATAAAAGCAATCATGCAGCTGAAAAAGCTAAATTATTACACTGTTGCATTGTGATGACTTTTGCATTATATATAAATGACATCCACAATAAATATGTGGAAAACTATATTTTTTCTATCTCAATGAGTCATTAAGTTATCTGAAGACTAACCAGTCTTAACTGTTCTGACTGGTTCTGGGTTCACCTGATTCCGATCAAACATGATTCTTAGGGGGTCATACACATAAGACACTGTTTTAAATGCTGGTGGATGGAACGCAACAGTGTAAGACGCCTGAGGTGCAAGCTGAACGTTTTACTTTAATATGCTTATCAATGCTGGCATAAGATCTTTAAAACTGTATCATCTAAAAGACATCCCTCTGCATGTTTCCAAATGTCAGCCGCAGCACTTTAAATAGAATAAATGTAAAGAGAAACCTTTTCAAAGCAAGACTATACATGATTGCCAAAAATTCCATTTCATTTACCATTAGAATAGCTATTACTTTAAGATATGCTTATATTACAGAAAAATGCTACATGAAGCTGCCAGCGAATGTCAATCTGAATGGGTTTCTGATTCATCAGCACTGGGCAGAGCTCACTGGAAACATGGGCACGCTTTAAAATGCATTGCTTTATAAATAGGTAATCTACATGGATTAAACATGTATGTAGTTATTTTCTGAACCAGCATTTATTTAAAACAAAAACTGAATCGAATTTAAATGAACAGAAAGCCAGAGACAAAATAAGAACCACACTAACCTTTAAGAAGTCAGTCTTTACAGGCAGATTAACTATGTGGATCAAGCCAAACTAGAGTTTAAGCTGTCCTTAGACTGCTGCTTATGGCCTTTGCCTTACATGTGTTAGTGCGTAGACAAGATTGTTCTGGTGATAGAAACAGGTGACCAGACTCTTAGAGAATAGCAAGAGCTCCTGTCAACCCTCAAACTGGCCTGTGCACAAGACCTGGTCTGACATGGTCTGCTGTGTTACAGCACTGTGGTTTTGTCTCTGTTGTTTGGAAATCTGTGACTCTCTCTAAATCTGTGAGCCTGTCCAGAAAAGATGTGTGATTAGCCCCTGCCAGCTGATTGGTGCAGCCAGATTCACAGAATTTTAAAAGCATGTCATTACTTCCTCCCAGGGAGGAATCTTGTGTTCCAAGCAGAGATGTTGCTACTTGCATTAAGCAGTGTGTTACCTGATCATGTACATTCACAATAGAGTAGTCAATATGTAGGCTTATATGTTGCCATCCAATCCAAAATCCAATGCAGATGAGTGAAACGAGCAAATAAAAAAAAAACCAACACAATATATCGGTTTTGAATGCCTACAGAGATCCATATTTGTACTATAAAGAATTACAGTATTATCATAAATATGCACATCTATGTATTTAGCAGAGCACTTTCATTCACAGTAATTTTCAGTGCATTCTACACATCAATCTACATACAATTTGTGTGTTCCCTGGGAATCATATGACCTTGCCATGGCTTATGCTATGCTCCACTAGTTGAACTACAGGAACATTATAATCTTTAACATATCATGAGTCACATATCAATATAATACACCAACAAAGGCTCTAGCTGACTGTGGACAGGAAGGTGGCCCACTAGTCGAGTTATGCCCAAAGTTTTATTGTAGTTACTTTAGAATCATTAAAAAGTAATTGGTGGCTGTAGTATATCCTCCACAATACCCTGCAGTCAGACACAGTCACGTGTTGCCCATAGTGGACTACAACGAATAACTGAACTATTGCCGGCCGCAAACACTCTGACATCTCTGTGCAAACAGATTAAGATTTATGAGGGAAAGTTTATGCTGGCACATAGAATCAAGGCAATACTGCTGCAAATAGCAAAGAGAAAATCGAAATGTTCCTTTTAAAACTCATTTCACTCTTTAGCTGTGCCAAGGTAATTCATGATTATCCTAATTCACATTGAATGTAAAAGCAGGAAAGGAAGTGATTCTGTCAATCCAATTTACAGATCTGTAATTGGCTAGGGGATTAGCGTTCAACACCTCAGCAGAAAATTACTTTTCATCTTTCAGCAAAATTAAATATTAATATTTCAAATCTAGACAAAGAAAGTCTCCTAAAATAACATCCATAAAGAATGTGTTGCTCCATAACCTGTTGAAGAAGTTATTACTGGCCTGGTGTTATCTCAGATGAAGACAGAAATGTTATTACTTTGCTGATTATTAGGCTGTCTCTTTAAATGACCCAAATTGAACATAAACTATAGAGATTCTTTAAACACATTTCCACTATACGTAAATGTAGTGAAATCCAATCTGATATTCATTACAAGGCATTTATGATCCAGAGTGCTCTTTTCTGGGTACATCAAACAGCCATGACTCTTCAGGGGTCTTCTATAAGCAGAGGAGCCTGGTAACCATGGTTACCAAAACCCGGACAAAAAGACATGCTCAATGAAAGCATCTACACGGTGTTATTCCATCAGACTGCCCATTGTTTCCAATTTTCCAATAAAACGTCTAAGCGAGGTGCCTGAGTTGGCTGAAACATTTACAGGCCAACAACCTGACCATCACTCAGTCTGCCCACTCATCTTTAACTGCCCAAGAGGAAACATGAGACCGGGGTTAGCAGGAGAGAAAGGACATAAGGAGACAACAGGCTAGGCTGCATCATACATATAGCCCACTAGAAAAAAAAATGTACAAGCATATTTCTTAAAGTTCTTAAAATCTAAAGACTTCAATTCACTATAAATTAGGACTGACACAGTGTCCGATTTTCACTACACTGTTATCATGGCCAGAATAATTTCTGTATTCCAGTATTCACTGCCAAATACTGGAGCTGCAAATACCATGTAACTACCTACTCTGGAGCTGCAGAAAGATGACAATGAAGAAGTAAATAATAATATCATCTTAACACACAGTTACTTATGAATCAGGACAGGAACCTGAGGGTTTCCACCAGTAAACTAATGGGTCCATGCCAAACAGGCAAGCCATGACCCCTTGATAACAGTTTACAGGGCACAATAACTTGAACATTCCATTTCTCTTAAATTAGTGTCCCTAAGGGGAAAATGTCAAAAAACGTTATCCTGTTTTATTTAAGTTTTAACTCACATAGCCACCCTCCTTTTAGTTGGAATGACAAGATGTTGACAGAGGCGGATGATGAACGATTTAGAAGGAATTTCTAAGTCAACAAAAACTACAATGGTACTCAGTGAATAAATTTACAGGCTTTCCTCCAGTTTAAAGTCAACTACTGCCTGCCTTAATAATCTCAGTTAAAGTGCACAAAGCCCCTCCCCCAAAGAATTATTAGTGTTTAGCGATTGGCTCTTTGTAATAGAAGTCAAGACATTATTTGCATGAGCATTGTACTTCCCCCGTTCATTGTAATAGAACTGTGGCATCTTGTTAATTCTGTAATCTCTGACTAAAACGCATGGGGCCCAGAACAACTTCCTAATGGAAGGGCCCCATTAAGCTCAAGGGGTAATCTATAACCATACAGAGGACCTTACAGAGCCCACTTTATCAAAGTGCCGGGACATGTTTTAGGAAAAAAGCAGCCATACTTAAGCAGTGAAAACATCACGCTCCTATTCAAATCAGACAGTTATATATCATGAATAAACCTACACTGAATGTGACACACAGGCTAACCAAAAGCAAAACAGCATAAAATATTTACATTCTGAAATACTAACCTGGCTTGTTACAGCTGTTATGACCATATAATAGCCCTAACATGACTGGTATTGCTCAACTGTAAATTATGATAAATGACTACTCAAAATGAACAATGACACATTGTCATTCGTAATCAACTGTAACAAATTGTTTAATGCAACTACTCCGTTTAATGGCTTCAGTAAAGAACGGCCATATTTTTATATAAATGTTATATTTTTTTCAACTGTTTTCAAACACATACCCCTGCAGTTCAGTGCAGGCAGGTCGTCTTTCACAAACATGCCGCTACACTGCGAGTCAAATACCAGGCTGTGATGATTAATCCTGTAATAGTATGTTTTTATATTGTGCCTGTATAATGGAATGTGCTATGCTCACAAAAAGACTGAAAGAAAAAGCTGTTGTTTTAGTGCAGCTGTGGCTATCAGATGCCACTGTAGTTTCAACAAGAGCCAAAACTGAAGAAACAGAATGCAAATGTTCTGAATTAAATGTTTTGCTGAGAATATACTACAGATCGGTAGAAGCAACTGAAGGTTTGTGGAGCTAAACAAGGCTACAGTGTCAGACTAAAAACCTGCATGGAAGAAATTGTGAGAAGCCACGGTGCCATGCAAGGAGAGCAAGGGACATTCAATGAGACAACTTGTGTAGCCTTGAGTCCTCCTGTGTGTTTGTCCCGAATGCAGGTCTCTGAGGTGTGTGGGGAAGTGGAGGTCTGACATGCACTGCTCCAAACTGGCACAATCAGGTCACAGGTGGAGATAAGACAAAAAAACAAACATGATTACATAACATTTGGATTTGGGCTTAAAGTGATACTCCGCACTTTCTAAACATTACAATTTATTGCATTCTAAGTTAACAGTATCCTTGAAAATACAATCAAAATAGAAAAACATAAATATACAGACAATGTGTTTATGTTTCTGGAATTCGTTAAAGGGACAGCGGACCCACCAATGAAAAATAATTTATTCACCCTTATGTTGTTCTAACAAGACTTTTTTCAGGAAATTTAGGTAAAACATCTCTCTCACAATAAAAAAAGGAATCTGATACTGAAAAATCATTGACTCACCCATTAAAATCGTGCACACAAGACATGTAGGCATCTAGTAACAGATGCTTTAGTCTACTGGTTAAATTATAGCCCTGTTTCCAAAACACCCTAAATGATTTCTCTGGTCTGTATGCCAGGGAATTGATCATTTTGTATTCATGCAAGGAGCTAAGCGCACAGAGAAAATTACATGCAGCCCTCTCGCATCCCGGGGAGAATTCTGGGAAACTGAGGGGCTAGGAACAAAAATCTCTCATGAAAACAGGCTTAACTTGAGCCACGAGTGCTGACTAAAACCTCACAGGCCAGCTGATCATAATTACTGTTCTTGAGAGGAAACCGAAGGACATGTAATGACAGACCGGCCGGGCCACAAATTGCCCTCAGCAAAGTTCTCAAAGCGCTGCTGAGTCTGCCGTGACTCTCCTGGCAGCCGGCTTTCATGTTCTCACTTTTTGTATTCTTTTTTTTTTCTCCAATGAATTTTACAGATCAAAACTGTGTAAAAATTTAACTGGAAGAAAAGCATGTCATGTGATGACACATTAAGGAGATGTTGTGGTACAGCTTTCCAGAGTCAAGTTAGATGGAGTGTTGGACAGATCAGCCACTGAATCACTTAAACATTTATTGTTCAGTCACAAGAATCACATGAATAGCTCAGGATATACAATCATCCCTCTCAGAAACATCTGTGAACCAAAGGCAGCTGTCACAGAATGCAAGCTTGATGGGTTTGACAAAAGCATCCTTGATGGGAAACTGGGAGCTGTAAACAACATGTGACAACACACACTCAAAAAATTATTCTTTGGCAGAACATCAGTCATGTTCACTTAAGGACAGCAGCTACACACATTGAAAATGGGTTTTCATATTCATTTCTATATCTCTTCTGTTTCTAAATCTATAATATATTTCTAAATCTACTGAAATAGAAGTTGACACTAGTACTTGCAACCAGTACTTGCTGGTTCAAATCCCAATGTCAGCAGGAAACAAGTAAAATTACACAAATCAGACTAACCCAACCAAATCTTTTGCAGTGAACAGCTAGTGCACATAAGAATGTGAAATGAAACATTTTCAATTCTATATAATTTATTGTCTGGACAAGAAGTGCAATTTGCATTGCTTTTCACGTATAAAGCAACACAAAATATTCTTCATATGCTCAATCTGAGCATAAGTTCCATTCTAAAAACACGAAATGTGAACACTAAACTTCAACTTCATTCACCTTTCACTATGTAGTTCTGGGCCAGCAAAATTGAAAATTAAGTAATCTTTTATTACGTTGGAAGGCACTCAACAAAGTGGTGACAGTGTTCAAAAATAGCTGCATTAGCTATTAACTAAATTAAGCACATTTTTGGTATGCACAAAGATGGAGGCAGGAACAAGGAAAAAGAATAGAACAAAACAAGAGAGGTACAGACAGAGAAGGAGAAAGAGAGAGAGAATGAATGGTGAGAGAGCCTGAACGATCCAGTAGAGCTCAAAATGGGAACTGTGAAAAGAATGCACGTCAATGGATTGGCCGTGTCTCCAGTACATCCTGTCTTAATTCTGACTGATTGCTTCTGAAAGGTCAAAATACCCCATTACACATTTTAATTGCATAGTTGTCTCAATCCTTTTTTACAGAAATAAGTTATTAGCACAAAAAGCCGTGACTGGGTGAGCCCTACCAGTCACTATCATGTTATTAATGCACTCAGTAATGTTTTGCCTATGGTGTACTGGTCATTGCATCATTGCGTCACACAAAAGCGAGTTTTGCAGTTACCAACACCACTGCTGAATGCATATTCAGTAAATCATGTGATTGATATGTTGTCCCTCACAAGGCAATGTGCTCCATGTGCAATAAAAGTGAGTATGATATTATTACATGACTTTAAACTTTAATTGTGTGTAAAACAATAAAGCTGAAATCTGTAACTTTTTAGCTAAAAATAAACAAACATCAGTTATTGAGCAAGTACATAACAGATCAGTGTGCAACTTTCTCCTTACCTTACCCTGATTTGCAGCTGTAAGCATTTTTATCATATTTTTATAATTTAAGCAGTTGGTTCTAATTTCCCACAAACTGTTTGGCTTTATTTGACTTCAACATACATACAGAAAAGTACGTAAATAACCTGCAATTTTATGTTTCTAACAGAGATGGCACTAGAGAGGCAACAGATTGCAGCTTTAATGGTGGGAAAAATCCTCAGCGCAACTAGAATCCAAATTGCTTGCGTCTTCAATGTCCTTGCTGACAATCAGGTACACAAGCGAACAGAACTGTGCAAAAGCCCCATGTGATCCTTCGGATTTATACTGACCGAATCATTCAGCCTGCAGGACACGATATGCCTGTTCACACAATAAAAAGGCAGTCATGTTTAATTATTCTGTCTTCACTTTGAATGGCAAACAGGTCCTGGGGGAAGTAAAAAGAAATCCCTGTTACTGCTTCAGATGGTGGTGATAGCATGTGATAAGTTGCAGAAAAGACAGCAGAGCACGAATATACTTCAGGCAGGAAAGTGTGCAGTAATTTGATGTCACACCTTCAATTTCTCACCCATGACAAAGAGAATGTAGTCTGACACTTGAAACATTTCTCTAGGATATCTAGTCTGACATACAAACAGCAGGAGATGAGACTGGCTGTCAATAGAGAAACACACACACACGCACACGCGCACACGCTACAAGCCTGCATTAAAGCCCAATGATTTTAAAAATCCCTGTCCCAGCAAAGTGGGGCAGACCAAAGAAAAACACACACACACCATTCACACTTGTCTCTGTCATGCTATGGACAAGGGCATGGCTTCAACAGACAGTAATGTTGTGTTACTATATAGTAGTAGAGTAGTATAGTAGCAGAACTCTCCAGATCAAGAACATATCCCACTAATAAAAGTCTCTGTTTATTAAATTTCAGATATATAAGGGGTAATGCACAGGCAAGCCAGGAAAATAAACACTGACAGAGTGACCAGGACTCCCATCATCCATCTATCCAAAGTTTTATGTTCACTGTAAGTATTATCATTATAAAATATTTATAATATGATTATATTATAGAATTATAACCAATATATTTATATGATTATATTATAGAATTATAACAGTGATTATACAAAATAGCTGACCTCTGAATGGAACAACTGACCAATCAGAATGAAGTGTTTCAGAAAGTAATGTAAATTGCAGCATACACCATTTTGGATTGGGCTAAACAGAGCTCACGCTTGCCAATAAAGTTGAAATGTTTGAGTGCAGTGGCGCCAGTGCAGAAAAGGATAAAACATGTTGCTTGCTTTTGTCTCACTCTTGTTAACTTAATTTTTGGATGAAAGGATGATTACATCATTCAACACGGAAAGGGTACCTAATTTGCTAAAACTAAAAAAAGCTAAAAATACATTATTCCCCTACATGGAAAAACATTTAGAGGGTTCTTTGCTGTGTTTCTCAATTTTCTGCAAAAAAAAAAAAAACACATTCTGTAGTTTCCTATTGCACACAAGCACTGGTTCTTATTGTGATAATGCAATAAAACACAGCAGCGACATAACCTGCAGGCCTTGCACACATGCTCTGCAAAGCCCAAAATACCCGTAACTCTCACTGTCAGTGATGAAAGCCTCTGTCTACTTCACAGACTATTTCACTGGACAGACATTTAAAAAAACCTATGACTCAAGGGAGGAAAACTGTAGGACAAGCTGAAACATGAGGTAGATTGCAGCGTGTATGGACAAGGGTGGTGCTGGGTGTCAATGTTGCCAGTAAACAATGGGTTAATGTACCACAGCAGTACAGTGATACAGAAGCGTGACTAAGGAAATAAAGCGCATTTCTCTGTGGCAGATGCTACATGATAATGCATTTACAGGTCAGATGTATGGAGGTGAGTTTAGGTAAGTCTGATTGCTTGTCTTGAGTACTCAACCGATTTAGATAAATGTATAAATGGAAAGAGTTCTATCTGCACAATTTGTGTAGTGTGTGTCAATGTGTCAAGCATAACGGCTGACAAAAAAATTACCAAAAATTTCAAGACACATTCTGTTTTATTCCATTCCAAGCCATTTTTCTTCTAGCTGTTATTTATTTAACAAAAATATATTTTGTGTATGCTCCTAAAATCTCTCCAAACAGAGTGTTAACCTACACACTGCATACACAGCTCTACACCAATATGCCATGGTAAAATGAAATGATTAAAACTAGCGATCTGTGTGTGTTTATATGATAACATTACAGTACTGTGTGCATATAAAACGTATAAGAAAACCAAAACAGGCTTTGAGTCACAGTGCAGTACAGTATCCCAACAATTCAATAAGCAGAAGTCTGAACAGAAACACCTGTAACACAAACTAAATCTTTACACAGAGGCACCATTATCACACAGACATGTTTCTTCTGGTCACACATTACTAAATGTGTACAGTGATTTGAAGGAAAATTGTTTGTTATTCAGATTAAGCATTTTGAGTCATTATAAATAAAGACCCTGTGGGATGTTCTAAAACACTTAATGAAAAACACTTAATGTGGCTTAATGTATTACAATAACAACCAAGGAAACCAAATCTTTCTCACACTTCCCTTGTCATAAACACTGTCCACTGCCAAACAAAACTATAATCCCAGGAGAAAGACAATATTTTATGTTAAGCATTTGATACTGCATGCAAGATTAGCGTATGGAAACAGCTTAACACTGCTTAATGTACTGACAGTGGCTTTCAAAGACCAGATTTACTTGATCATAAATGAATGAGCCCATTATCAACACACAAATCAAATTTTAGGTGGTGCGAAGAAAAGCGCTATAAAGAATGCTGAAAAAACAAAATTTCTCTCTAAATTTAGTTGAAAAAAAATATGTTTTGGGCATTTATGAACATCAGCTTGTTTGTTAGAAGTACTGTGAGAAAAACCTGGTTCATTTTGCAAGCTGTTCTAGCACATTAAGCCACATTAAATGATTTTTGTGTTAAGCATTTCAGAATGTCCCTTAGGATTAGATAATGGGTAAACAAAATCTCAACAGTGCATTGTGACATTATGGAGGGAAGATCATTACAGGCCCCTGAAGTAGCACAAAAAAGTTGAAAGATCGTTTGTAGCGGGTCGGAAGTTGTGTCGATTGTCACAGCATTTTCAACAGCTGATGCTGAGCCTGGGAGTCAAAGGTTGTCTGTTCACACATACTAATAAGAACTGTATACCTTAATGCACTAGCCTCTAATGCACTTAGATAAAATGAAATAAAATCAAATGTACAATAATTTACAGAAAATTTCTTTTATACAATTGTAGTAAATTCAGAACAAACAGAACACAAGATATATGTTTGTATCCCTTGACTTAACTGTAGTTTTAATGTAGTTAAACATATGTATGCCACTCAGCTGAAATGTTCAAGTGGATTTGATGTCAATTATTGGCATATCCTTTCAATATCTGACTGCATGAAAGCTCCACATCAATACTATTCTGTTTCAAATAACATCCCCAAATAATTAATCAATATGTGGTAACAACAGGACAAAATATAATCACATTAAACTGAAAGGAATTATCTTCAGAACATTCATAAATCCTTCCAACTAAATAGAAAATCAAAGTTTGTTGTTTGCATGTGTAATTATGAAATAAGTTAACTACATATGTGAACATTTTTTCCCACCAAGCTGAATAGTATTTGTTGAAAAATGGCAAAACACAAAGCTTAAATTGCTTTTGGGAAAACAGACGTGATGGTTTATAAACTGAGAGGCTGCGTGTTGCCCTTGGCCTACATGTCTTTCAGCATGATCGAATCTGCAAGGCAGTTAGGGCTCTGACAGGTTGTTATGCATTTCACCCAAGAGGTTTCATTTTAGCAGGGAAGTGACATGACAAATATCGTCTGGCAGCTTTATATACCCTTTTTTATTCAAGGAAAATTATTAAAGTGCAGTTTACACAGAAGTCATATGTCAAATAAACTGCATTATGTTTTATTTACTGTATAAACTTTACTGCAAGGCCAATTTGCCCGACCTGTCACCTACACCTCATCTGTGGACATTGGCAGAGGTCAAACACATTTTTGTTGACATTACTACAGTAGTAATGACATTCAGAGAGCTTGCATAGTAAAATAATTGTTGTGGGTATCTGTTGTGTTTTGTGAGGCTGGTTGAATAAAGGCTCAGGATAAAAGTTGTGATGTAAGATGTAAGTTGTGCTTAATAATGCAGAAGACAAATGCAGAGCTGCTGCAAATTCAGGGTTAGTGTAGCAGCACCAGATCTATTTTTCAACAGTGTCAGTGTCCTCTCTATCAAGAGGAAATTAAATGTTATGCGGAGTGTAAGAAAATTCGGCAAACAAAATCAGGCCTCCTGTCAGAATCACACTACCACTCACCAACATGCCAGTGAAGTGCTTCAACTCGCGCAAAGCTGTCAACTCTAAATTTGCATCGGGCATCCAAAGGCCGTCACTTTGTATATGGAGACAAGTGCAAATTAGCTGTCTAGAGGAGATCCGCAGAGATCTGTTCAGGGCCCGCTTCACCCTTTACCCAACTACCTGTGTTGCCCATTATTTACTGTGCTAAGATTTCATTAACAAAAACTGAGGAGTTTGCCAAATTCAATTTCAATCAATCAATTACAATCTTGGTTGTGTCCAAAACTGAAGACAGCTTCCCAGCTGCCAGGTAAGCCAATGACTTGAACAGCCTTTTAGGTACCTTCTTACAAGAAAATGGTTTTAGATAGGCTTTAGTGCACTATAACATTATGTCTTATGATCTAAAACATGTGAGCCAAGAAAATATAGATGTATATTTACAAGATGTAAACAAGAAAATATACAAAATAACAATGTTTCTCAGCAAAAATAAGACAAAATACTATTTATGAATTCAATTTACTGCTTTTAACAGCCAACATCCATTTTTTTCAGTCCACCAAGCACAGAAGCACAAGCACAGGATTGTGGGATATCACAAGCAGCGGAAAATACACTTGACACTTTGCTGCCTTCAAAAACCAACCAGATAAAGAAGAGATGAAGTGACAGTCACTGACAGAGGAAGTACATTTCACTGGTTACACAATTACTCTTTCCAAAATGAGTATCTGTAATTTAAAACCTAAAGTTTCATCCACTTACCACATTTACTATAAGAATGACACAGCAAAAGCCATGAAACTACCACAGATGTATTGCAAAATCAAGAAAGTGGAAGATGTGCCTGGTGATAAGTTTGGTGATAATCATGCACCATCATGCATCAGGACCTTCAAACTTAAAGCCAACAAGTATAAGGACCTTTAGGACTTTCAGACTCAAAGCCAACGTTTGGAATGAACTTTATTTTCTTGTCTCAACCGTGTGTCCTCATTGATCTGGGCCAGGTGGTATGACTCATCTCAGCAGATGTTTACCTGACCGTGATAGGGCAGTCATTTCATTACAAGGTATGTAAATCAGCTAAGCAAGAAGGGTGTGAGGGACAGACAGAAGCCCTCAAGAATACTGAAGGTAAAACTGATCAGAAAGCCAAACAGTTCAGCCGTTGGTCAGTAATTAAGATGTATGCAGAGCACTTATGGAAGCCATAGGTCTGGCAGAAGCTCAGGACCTACCTATAAAGACATAGATAAACAGTGAAGCTATGCTGGACACAACACCTCCTAATAGCAAAGCTGGTGTGGCCTGAAATGTATTATCCAAATAAGACCTTGATCATTCAAATGAGTAAAGGTGCATGCAAACAAGCCTACCCAAGCTGGCCTAATTTACAAACTCTTTTACGGGGCTCAACAATAAGGACAGTCTGCTGGTCCAGGGCCAGCTTGAGAGAGCTTTGGGCCAGCATAGAACTGCGATCTGACCTATATGACCAGTGCTGTGTTTTTTAGAGATTTGTTGAGAGGCTAGTGGAAAACCAATTAAACTGTTGGCATAAATAGCCCAGGAAGTAAAACTGTACTGTTGAGTGCTGCTTTAAGCTCACAGACCTGGGTGAGGATCACAGTTAGAAGGACAGAATGAACTCTCACAGTTAAAATGAAATAATTATAATAATGAAATGACCCCAGGAGCTGAATTTTTGGAGGAGATATGGAAGGTTTTGGTGTCATCTGTCTTTCAAATGATAGGGGCAGTATTCTCTTCAGAGTCTGTGGTTGCATATGCATGAAAGGTAACATCAGGCCGAAAGACAAGGGACTGCAGTCAGCAGTCTGCCCTGGACTGCCTGCCCTCCACTGCATGTTAATTAGCATGTAATTGATGCTTCTGAGCTTCACAGAGTCACGAGAATGATTGCACTGTTGAAATCATGATTTTCTGGGTTGTATGGGTTACATTTTACATTGTGGTTTCAGTACGGGCAGTTTAGTCAAAATATCACACCATGTAGTGTATAGCATGCAATCTCTCCCCAACTCATGTGAAATAAGTTGTCAGAGCATTCTGAAAAAAATGGCAAGCAATTCCCAATTACAACAACAGCCAATTTGCGAAGGCAGCTGGGCCGTTTCAGAGCTGCATAAAGCCTGACATAATTCTTGAAAGCCTTTACTCAGTTCTCCTTCACTGGTTTAGACTCAATGCCACTGCAAACGATTTCTGTCAGTCAGACAGGATGGTCACACTGGAAAGCCTTTGTGTGGCACATTGTTGCTTTTGTTGTTTTTGGCTTGAAGTATTCTCGTTGCCTTCTAATAAATGCCCCAGGGGCCAGACTAAACCTGTGGAGCAAATGAAGTAAAGTAGTGTTTACACTGTTGAATACACCAAAACCCCAGTTAGAACAAACTCTACCAGGCACTCTACCAGCCTAAATATTAAATTAGCAGATTTATTTTTAATTCATTTATATAAAGATCTGCAATTTTCACAACCCTGTTATGAACATTAAAGACATTTTAAAAACTGATTTGTGAGGTTTTGTACTCACACTCTTCTCCTGGGATATTGAGACTCATTCATTACCAGATCAGTAGAAACACTAAATTTCTTAATTACCATGGCAGTAACATTTTGGAAAAAGAAATAAGTAGGTTTTCACTCTATGACTATGGAGCTAAGTGCATTTTCAGAGCTGATGATTTTTCAGGTGTGATTTCCCAAGCAGCTTCCAATAGCACAGAAGTAGCTTTTAATCAGCAGCGCTGTAAAAATATTTTGTTGAAAAGATGATCCACCACTGGAGGCTATTCAAAAACAGAACTCATTAAAATTATGGCTGCAATTTCATTGGTCCGTCAATGTCTCTGATGTCTTAGAGGCTGCAAATCACCCAGAAGCACTTGGCTATGAAAACTACATCTTCAACATATTCATGCCCTCCGACAATATTCTCAGTGTTTTCCCATTAGTGTACATGTCTCGATACATAAAAAACCGAGCCCACTGCGTATCCTCTAAACAACTCTGACTGCATCTCATATGAGGATCTCTGTTTAATCCATGTGAGTGAAGAAACATGCTAGAATACTTCAATCACAAGCTGACAGAACAGATGTGTTTGGCGTAGACACAAAGCGGATGTTAACTCTTAAGATGTGCAAATGGTTTCTATGAACAACACTTGTTTATGACAGCAGTTCAGTACTGTGGTTAGGGCTGTCGTTCATAATTCCACAATGACGCTGAATATTGACGTCTATGAAGATGTTAGCAAGATGTTGGGCAAAACTCAAGACTCTGGGGCTTTGAGGAGTTAAGAGACACTAACAAACATTAACAGTGCCACTTCGCACACAACCAAAGAAATAAGAGAATAAACTTTGAAGTCTTCACATTCTAGCTTTTTGAGAGCTGCCTTTAGGCTTTAAGACTGGGAACAATACGACACACTTGACTGCATTTGATATTCATCTCGTTTTGAAAAGGATGTAAGGGGATTATGTTGCTCTTGTGGCCAGTCAATTATACCCAGATCCAAAAATAGCTCCTCACATTACTGTACGTTCATTACGTTACTTCAAAAGCAATGCATTGATAGGACAAGAACGTTCACCAACAACTGAAGGCTATAATGGTCCATCCACAACAGGGCGACAGAGTTTACAAACACTCTCTGAGATGAAAGAGCAAGCTTTGTTTATGTTTGCCTTCAGAAAACATAGATATTCATAGGCTCCATGCCATCCGCTTGCCATTCTGTAAGATTGCCCGGTGGGAAACTAGGCTTAACTACAAGCCTGAACTACTTTCTTCATAGATATCTTGAGGAGCCCAAGCCAGTCATTCCTTATCAACAACAAGCACTTGGTATTTGTTTTGTCTTCAAGATGACGGAGTGAGAGCGATTAAGCTAAAAGCTAAGCTGATAAAGACAGATTTATGTTATCATAATACAAGCGCGTTAAGTTTGAAAACAGTATGAGAAGAATTAAACTAAAGTAAAAAGATGAAGCACGGTCATTTACATTATTGACTAAGCAGTGATTCACCAGCAAAATTACACAATAATGCATAATACAAAAAAAATGCACTACATTGCAAATTAAATAACCAGTCATTTGGTTTTGCTGGACTTGTGTGGTGACTTGTGGGCCACATAAATACAGCAGCTAAATATGAACAACTCCTCTTCTGAATGTTTGCACAGAGATCATTTATGGAGTGACAATGTTAATGCAGTGACACTGCTGTACTTTACACAGCTTATCTACAGTGTTTTCCATAAACAGAACAAGCAAAATTTCAGAATCAGAGATACATGTCTTACCTCATTTTACTCTCCTTTAACACCAAAGCTTCTCCCTACAATCCTAAGGTCTATTTATCCCATATATTATGAGATGCAGTTTAAAAATTAACTATTACTTTGGTTAAAAATAGGCAACATCAAACAGTGCTGGCATCCATGTGTCTTGTTTACAACTACAATAAGGCAAAACATTGCCATGGTTACCACCATGTCCAATCACGAGTTCAGGAGTGACTCTGTATTCTGTACACACACAGTATTCCAACCAGTAACAATGTTCAGGATTCCATCCAAGATGAAACAATAAATGTCCATAAACACACTCTCTTTGTCTAGGCCTTTTTATAAAACAATAAAACAGCTGACGGTATCATAAAACTAGATTCATCACATAGTGATGTCACAGAAACCTGCACAAGGGGAATATCCAGTACCTAAACCCCACCAAAGAATGAATAACCCTTAACATCAAAAGCTCATTTATTATCAGGAATCTCCAGTTAAGTGAGCTGCAGGGGAATCGCTTTGCATTACTCATATACGTTTCACATAAGCTCATATTTCATGACTGAGCTAAACACTTGAGAAATGTAAAAAAAAAAAAGCACAAAGATGACTAGCAGTGAAAACAAATGAATTTTGTCTAATCCCATGTTTAGCAGGGAATACATTTTTAAGACACTGGAGCTTTGGATAAACATGCTGGCCATTCTATACCTCTACATGCAGTCCAATATTTAAAGACACTCTGGTAGTCAGTGAGTCCATGGTAGTCAGTGAGTCCATAGAAGTAAGTTCAAAACAAGTTCAAAACACACTATAACACTAAACACTACAGTAGAAACGTTTTGCATTTTGCATTCACATTCTCTTGCCATTTACAGCAGGCTTCTAAAATGAGTCCAAAATAGAGGCAACTGCATCCTCCTCCACTTCACCCTCCACTGAAATTCAATCATCTTGATCATCTGAAAACAACCAGTATGATAAATGCCCACCACACCACCTTTATTAGTCATTTTCCTGGCTAAATCTAGTCCAGAACCAAATATAAATAATAAAAGAATAAGAAATTATCACCAAATAAAAATTATCATCAAATAAAAATTATCAGCAAAGGGAGATTTAAAGAAACAGTCTCTGACAACTGAGTTACAAACTAAAGCAGTAATCAGAAACATACTAAGAATTTGTTCAAATCTCACTCCCTAACTGAACAGGCAGGGAGATGTGGGAGCGGTGGACAGGATTTCCACAAATCCTCACAGAGACGTTTATCTCACCAAATATCAGAACACCATCTCCATTGCCAAATACTTCAGTAAAATGTTGAATGTTTGGATATGACAACACAATCACTGCCTGTCAAAAGTAATTACTGCAACAATTACTGTGAAAAATATGCCTCATCTTTTTGTAATGCAATGTTTTACTCTGGAATAATCACACCATTAGAATAAAACATTAAATTAGCAGGACTTTTACAAGGAGTCTGAATGGTGTTTTTTACAAAAGCCTATACTTAGAGTATACTAAAGTAGTAACAGTGAAATAGGATCAATGCTTTGTCTCTGCAAAATGTTCACTTAATTGCTTCATTTAAAGTTATTGTATTGCTAAACTTATATATAAACATAGAACTTTCAGCATCTCAAATAAGGCAAAACAGGTCAACTACAAACTTTCCTCCATACAAAGTGCATCTCATTGTTCTTATTCATCAGGAGATTATAAAACTGGCCCCACTGGTTTGTGCAAGATTAATATTTTCATGCAACTAAAGTCTTGGCCATTAGCTTCTCAAGCAACAAGCATACCCCTTTGTCTCCTGGTAAAAACAGAGGACTGAGAAAGAGGAATTTCATGGTCATAAATGAAGCTGTGGCCTTTGTCCGTGGAGGTCACTCACTCTGGCTGTAAAGAAACTCCTCTGTGCTGCACTATAACTTTGGAAGCAATGGATAACAGTCTTTAAACCCTTTTATGGACACACATACAACCATAGTGTTGTCAAAGGTCGGGCCATAAAAAACAATATGCCTTCCTGTATAAGACTTCCTTTATACATGAATGTGGGATAAACGTATGGTATGAGAACTCATACAATGTTTTTACTTTATATTTAGCTCTTTTTAAAACAGCATTGATTCCATCTCTGGAATTAAACTCTGCTGATTCAACAAGATGAGAAACATAATCTTGTTGAATCCGGCTGCCAACTTTAAAGCAGCCAAAAATACTGAGGCTCAGCAGGTAGATAAGCAGAGAAAAACCCATGGCAAAAAGTAGCAAAAACGTTGCATTTTCAAGGCTAGAAAGCATTTTAGCAGACAGTACCTCAGAAAAGAGATAAAGCAATACAACCCTACAAATATCACCCTTCAAATTTAAAGCCCAGATCTCCCTTTGGTGGGTGAAATGTAGCCTCATATCAATATCCGGGAAGTTTTTCATGAGAATATGTACTGGAATACTAAAGCACCACATCTGAGCTTATTGACATTCACTTAAGATATATCTTCTTCAAAATTCACTGCACAGTGGCATTTAACGGAACAATATCAGAAAATAAGAACTTCACAGTCTCCAGTCACCATAAAATTAGAGTCTGTTCTTTTCTTTCATTGATTGGTACAAGGTAATCTGTATGACAGTCATCAGACCCAAATGACGTCTTTCTGGCACTGTTATCAAAGGAAACACAGAAAACAAGAACCTCCACATTCGAGGAAAAACAGCTTTGGGAGAAATGGACAAATCTGTCATCCTGTTTCCTTTATCCTGATGTTAACTAGCTTTGATTTGAACAAGTGACTGTACAGCAGTCCCATCACACCACCACACTGTAATCCTTCCAACAGGGGCAGAACAATCAGACTGTCAATAATTGGGTTGTGGCGTGGATATCAGATCAAATGCATTTCAGGGTGGAGATAAAAGCTGTCCGTTTTTCTATTCTGCCTGCATCCAAGGGTAGCCGTGGCTCCAAAACCAATTTGATACAATTACGGAGAGTGAGAAAATTTCCCAAATCTGATCCCTGCATAACTGAGGTACTCGAACCTGTGCACCAGTTCAGCCTGGCACAGCAGCCGTCCCAAAGCTGTCATCTTCTCTTACAGCGCATGAGAATTTAGGAATTTATTTCCTCGTGGAGACACGATCTTGGACATCTGTTTAAAATCTATTGCGTAACTAACACGGCTCTGGTAGACATAAACTGAAAAAGACAATCGAAAAATCACATCTATTTAAACTCAAAGAAACAATTATTTCACTGTGCAATTTTAAGGGTGTGCATACTTAATCCCCCAAAGCTGTTAAGGAAGCTGCCCCAAACATAACTGTTCTCTACAAAGAAATAGATTCAGTGTAAATTGCCCCAAGCCATACAAAATAGTGCTGGCCAGCTGTTGTGCTACTTGCTTATGCTGCGGTACATGGTAAAGCTTTACGAACAGATCCATAAGCAGCAATCCTGGCACATTATGAGGTTATATGATAGAAGCAGCAGTAAACCTTGGACCACCAGATCCTCTGCTGGCATAGAGTAAAGCAGCCAATTCAACAAACATAGTCCAAGTTTTAAACTCTCACGCTGCCACAAGGGAGCAATTCTCGAACATCCTGCAGTCTATTTACTTCATTATGCCCTAATCACAATATCACATGCACACACCATAGATTAAATTAGTTGTCTGGCTGTGGCGGATGGACATCTACGAAAACAAAGAGAACGAAACAAAACCCCAAGACAGTTTGTCTCACTAAGAATAAAGGAAGTATGTGAGTTAACAATCTAGACTAACAAATTTCTACATACATTCTTAAAGACAGACGGTGTAAAAGCCTGGGTTGCATGATGCACCACCCTGCTTTTTATCACAACCCTGAGTTCAATATTGACACACTGGCAAGGTGATGTTAATGCAATACAGATTATCAGATAGATCGGCTGTTAAACAGGTACACTTATTCCAGTAAGATTATGACTCAAATACCGACTAATGTTGTTAAAGTCATTGATCAAACCACTTCGTAATGTAATTTACGAAACTCAATTTAAGCTAAATCTGAAAGGCAGAGTTTCTTTAAAATGAATAACCGCTTTCAGTAGGTTTACTGCATTGTCGGTTTCGTCCGGAGTATACTTTACAGCAAGTCCAGGTTGAATGAAGGCTCTTTCCTAACTTAAGGAATGACTGAGGCAGTATGTCCGTATGTCATGAATGTAACACTTAAACACTCGACGCCGTTACATTGTAACAGTCACCGGCGAAACTGATTGATCTCGGGCAGTCGGTGTTTCTCTCGCTCGTAAAGGAAACCCTGATCACTCAAGGAAATGGTTTCAGAAAGACACGACGTCTTCGTACATCGCAATCTAGACGAAACGTGGCTGTCCGTAAAATCACATCACGGAGTCGGCACGAAGCGATAACGCTATATTGGTGTTTAAATACACGGCTGGACGCAACAATTTTGTTCAAGCATCGCTATTAGTTCAAACATTAGTTTTTTCTCGTCCTCTCTTTAGGCTGTACGCATGTCGCCGTGGTGACCGTTTCACCAATTCGTCCGGTAAGCGAAACATTACGAAGGATCACAATAAACAACTTCTGTTTTTCACTACACCAACATGCAGGGCAGTGAGCATTAAGACCTACCTTTCGACTCAGCGTTGTCCCCGAATAGAAATAATAAGCTATGCCCAGGACCCACAGCACAGCGAAGCATAATAATATCCTTGATTTCCTGCGCATTGCTGTGATTTTGGATGGGGGGGATACAGCGGATTTAATGCCGTGAAGAGCCACCGCCGTCCACGTTCAGCGTCTCTCCGTGGGTACAGCGCTGTACTGACGACCGGATTCAGCAGCGGCGGCGGTTGTACAGAAGAAGAAGCAGGAAACAGGCAGCATCACCGGGTTAGAGGGGAAAGGGGAACAGACTTTAATCCAATCACGCTCCGCAGAGACGCGGCTAGAGGAGGGGTGGAGGTGGGGACATTCGCCGCTCGGCCTGTGCCTCCAAATACTCTGAGGACTCATTGTTTGGGTAACTCTAGATGGTGGAAAAAAATGTGGATTCTCATGCAGGAGCGCAGGTTTATGATCACGAAATGCTGACCCAAAAATTCATTAACAACCCCCTCAAAAGTCAATGTTTGTTTAAACTGGAGTTTAAAAGTCCAGATTTAGAGAAATCTGCACATTAGTTATCAGTCTTACACCCTGATGTTTTATGCCTGATGGGTTTTGTTAGGTTCATTTGAAGTATTTGAAGAGACCTTTGGAGAGTTCAAGATGAGATACAGTGACAGTTTTTGTAGTGACATTCGCATATTCATCCACATTGTCCTCCAGGCTCCTGTATAGTGGGACGACCTAGCTTGTTCGGTTTTAAAAATCCCTCAAAAAAACTGACCTGGAATCAGAAATGTTGTTGAGCCATCCAATAATCTGAATGAAATAAGAGGCTTCTTTGGAAACGCTGCGGCAATTCCAAGAAATTACTTGAATGACCTAGTTTTCATGGTGACAAGGGCCGCAGACATGATACTGATGTACATAAAGTACTGTGGTTAAATATTTGGTCAGGTGACCCAATGGATTCATACGTATGCAAAGGATTTACCACCAGAAAGTGCCCCATAGCTACTGTACCTGCAGTAATTATACTATTAATTGGTTTGGATTTAACGCCTACGAAATCACATATAGCCAGATTGCAAAATTATGGCACGCGACAAGGCGCAGACCACCCAGTAGCACCATACAGGTTATAGGTATGTCAAAAATACAGAGATTAGGGCTAAAAGACCGAACAAAATGAAACCAAATACAACAGGTATATAACAACGTCTCTAATGATGAAATATCAAAATCTGCAAATGTCATCTAAGTATACCTATAGACTAAATTGTCCCCAGGTTCTAAGTTGAAGAGTTCACTTCATGTCACTCTGTTAATAGACTGTATTACAATTAACCTTACTGCTATGTTGAAGTGACTAGTGTACTCATATTTACAGTACTCATACTGCCAGTCTACCCTAATAACAGCCTCCAGTCAGTTGTATAATATTTTGCCACTCCCCTCAGGGCAACAAACTTAATTTGAAGCTTAAAATTACAATTGCAATCAGCAAGCACTATTCTGCGGTCAGATCGGCAAAACCAAAGCCTCAAACATGTGCTCACACATCATGTTGTCATCTATAACTTTGTGGGTTTTGCATTTTCTGCTAATGAACTTGACATTTAAAACCTCTTCACTATGGGAACATTTGGTTTACAATGTAGCTCAGCCTACTGTTAGAGAATGCATGTCATTTATTTACACTGTCTATATACTGTATTCGGTCTGTAATGCTTTATTGCTCCCACACCCCATCACCTCCTCCCATTCCTCCAGCTCTATGATTAAAGGGCCTTTCCCTGAAAGTCATGACCTCATTAGACTGTACAGCTGGCAGAAACAAGAATGAAAGGTGAGACAAGAAAGGTCCATGCTTGTAGCTCTGCCTAATGCCTTAAACTGGCATATTTAACATACTGCCACAATTCATATAGCTGTCTTTAGGCTGTCCCAGTTTTCTCTGTCTCTTCCTGTAATCCCAGACTGACTGGATGATGGCAAGATGAGATCTCTGTGTCAGCCAATCCTGTTGTTGGACTCATTGAAAAAACTCACTTGATTATTACAGTTATTAGCACTGAAGCAAAAAATATTTTAAAAACATTTTGGTGAAACGTCTAATGTGGCTCTGATCTAAAGACTTTTGCACAGTACAATAAATCATTTTCTCTTTTCACACAGAGGCTCAATCAAACAATAATGCTCCACTACTGAGGATAAATTCCCTGTGGACAACCAACCGTTTACAGTAATTGTTTTAATTCTGGTTGTTGTGACAACCACTGCCATAAGAGCAAAATGTGGGATGGACGAGAACTATGAAAGTGCTTGGAGCACTAACTGTGCTAGAAAATCATACTCTTCAACAAATGTTCTCATGAATTACAACAGTAAACAGTGTTAAAAAAATGGACATGATGAAAAACTTACAGCAGGATGATTTCCATTCTATGATACTACCTAGAGCCATGTAAAACTTCCAGAAAGTTTATGGAAAGTAAAAATCTCTATAATTTGGCTATATTAGTCTAGGTTTTATAGCTTATAGCCATAAAGTGGCTATAAAAAGTCTACATTTGTATGAAATCTCCATTAGGGAAATAACATCTTAAGGGTCTTTGATTAAAAACAATAACTGAATTTTGTCTTACAAAAACAGGTTGATTCAAAATGATTTCTTGTCACAGTTAAACCCGTACAGATTTTCAAACCAACATTGTGCTGTTTTTACGAAGCAAGTAAACCCCAAATGAGGCCAGCTGAGTATTTTGACAAACTAAAAGCCATGCCTGAAATATAGTGGAATCTAAGAATAACATTGGAACTCTATAATAAACACACATGACATATGTTATTATAGCCTTTGCAGAGTATGCTATTCTAATTGTCTTCCAAACAAATCAGACAGCAAACCTTGTACTGTGAGGAAAAACAGGACTGACTCCAGCTCATATTAGTGGTTCAGATGACCTGTCTGAATAAATTATCATACACCTTAAAACAGAGAACTACCCACACTGTTTCAATAGCATTACTACTTGTCTTAAAGGTATTAAAGTAAATGTATATTTCCCCAAATTTGGTGGCTGGCTGTATCTCAGGCCGCTCATATGTGCATTCACTGGGGTTAACGATTGCAATCCGTTTTTGTATTACAGACTTGGCTCTCAACCATTCATCTGATCATCACTGTGAGCTCCTGTGTGTCAGATGAGATGGTTTCTGACTTCCTTTCTAGATTGTTCTTTGCAACTTTATTGCTGCCCTGCAAGCAGACAACAGACCTCTGCTGACCCGGGAAGCTCCACAGAGATCACTATAGAGCCTGACAGATTCTATCTCAATCTTTTGAAAACATACAGAAACAAAGCAGTAGGGTGGTGGAGCTCTGGAAGATGTCCCACATTGTCCAAGTGCCAAAGTGCAACTTCAGCTCCCCAGATGACTACAGACCAATTGCCTTTCCTTGTTCCTGGGTTGTGAAACAGCTTTATCTGCAGCTTGCCTACCAGGCACACATTAGATCTTCACACTCCACAGAACCCCATGCCACAAGGCAGACACCACAGTCAAGATCCTGTTCTTCGATTTGTCTTGCTTATAACAACATCCTGCCTCTTAGTCTTGCAGACGGATGCCTCCACTCCAAGGTTGTGTGTCTGAGATGGTAATAAGCAACACATGGACACAGTGGAGGTTGGACCACTGTGGGTGGACATCTAGATGACAAAACAGACCTGCCATCATCCAGGGAGAACGTGCTGAAGTTGTATCCCTCTAGGTCCCACACTGGGCAAGAGAGACAGTACAGCTTTGAAAAAAAACAGGTTTTCCTTTTTGAGAAACCTCAGGTGTTACAGCATGTGTAGGAATTGTCCTCTCCACCTGCATATTCCTATGATGTTCTACAAAGTGCTACTGGGGACTTTCTCTTTTCACCTTTCACCTTCTCTGCCATCATGCCTGCCTTTACAATGACACATACAGTTCTTGTTTATAGACCCATTTGCATTACCAGCCCATTAATCTACATTTGTACAATATAAATTAGACACTGTGTAGTACTGTGTATTGTTGCATGAAGGCAGATGTATGCACTGATGTCTGAGTTCGCTTCTGTTTTAATTTAAATTCCCCTAGCAGATAACCTCAGGAACAAAAAGATCAGAACAATGCTGTTGTACAACACAGGACAGCTAAATAGGTTGATGGACATAAGAGCATCTAGAGTGATTGCTCTATAAATGTTTAACACCATTTTACAATACAGGTCTGTTGGGGTAAATTTTTAATTAGTTATTTGTCTTCCAGACGACACTTTAACAGTACACTAATTTTATAGAGTCCACCTGGAGCAAGCTGGGGTTAATTGGCTTGCTCAGACACATATCATGAGAAGGGATTTGACCATCTCCAGCTGACACTATTTTCGGACTTCACGTTGTCATTTCAGATCTTTACCAGTAAGCTGACATGACTTCAAGTCAACAGACAATACAACATTTTGCTGTTAACACAAGAAAAACTTTGACTGTATTTAAATGTCTGATATAAAATGTAATATTTGTAATATCAGTTTCTTTTCCCATCATTTTTATAATGACACTGAATAACATGTCTGTTTTCTAAACAATTCAAGAAATATATTTGACTATGAAAAAAAGATTGCCAAGCTTTTAACACTTAAGTAAACAAACTAAAAACAAACTACACGCTATGGAAAAAACTACACAGTTTTACAGATATATTTTAGGTTGAAGATACAATTATACAATCAGACTGTATATTTTTCTTCCCCTTGCCTTTGAGATTTATGATAGTGTGTGTAACTATTGTACAGCTCATTAAACACTTCCTTGACACCCATTTGAAGGGTGGTGTTTAAAAATTTTATGTCCTGTTCAACACAGCGGTCCAGGATACAGTATATACCCTCTGTCAGATGTGCCTTGATTTCGGGCTGAAGTGTCACCTAGGAAATATGACAGAAAATTGTAGTGAGGGTATACGGTGACAGAAATTATTCAGCAATGTGCATAAATACATTTGTTCTGTGCAGAAACTGGAATCCCAGGTCAGTTAGAAGGTCAAATATTTTTCACACTGCACACTAAAAAACAAAAACAATGGGCTCTCAAATTGCCTTGGGCAAAGTGTGTTGCTCTTCTATTTCCACTGAAACAACATGCACACAAAAGATCTGATTTGGTCTGTTCTCATTTATGTCACAAAGATTGGTTATTGCCAAGAGAGCATGACACAGGACAAAACCCAATGGTCTTAAACTAATTGCGCAGATTTATGACAGTGGGTGAATCCTTTAAACAGATTTAGTTACAGCAGTCGAATTCTAGCAAACTATACCAGCGTTACCAGAGTTGAACAAACAATTAGAGGGAATATTTCTGTAAAATTTCCCTGCCATATGCTTTTTAAATGAACATCCTATAAAGAACTTATGAGTAATGATCTTACCTTCTGCAGAGAATTGACGTACTGAGCAACTATGAATGAAAACAGGGTGGTAAAATCTTCAGCAACACTGGCTATATGAGTGTACATCCTCTCCACCAGCATGGCACACTTCAGGAGAAATTCTCTGTCTTTCTCACAGGCTGGAAGATGAGGCACTCAAGTAAACACAATGTTTCAATACATTTTTATGTGTAGCACATAACTAGCTAAAATATAAGTATGAATTCTAGTAATATAACTACATTATTCCCATTAGCCAGCGAGAGGGACCACTCACGGCATTAAGCTCGTGCTCTGCGCAAGTTATAATAAAGCGATCAAAAGCATCACATTGAGATTGAAACTCAAGGAAATTCTAGAGTAATGTTCACAGTCTGATTTTGTTTGAGTTCAGACTGAGTTTTGATGTCAAAACTGAAAATGAGAAATAAAGACAGACTGTACCAATGCTACAGTTAAAAGAGGCTTTAATTCTTTTAAAGATTTTTAGATTCTTAAGTTTAAAAAAAGAGATCTCAATTCAGAAGGGAGGCGTCTTCAGTACAAAAACGTGTTGAGCCCCGAGCTCCAGGATCAAACTCAACCCTCCGCTCAGCATGCTACTTTTTGAAATTTTTCTTCCTCACTTTCCTTTTGAAATTCAACCCACAGATCCACAGTCTGCAACCATCTCTCTCTCTCTCTAATTAGGTGAATCATAAATCAAATCATGTGTTTTCCCTTACACACACGAGATGATTTCAGTGCAACTTGTACTTAAAGTATCAACAGACCGATGGCTCCACTGACACTCAATTAATGATACTTTGGTGGAGAATAGGACACTTTAAAATCGATGAAGCAGCAATTGTACTAGCTTGCCAGCATCATGTGCTTTCCTTTCTCATTCTGTTGGTTACAGAGCCAACAATAGTAGCAGACATGCTGACAACAGGGGCTTTGAAATAGTGGAAGTTAAGTCTGTTTGTTTGTTTATGAGTGTGCTTGTGGAAGATGTTACAACAGAGTGATGAATAGAATAACAGCGAAAGATTAACTCTAATAGCAGAAATGTACATTAAATATGAATTCAGAATATTTAAACTCTTCTGACATATTTCAAAATATTTCTAAACGTATATGAAGTGCAAGCTTACCTCTGTCAGTCTCTCCCTTCTGTCTGCTTTCATGCATGACTGATGAAACCAGGCGATAAAAGCAATTCAGGAAGACAGGAAAAGCCTTCAGCATCACCTGCATTTGAACAGTTTGACATTCTTAAAATTGATGCACAGCTTGGAGTACTAAGCTTAATGTAAAATCCACAAAAAGACATAGTATGTTCAACCAATCAATGAGCTGGAAATTTAAAAGACTTAAACATTTTTTCTCTCCTGTTCTGAGAGCATAATTCAAAGAAACATTTATTCAAAATTGATGATTTGACAGTCAGTTCTTTACACTGTAAATATATTAACTTGTAAATATGCATATAGTATCAAGCCTAAAGTCATAATCTATACTGTAACTTAAAAAACATGTATATAGACACATATATCAACCCTGATTTGTGCTCTCCTTTAACTTGTTCTATCCAAGATAGAGATCCTACAAGCATCTCAAATCTTGGAAGCCCTGCACAATCCCAGCGTTTCTCACTAACCTAAGCTCCTCTGTGGACTCTTTTGCCTGCTGGCACACACCTATCGTCATGGCAACTTTTTAAAATACATGCTAATTTTCACTCTTATTAAGTGCAAATTAAACACCTCTCCAAGGCCCTTTCATGTTATCACATTAAACCTCCACCACAAAACATTCCGCAATAGCCTGTAACACTTATTTGCATGAACCTATAAATATCTGTCTATATACATCACATACAAAAAAGTACCCATGATATCTAACTTCCCAATCAGCCCAATCAGAAGTGTTACACCATGACAACCACTACTATAATGGTACACAATGAGTCAAAAAAAAAACTGCTGTTTACATTTGCAACTGGAAAAGTTGCAAAAAACCCTCTGAGCACCATGATTTTTGAAGGAAATCCAGCTACTCTATGTTCACTAAAAGAATTGTTACTGCATTCTTCATCCAGGCTATGATATTCATTTTTCATGCACCAGTCACAGTGTTTTGGGTGTGTCTATGAAATAAAACACTCAAAGCTAAATGAATAAAACATTTTTCTACAGCAACAGCAGATAAACGGATGTCAGATATCCGTCTTAAAAACTGATAAAAGCTGGCATGTTTTTTTTTTTACATCCACTGCCTTAGGGTAATTTGTTTAATCTATTTAAGACATACAAAGATGTAATTTAACTTGAAAAGGCCTAAGAGACAGATGAATACATTTTAGCAGGGTTAAACCATTTTCTTTCATATAATTATGCATTTTCAGACACTTTCACCTAAAGTTACTTACAGTGCATTCAAGGTATGTATTTATCAGTTTGTTTGTACCCTGGGAATCGAACCCATGGTCATGTTGTTGCTAACGCAATGTGGTACAAGTTGAGCTGCAGGAACTTCTGTTCCTTGACACTTACCTGCGGGTAGCACAAGACGATTGCAAATAGGACTTCATGGATGGCCTCAAAAGCAGCATGGTAGTCTTCCATTGAATGGCTGTCAAGAGGCATAAACTGCAGCGCACCCAGAACCATGTTAATATGGTGTGGATTGGAGAACTGCGTTTCACCCTTACGGAGCAGGATGGTCAAAGCCTCCAGGGTTGGTATCGTCAGTGCACGGTTCAGCGGAGGATGCTTGCTGGACTCCTTTATCACAAACTAAAAACAGACTTGTGTGAAATTCAAGGGCAACGCTCTGACTTCCTCTTTTTCTCTAAAATGGACAATGCTAACTCAAATGTTAAAATCAGTCACGAGATGCCATAAATATTTACTTTATATATTTACTTATGCTTTGATGACTGATACAGTAGTTCCAAGCTTATTTTTCAAATACAAAATGGAACTTCACAACAACTCAGTGAAGTCTGTTGTCTATCTCCGAATAATTGTTTTATATATTTTTATGTACAAATAAATAACAAAAATGAAGACTTTAGGGTCATTTTGATATGCTCAGACTATACGATGGTAAAGGAAACAATGGTACTTGACCTTATACAGGCCTGTTGCCATGACTGGAGCATCTTGCATAAGCAAGATTTTAGTATGAATGTCACTGTAGCTTATGCACAGGTGCATGTTACCAATAATTCTTTTCAGTTATGTACTTACTAGCTGAACGTGTCTGATAATAACTTAATGACCAAGTTATTATATTAGCAGTACCTAGTGCACCTTTAAAGATTAGAAAGGAGTAATTCAATACACATGTACAATACAACATGCACTGCACAGCTCTTATAAACCAGGAATTTATCAGAAAAAGAACATGCAGGCATCTTCAAATGTAACACAACCACAGTTTACTTTAAAACAGGATATTTTCAAACTTTTAACTGCACAGCGAAACCTGAGACCAGTGTTATAAAATATTCATGTCAAAAGTGAGATTACAAAGCTTGTGTTTCTGTGTACCAGAGACAGTTCAAGTTTGTAAGCAGAAGCAGGTGGCAATGTAAATGCTGCTAGCAGCGGCTCTGACGTGGAGAAAATAGATGCAGTGATAAAAGTAACCTGACAGGCAGCGCACACGCATAGTTTCATTCAGTGAACTCAATGACAGACAGTCGAGACTTTGAAACTTGCCTTTTTCAGGCAGGAGAATTTTAATGCTAAACCAACAATTGAGAGAATCAGGCGAGTGAGTAAGTTACGCGATATGCATTATGATATGCAAAAAAATCCCGGTTACAGTAATGCACAAAGATAAACAGAGCCATGCACTAAGGGTTTAAAGGCAAAAAGGTCAACGTCATATTTTTGGTTAGAGAATTTTTTTGTTAAAAGTAAAATGTAATTTCTGGCAAAATCTCCAGAATTAATCTAATGGAACTGCAACGTAAAGATTTAAAACTTTTTTTAAACACTCTCTTAAGCAGTTTATAAACAGATAATCCCTCCAAACCCATGAAATACAGCACAGAAGTGTGTTGTTTATTAAAGCTGAAGTTTAAATCGTCCATTTAATTGTCCAGTCATTTTTTGTTCCATTGCATGCATTACTTGGTTTACATGGTCATGGAACATTCCTGTAAGGTTAAGCATGAGGGAGACAAATTGATGGTAATATTGGCCAGCTGGTGTCATTTGGTAGTCACTGAAATATCAGTCCAACATTTGCTCTGAGGCACAGATATACCAATGCTAATGCTGATGTTTTTACAAAGGCTATAATGATTTTTCCATCTTAGTTAAGATTAGAAAGCAATTAAATCTGCAAGAAACTACAACAGAAATGCATGTGTGATTAATCTCATTTGAAGAAGAAAAAAAACCAATAGAGAATCAAATTGAAAACGGGTATTGAAACACTTACAATGAAAGTAGATATGAATTGTGGAATGACGAGCCAAAACGCCTTTGAACAACGCTCTGGAAACAGACAGCAAGCCAGCAGCTTTGTTAGAGTCACAGAAGCCAGAATCTCCTGTGAAAGACATGAGAAGGTAAACAAAAACAAAATATCAGTGCAAGTGTCCTTAGAAACAGAAGCGTAAAAGTCTTAATCTGTTCTGATTTTCATGTCAACATGAATAAATACAGAATAATTGCAGAATAAATACATACATAAATACAATAAATACATAAATACAAATTGCAGAATAAATACAAATCTAACTATGGAAAAACTTCAGGAGCCTTGTTGCATAAACATCCAACTGTAGGATCCTGTCTTACTGCATCTTTTTGCAACTATATGAATTTCAGAACAACATTCAGGTTTGCCTCAAGATAGGAAGTTGCTGTAATACAGCCAGTTAAGACCTAACAAGTTCAATGTTCTAAATGGGATCCTAGCTGTAATCACAATGGTTACTACACAGATAAGATAGGATATTGAGTTGGAATGTTTCTGTAACATAGCCATTGCTATACTATTAAAACCGGCCTTTACCCACACTTCAAAAAAAGATGGCAAAAGTACAGTGTGATAAGCCAGTAAGAATATCTTACAGTGTGGTGGCCCCCTTCAACCTTTGACACCACAAGCCCTTCTTTGAGCATCAGCAGTAATAGATGGAACTGCTCCTGAGAACAGTCAGCCATCAGCTCTTCAAGCAGTTCCTTTACTGGTCCCTCTAGCTCCTTTACATCTGACAAAGACATCCAAGACCCTGATGAAAAGATGGACAGACTGCGTTTAGAACAGGCAAGCAGAGGTTCATAATATTGCTCATTTATTCATGTTAAGCAAATGATGGGTTAAAGGACAAAATTTTTCTGGAATGTTTTAGGACATTTCACGTACCTGAAAGCAGTGCATGGATACTTCGCAAAATCTCAACATGAAGATCTTCAAGATCTTCTGCCTTTGTCTTTTTTGCAGCTGAATAGAATGCAGTAAGATAGTTCATTGAGGAAATAAGAAAATCCATAGGACGTGGAGATGGGTACATTTCCCTTAAGATCTGCTGGAAAAAGCTCCTGTAGAACGGCATGCGGGATATTTTCTCCAGGTCATCGTCCTCTGAGCTGCTCTGAACCAGGTGACAGACTCTGGCTAGTTCACTCCTGAGCATGACTGTTACTACTTCAACAGAGAAGGACTGCCTGAGGTGACCACTTTCCTTGCCCATCAACACAGCCTGAATGACTGGTTCCATGACAGATGTGGCCTTTTCTAACAAATGACTCAGAGTCTCATCCAGCTGTTTGTTCTTCCCCAGAGTTGCGATCATTTCTTTGCAGAGCGTGTTTAAAGTTACCAGATGGAGCTGTAATGAGCAGAGCTTGTCCTTTGATTCCTCTGCATCTACCGAGAGAACTCCTACGGCGGTGTTACTCTCAACCATGAAAGAGGTAAATTTCTCCAGATTGAGGCACATGCTGCTCTTCCTGTCAATGATGAGCTGGATGAGGGACTGAATAAAGTCTTGAACTGAATAGAGAAAAGAAAACCAGGTGGGTCCATCCACACCCCTAAAAAGGCCTCTACTGCATCGAGTGAAGAGGGAGGTCATAGTTGCCTCCAAGAGATTGCTTCCATGAACAACTTTAAGGATAGCATTTGAATTTTCAACCACCAGGAGTGTAGCCATGACACTTAAAAGCTCTCTTAGCAATCCAACAGCTTCTGAGAGCTTCACACATTCATCTGACTGGACACAAGCAGTCATTATGAACAAGCTTACAAAAAGTTCTGAAAAATCTTCAGAAGACATTGCATATCCATTCAAGATACGTGTGACTTTGAGTAGTTGCAAAACAGAATCCATCTGTGTTTCGGATAAAGGTACCGAAGAACCAGTTTTTACAGAGTCCAAAATCTCCTGTCCAATGGCTTTCAGTCTCTTTAGGGAAGGTGTCATGCTGGTATCTTCAACTTCCATACTCAGTTCTGCAGAAGGTTCCAAAAATGAAGGACTGATTAACTGCATGTGTGAAGGGTCAAACAGTTCAACAAATGCCTGGATGATGCACTTTATCAGTGCAGAATAGATTTCAGGGAGCTCACAAAGAACCTGAGTTTCAAATAACTGCCTGGATATTAAGGAGACAGAGACCCCAGTGTTCTCCAAATTGTTTCCAGAGGCATGGAAGCTGTGAAGCAAAGACGTCAATATGGAGTCTGCTAAAATAGATATGTCTTTCTGTTTGAGATAGGGGGCAATTAATGGAATGTTTGAGGCTACAACAAACCAGTGGGCTGGCATGTAAGTGTTGGCATTAAGAGTACAAAGCTGGAGGTCCCAGATCTGGTAGGGGTTTATTACTGAAAGTTCCCGCCTGCTTACAATAAACTGGGCTGTTTTCTGAAGAAAGACTTTACTGTTTACAGTATCTGCATCTGATGTTACAGTAGATGATTTAAGCAAGTGTATCTTTAGCTTGTGGAGGGCAAGGAGTTTCTGTAGTAGTTTACCAACTGGATTAATGGCCTTTAGATTCAGCGCTCTCTCCAATAAACTAGTGCTGTCCCCACCTGGGGACGTGTACTTACTACAGTGAATCTGGAAGAGGGTATCCACCTCCACCCAAGTGTGAGTAAGAAGAAGGGTCACATCTTTGACTTTTTCCCTCCAAGGATCTTCTGTGACAAGATTCTCCTCAAACTGCTTCAACAGGTCCTGAACGATGTTTAGCATCTCCACCATAAGATTCTGTGCTTGCTTCACAATTGGCAGCGGGGTGCTGTTGTCCAGGGTTTTAAAACTAAATAGAACAGCATTAAGAAGCAAACTCATGGAAAACACTTTAAGTGCCAAATCACCCATTTGTTTTTGCAAATAACACTGCATTCTTTTTAAAATAAGCCAACATATTTCAAGATTTTGGCTTGGAGGGTTATCTAGCAGACACTGACTCAGGGACTTCTGTACAGTCTCAGGCAGCAACGCTGGTCTCAGTTCATCTGCTGCTGGCTGACAGATCACATCAAGCAACTCTTCATAAAGTTTAGGCAGCTGTCGGAGTTTAGCATAAATTTGCAATACAGCAGACACGAGCGCTTCTCTGGCTTTCCTAACACGTACTTCCATGTTGTCTGCATTAACCCACACAGTTGACAGAAGCTCATCTAAATCTGGCTCCAGGATATGGTGATTCAGAGTGAGAAGAGATTTGAGACAGCGGTACCAGGCTGGGATGCCCATCTGGGTATTGTTAAATAAAAGTCGAGCCAGTTTCCTATAGAAATTAAACTGCACCTCTCCGTGTTGGATTTTGTCTACAGCCACATTATAGATATCACCAGCCAAACAGGAGTTCAGCAGGTTCTCCAAAGCAAGCAAAGTGAGACCCCAGTATGATGCACTGAATGTCTGCTCAATATCCAGCTCATCTGTGAAGCCCAAGGCAGTAACAAGCTTAGTCATGAGATAAAAACTCACTTGCTTGTTCTCTCCTCCTTTACAAAATGAATCCAGGGCAAACTTCAAAAGCAGAGGAAGAGAGTTTGACCTAACAGCATAAAATAATGCCTGCTCCTCACTGTTATCTCCATGGACACAAAGATGTGCTAGAATCTTTTTGACAGGGCCAAGCAAGCCCTTGCCTGTATGGCTCTTTTTAGCACCAGCTCCATCCTCTGATGGTAAAATTTCTTGCTTGTAGGACTGTAAATGGTCAGAGATGAAGAGAGCTGACTGAAGAACAGCGTCTACTTTGCTCCGGATTTCCTTGCTCAGGTTCTGTCGAATCTTAATGTCATCCTTCTCTGTCCATACCCTAGTGTTCAGTAAGTGTCTCAGCAGCAGAAGAGGTTGAAGAAGGTTTGCCGTTACTTGAGAAAACACTCGGTTGGAGTTCGCCTGCTGTTTTTGAACAGTAAGGTAGGTGCTGAGAACAAGGAGGAGAACTTCAAAGACTTTGAGCGAAAGAGGCTCCTCACATTTCTGCTGTCTAAGTTGCATGCTAGACAGGCCACAGAGACGAGCTAAGAGCTCCACCAACAGCTCATAGTTAGCAGTGTAGATCACAGAGAGAACTGGGGAGGTCAAGATGCCATGGCAACAGCTCAGAACAGTGTGAAGACTTACAGAGCTGAACCCAGAAGTGCATTCCAAAATCCTCCCACTGATCATCTGCGATAAAATCGATCAAATATACAGTTAGTTAATCACTGTGAATTCACTTATTTTAATTTCACCGTGGTAACATTATGAATGCTTATGAATTTATATCATTAAATTAATAATACAATTAAACATGTAATATCTAATTAATTTCCAGATATTGCCAATTTCTAAAACTTTCCCAAAAAGAAAAATGTATTGAAATTGCTGGACTGGAGAATACCTGTGCTACTGTGAGGCGAAGGCTAATGGTCTTCCCTTGACTCAGCACATTACGAAGCCTCTTGCTGTGAAGAATATCATCTAGGTAGCTCCATAAACCCTCCACCACTTCCAGGGGAACCTCCGCTTTCTTACTGTAAAAAACAGTGAGGGCATGGCTTGTCCAGTCAAAAAGAACCTTCAATAGGGAAAATAGAAAAATAATGAAATTTGCACTTTAATAAAACACACAAAACATTAACATTACAAGTACAACGTACATTACAAGTACAGTTTGAATGTGGTGCTATACACAGACTAGATATAGTAGTGTATATTTTTATTTGAGAAATTACCTGTTCTTTATTAGGAAGAAAGCACTGTGTCGATATCCATGCAAAACGTGCAAGTTTCAGTTTGTCTGGCCAGGGTGTGCTAGGGTTTTTCAGCTTCAAATGAATGCCAGAGTAAAGGGCAGCCATATCTATACACCTTTGTGTCTAAAGAAAAACAAACAGATTATCTTTCCTAAAACCAAAATTAATGTAAATCCGAACAGAGAGATATTAGCCACTAGATGGCCCCTCATCATAAACAGATCAACTTTTTCAAAATTGACATGCAAAACGTGAAAACATGAAAGCTGGTTTACAGCGTGGTGCACTTATGGTTAAAGAGAAATTAAAAACTTTATGTAAATAAGGTGTGCGGAATGAGGTAATTTACATAAAATCCATTATAATGCTCTATAACGTACACTGTATACTGTACAGCGGTTCAGCGCAACACTGGCTGACATCGGGAAACCAGTTTACTTGCGACCATTTACACAATTTAACTAAAATTCCTGACAACAGAAACTCATAGGATAGCGACATAAGAAAGCGTGCTGCATTTTTAAGGAATAAAACGCACCATAAGACAAAATGAAAGATAAAAACAATCAGAATAACTATAAAACACTCACAATCTCATCACACACGTGCTGTCGTTGCGAAGGCTGAGCTTGACCCCTCCACGGTGTAACCCGAGACAGTAATAATCGAGAACGAACATTAAGCGACACTTGCGGAAGACAGATCTGAAGTCATTGCTGACCCATGAATGATAATTTTGTAAAATAAATAATAAATATATATTAATAGTAATTAAAAACCCTAATCCAGACTTTTCTGGAACTGTCATCTAGTTTAAAAAATCTCTCAATCTGCATGTAGATAAACGGATTATAGTCTATACAACATTTTGCGGTAATTTCAATACATCGACAAAGGTGTCAGTTATGTTTTTATTATTTTTAATTAATTTTGGGGTATGTTGCCCCATAAGTTGAAATGGTCGGAAAAGAAAACATTTTTAATTGTTTATGATTGACTTAGTGTTATCATGAGATGGTAAATATGTGAAAAATTTAAGGCAAAAAGATCTGTTAAAGTCTCCGACTTATCGGCCACCCGAAACAGCGGCTGAATGATGAACAGAAATCAAATAGAAGCTGACGAGCGTCGATCGATTACACGTGTTTGACTGATCACGTCTGAGAAGTGTGTTCTCATTACAGGGGTCACCGGCAGAAATCGCTTCCTCGAAAGTCACGCAATCACCGGGGTGACCTTTTAATTCTCGTATTAGTGTTTTTAACCAGTCGATACTTTAGCACATGAGCGATACCTTAACGTTGATGAAACAATCGCTCGTTGCGCTGAACAAAGAGCGACAGGTTTTAGTGACAGGGCGCTGCCGGTGAGTGCGCTGGGCGTGTGTGAAGATAACGGCTGGATGATCTGTCATGAACAGATAATGTTCAGTAACCGTCGAGCACGATCAACAATAGTGCTGTGTTACTAAAGAGATCATGCAGTCCACACCACACACTCCGATATTGTGCAAAACTGTCGCTTAAAGTGCTCGATGACTTTATACTTTCAGCGTCGACCGATGAAGATTAGGTGAGGACCAAGCTCGTTGTAAACTTCGTTTTCGGTCGTGTCTTGTTTTTATAAATGTATGGGACCATGTTGCGAACGACGAGATTTGCTTTAGGGAAACTGCAGTATCGTTCAGATGGCTTTCATCATCTGTCTGCTCGCACGTCGCGAATATCATGGAGAAGGCAGGTGGGCAAAAGTGGATCGGATGTCCTTGTTTTGCCGGTGTATAAATGCAGGAGTATGTCCCAGCTTTCTTGTCTCAGATCCGGAGGGTGGTTTGTACCCAGGTGTGTGTGGAAACACTCCAGAAACACGATTGCTTTCTATAGCACATCTACTGACTCCAAACAAACCTCAGCACCTGTAGGAGATCAGGAGAGTAAAGTCAGGACATCAGAAAACTCTTCACGTGTACCCTCAGAAGATGTCAAGAAGTTGCTGCATCTTGCTTATCCACAGCGATGGAGACTGTCAGGCAAGTCAGACAACTATGATCTTCTGCATACAGTATTATTTGAAGGCATAGTATGAAATACAAGTTGTATAACATCCCTTACAAAAATACTACAGTACCCCTTTACAAAACTAAAATACTGTGGTACCATGGTACAGTGATTGAGCTGATGGTAATACCGTGGTGCTTTGATATACTATCCTGATACTTAATGACTACTATATATTTCTAAACTGTGGTGTTTATGTGCAATATTTAAAAATTAAACATTTTTGTTTGTGTAGTTTTTATTCAATGCCATACTACAGTTGTTGTTATTCCAACAAAACTGTTATTAGCCACCACTAAATAGTATGACATAAAGATTCTGAAAGCTGAAAGTTTCTGAAAGTGATGTCTACAGCATGTAAATACTGTAAGATTGATCAAACTGTATAGTATTAAGATTGTTCCTGCAATTGAACTCACAATGTTTAAATTATGCTTGTTGCTGAATGTTCCTGTATCTCAGCTGGTAAAGCATTGTGTAAGCAGTGCAAAAGTTTGTGGGTTTGATTCCCAGGCAAAATGTACTAAAAAAAATGTATAGCTTGAATGCACTGTAAGTGGCTTTGGATAAAAGCATCTGCCAAATGCATAAATGTAAATGAATTTGCCTGATTTTGTGAATGGATAATTTATAAAAAAAAATGTTGCCCCCAGATATTGACACTAATATTTGTTTTCTCCTCATAGCTGCCGTTGGATTTTTGGTGATCTCCAGTGCTGTCACTATGTCTGCACCATTTTTTCTGGGAAGAGTGATTGACACTATTTACACCAGCCCCACAGAGGATTTCACGGCCTCTCTCACCTCCCTCTGTATCATGCTAACAGGGGTCTTTCTGTGTGGAGGGGCTGCAAATGCTGCTCGTGTCTACCTCATGCAAATCTCAGGTGACTGACTAATTTAGTAATTTAATGTCAATAGCAATTCACTTTACAGTAATGTTTAGGTCCATTTAGTACAAATAAGTGTCAATTAGAAGCATTCTGATTGGTTCATTGAGTTGAATGGTCTTTATTACTGTGTTCTCTCTCTAATAAAAAAATGTCACCGCTTTCACAGGGCAACAGATTGTGCGAAACTTGCGCGAAACGCTTTTCTCCTCGATTCTGAGGCAGGAGGTGGGATTCTTTGATAAGACTAGAACCGGTGAGCTCATTAACCGTCTTTCGGCAGATACTGCCATCGTTGGCCGCTGCCTCACTGACAACCTTTCTGACGGCCTGCGATCCCTCGCACAGGCAGGGGCTGGAATCGGCATGATGGTGAGCCAGATGACAAGTTTAACACTTTTGATATAGTGACATTTTATTTAGAAGCACATTTTCTGCTTATAAACATCCAAGTCTAGGCATTGCTTCCTCATTTGCTTCTAAAAACAGAAGATGGAGTGGAAAACACCCAGTAACAATACAGCAAATCTGTTCTGATCGCATGAATGCCCTTTGCATTTTGGTTCTGCATTGAACCATATGTTTCATTATGTCTCATTATGCTCATTATTTAAATGTATCATTATTATGATGTTTGAAAAACTTGTTAGCCTACCTTTGTTTAGTGACTAAATTAACCCTTAAACTTTCTCTTTCTAAAGTTGTATGTCTCACCCAGTCTGGCAGCCTTTGTGCTGATGATTGTCCCTCCTGTTGCCCTCCTGGCTGTAATTTTTGGTAGATTTCTCCGCTCCATATCCAGACGCACACAGGACGCATTGGCAGCGGCCACACAGGTAAGAGGCAGTTTGTTATCATTGGATATATCCTTTTTATGGGGAGATGATTAAGTCTTATTGAAGATTTGAAAGTAGGTCATCGACAGTAATCAATTGATTGCTGTACTTAAGTGGCCAAGACATCCTTTCACTCAGTAGCAGCTCTGCATTTCCTAGTTAGCAGAAGAGAGGATTAGCAACATGCGAACAGTTCGAGCTTTTGGAAAAGAGCTGGCGGAGGTGCAGAAGTACTCAGGCAAGATTGACCAGGTTTTTGAACTGGCTAAGAAAGAGGCAGTGGTTTCTGCTGGATTCTATGGAGTGGTGAGATTTATTTATCAAAACCTATATAAATAATGAAGTTGTGTTGCATGCAAGATTATCATTTTGAACTGATCATTTTGACAATTTAAAGGTTTGTCAGGTCCAATATAAGCCATGCCCATGTGTGTTGTATGGAAATCTGTTAAATTCCACTCTTCTTTGTCTCTATGCAGACGGGACTGAGTGGAAACGTCATCATCCTTAGTGTGTTGTATAAAGGAGGTCTGCTAATGGCCAGTGAGGCCATGACCGTTGGGCAGCTCTCGTCTTTCCTCATGTATGCATTCTGGGTGGGCATTAGCATCGCAGGTGAGAACATTTGATTATATCTGAATGTATAACATATAACTGAATATATACCTCTACATAATGCAAGAATCACACATGTATTCTGGAAACTGTTAATTCAGCTACTCAGGCTAAAAAGTAGATCTAAAATAAAGGTCTTGATTTTCAGGTTTGGTGGGTTGATTTACACAGAACTTTATCCAAGTCATCTGACCCAAAGTTGCGCTTTTATACTTGCATAGCATAGAAACAACATTCGAGCAGACAAAGGATTCTTTCAATAGTTTCCATTACACTCTTTAAGAAAGGGATTTTATAAACAAAACTCACGTGGGGGTTAAATATGTCACACTGGGCCATATTTATAAATAGAAACCTATTGGTACTGAGCAGATTTTTTCCTGTGTAAATTATCTGCAGTGTTCAAAAAGGATTTTTTTTTATTGATTAGTTATTGTACTAATTTTACTGTGGGTTAAATCAAGGTTTGAGCTCATTCTACTCAGAGCTGATGAAGGGGCTTGGTGCTGGTACTCGTTTGTGGGAACTCATGGAACGAAAGCCTGAATTTCCCCTCAATGGTAAATGTCATTTTTTATTAAACTTTGTCTGGAATGCACCCAAGGAGAAATTCCTTTTAAAGCTGCAATCTGAAACTTCTTTGGGTTAAAAATGAACAAAAAGAGTTATTGAGCAAGTACATGACAGATCAGTGTTAGAATAGTCCCCTTACCTTACACCAGTTTGCATAGTAAGTTTATAATTATAATTTATCAAGTTGTCAGGTCTAATTTCCCTGGAATTGTAAGTTTGGCCTCTTTTGACTTCAACATGCATAAAGCAAAGTACATAAAGTAACCTGCAGTTTTATGTTTCAAACAGAGATGGCGGTAGAGAGGCAAAAATTAAGGTTTGCAGCTCTAAAAGTCTTTTATATGTGTGAATAGCAGTTACGTAACAAATCTTTTATTTTCTCTTCTTATTCAGAGGGGCTTGTTTTAAGACCAGAGCAGTTGAAAGGAGAACTGGAGTTTCAGAATGTGTCCTTTGCTTACCCAATGAGAAAGGATGCACCTATCTTCCAGAATTTAAGTCTGTCTGTACCAGCGGGGTCAATAATGGCTGTGGTGGGGCCCAGTGGCTCAGGCAAATCCACTCTGGTGTCACTGTTGCTCCGCTTGTATGACCCTGACTCAGGTAGAAACTAAGAGTAAGAATGTATTGGGGACTTACTAAATTAATGTAGTAGTTGTATTATATGTAGTTTACAAACATAAAAGTTTTTCTTTATTGTGTTTTTATTGATTAAAAATGCAGGTATGGTCACTGTTGATGGTCGTGATATACGAGACTTAAATCCTTATTGGCTGAGGAGTCACATTGGTACTGTAAGCCAGGTAAGGCCACCCAAAAGAAAAAAATCATATCATTTCCTGATCCCACTTTTCTAATTCCCCTGTATAAATGTGTGTCTGTAGGAACCCGTTCTCTTTTCCTGCTCTATTGCTGAAAACATTGCTTATGGAGCAACAGACCCAAGTCAGGTCACAGCACAGGACATCTACAGAGCAGCCCAGATAGCCAATGCACATGACTTCATCCAGAACTTCCCCAAGGGATATGATACAGTTGTGGGAGAGAAGGGTGTCCTGCTGTCAGGTATGACACATGCATATCTGACCATTTACTGTAAACAGCAGAACTGTGCTTGTTACTGTTTTTGTTATGTTTGTGTGTAATTCACATTTTATGCTATTTGTTGAATAAACAGGTGGACAAAAACAGAGGGTTGCCATAGCCCGAGCCCTTCTCAAGGTAATATTATATTATTATATATTCTCTAATGTTATATATTCTCTCCTCAAGATAGTTAATCCAAAAAAAAAAGAACTCAGCTTCAACATCAGACTTTTTAATATGACGTTTTCAATAAGTTGATCTGATTCACAAAACCGGTCTGAATGATTGGTTCACAAATTTGGATTGAGAACCTCTCCCTGACTCAGTGATCCAGGCACAGTGAATAACACAGTAAGTGCACAGCTGGAAAAGAGTATTTTAGTCTCTCACCCCAAGCTATCAGATTTACAGTACAAGTAAATCATAACAGAAGTTTAAACTGCTGTAAAACTCATGAAGAGCTACTCATTTCAGCATTCTGTGGAATTTAAATAGTTGTTGCTTATTGAAGCATTCCATTTACCTTTGCTTTTATAGAATCCCAAAATACTCCTACTGGATGAAGCCACAAGGTGAGATGTTGTCTTGAATACTTAAAAATCAATAGATAGATAGGATAACACAAATAATGTGTTCAAAATGTGGAGATCATCTCTTAAAAAATAGCATTTTAGTCCTGTGTTAAAATTAAAGTAATTATGGTATAACTAAAATGTCCACTGCTCTCTTTGTTAGTGCTCTGGATGCAGAGAATGAGTTCCTGGTCCAGGAGGCATTGGAGCGCCTGATGCACGGGCGCACTGTCTTGATCATTGCTCACCGTCTATCTACCATCCAGAGCGCAGATGCGGTAGCTGTGCTGGGCCAGCACCGTGTGGTGGAGATTGGCAGTCACGCCCAGCTCCTTGCCAATGACCAGGGGCTCTTCCGCAAGCTAATGGAGAAGCAGGCCTTCCTGCAGGCCGAGCAGAAACAGGCTCTTCTCAAATAGGAGAACCACAGTCATTGAAAGACAACAAAGAGAGAGGACATTCAGACATGTTTAAACACTGTTAATAAGATGATTTCTTTTTGTTTTAAGCACTGCTAAACGACTAAATGAAATCTATCAATTTAGCCGTTGCAGTGTCACAAACTGCAGCTGGAAACCAGTTCTGTGCTGTTTTTTGTGCATTACAAAAGTGCTGCTGGTATATTTTCTAAATAGCAGATGGCCACAGCAGACATGCTGTCTAATTATTGCTGGACGTTTATTGCAGTGGATATGATTTTACACTCATAAGAGTTGCAAAACACATATGGTCTGCAAAGATTTAACAAACCTTGTCACCAAACGATAAGTGAGAAAACTTGAAAAGAATCAGAGGTATAGTTGGAGTATAAAGTAGTATGATCAAGTAGTTATAGTACTTGATGTGTGTAATGGAAGGTGTTGATTTTGTCACAAATCATGGTGGTCTTTTATCAGAGAAAGTGATAATAGTATGTACAACGAACATTTGGATAAGTGTATTTTTCATGAATTACAGCAATGCTGGTGCTTTAATTATCTCTTTTTCACCTTTGTTAATGACATGACAGTTTCTTGTGCCTAGATCACGATTACAAAACTTTCATTGGAAGTAATCCAACTCTAACCCAATTACTGTGCCGGTGTCTGTTGTTAGTAATTGAATATTGTTTAGAAGAAAAAATAAAATAATAGAGTGTCACAGATTTTAAAAACAAACACTATAACAGAGATATTTTAATGTAAATTTTACTCACAGCCAATATATATTTATATGTGTAATGTTGTGAAAAGATGAAATCTATTCAGAATTTATAACATTTTAATATTTAGTGTGCTAACTTATTAGGTTTCAGTATCATATACTTTATATTCAGTATAAAGAGTAAGTATGTTTGTTGGTTTCTATTCAATTGTATCTGCACTCAATAAATTGCATTGGAACATTTGTCTACATATCAGTATATTACTTCAGTCGCCGAAAGAGGGCACTGTTGGCCTTTAAATATTAAAAGAAAATGGTAACCAAAGTAAATGGTTTATCTTTACCATTTAATAAATGTTTTAGAAAAGAACAGGGTTTAAATGAAACTAAAGTGCATCTACCCTGAGACTGTCAATCTCTGCTGACCTAGTCCCTTGAAACAAATTAGTCTTATCCACTCTGTTGAGACCTTTTCTACACTATTAATTACCCACATCGGCCGTGTCTTCACCAAATCTCCATGTCTGATTAAGGTGAAGCGTGTAGATTGTAATGAATTACGTCTGTAGCTCATACTGTTGCCTTGTTTGGCTTAGCAGCTAAGCTGATTACTCCCCAGCAAAACTGGCCACTGCCTCGACTCTGGACCAGAAGAGCTCATTGATTCGCTCACTTCAATGTAAGCTGTTAGGACTAAGTATGGAAACATATCTGCCTGGCACAGAAAGTTGCTATAGTTGAGTGAAACATGCAGATCAAGAGCGGCCACACACCTTCCTGACCTACCGCAGTAATTCAACTAATATATTGTATAGTATACAATATTATATATCTATAATTTACTGCATAGGCACTCTAATAAGCACCTAAAAGGTATACTACACATAATGCACACGCATTTCACATTGCATTCATGCATATTCATACATTTTTCATAAAGCGCTGGTAAGGAACATAACAGCAATCTTCTATAGGGGTAAATATAATATTATAATGTAAGCCGATTTGAACACCATCCAGTTCATTTGTTCGGGCTGCAGGCTGCAGTGGAGTTGTGAACAGATGGTGCAAATGGCCTCAAGTGTCAGAAATAGAAAATGCTGGTCTGTAAAAAGACGGCCTGCACACAATTTACGTTTTGGGCTTGTTTTGAGCATATGCGAGCACCATGCTGTAGCAAATATAATATTAATAATATTATCATATAATATATAATAACCGTGTTTTTTTAACTAGGTTAATTTTCGTAAGGGTGGTGAAGGAGCTTTTTTTAAACATCAATCAACCGAATAATGAATCCCTTCTGAGTTGCCTAACATATAGTTTAGTTTACGATGAATAACTGATAGCATGATATTTATTACCAACGTTATCAATAATAATAACTGAACATTTCACTTAATTTAACTTAATTTCATTTAACCTGCCTGTTGAACGTTTCAGCAGTCATTAAGAGAAATGGCACAGGATGGGGTACCAGTTCCAGCTAACAATTTCACAATGAATATGTTTAACGTCTTACCTGAAACTGTACTAGGCAAAATCTTATTTTTTTTTTTAATAGTACAGACATTTTTTTGGCAACACGTTTTTTGGTCCAGACTTTATTCCGGATTTACACAAGAGCAATAAGATGAAAAATTCACGTTGCACAACAGCGCTGTCCTACAAGGAAGAGAAAACATACTACGATACACCACGTAGGAAACTGCTGGTGACGAATCAATACACCCCATATAGGACTCGACTCAGTTACTATTGGCTTGAAATGGCTATCCATCCATTTAAGGACAGTCATGCTCGAACTTGGGGACAGTGGGGAGACACACACATTTACTATTAAGTCCCCCCTCGATTACCCTGCCAGAACCTAATATGGTTGAAGGTTGGGGGAAAATCCAACTGAACGTACAGATATCCTCAATGGTGCGCTTGGAGGAAACGGGAAGGGTATATAAGGTATCGTGGGTCAGTCGGTCTGTACTCCGTAACTGCATTCAGCAGTGGTTGTGGTCTGAGCTGAGCTTCATCAGAGAAAGGTAAGAGGAGTCCATAAAACGTTATAGATCCGATTTATGTATTAACGTGAATGCAACTAATGCTACTTTATCTGATGACAAGGTTTTAAAGTTAAGGGTTGAAAGTAAAGCTTATCTGACTGATAACTACGATGGATAATTATTGCACGTCATAATAAAGACGTGCGTAATGAATGCTTTAAAAATCCCGTGTGATATCCTGCATGAATCCTGAACTGCATACTTTATGATGTACTTATTTATATAAATGTGTACTTAGAGGCTGGGACTGACCCTGCTTTGGATTACATGCTATTACAGTATCAGAAAATATACACATACAAACAAATATTAGAACGTTTTTGTAATTTGTTACATTTTAAAGAGTAATATACATTTAAGACAAAAAGCTAGTAATACTTATGTAACCCTATGTGATTAGCTGAAGTTATTCAGATTAGTTGTAGATTCAGTGAATCAGCAATCAGTACATAGAGTTGCACCCAGATCAGTATCTCACATTATGTCCTTCATTAGAATCCACCATGTGCGACGACGACGAGACTACCGCCCTGGTGTGCGACAACGGTTCTGGCCTGGTCAAGGCTGGCTTTGCCGGTGATGACGCTCCCAGAGCTGTCTTCCCCTCCATCGTTGGTCGCCCCCGTCATCAGGTATGTTCAGCAGCATTTGCAATTTACCACTGTAAATATCTTTCATATGAATGAGTTATAGCTATTATAACTCTGAAAATACACTTTTCTTTTCTTCTTCTAGGGTGTCATGGTGGGTATGGGTCAGAAGGACTCCTACGTAGGAGATGAAGCTCAGAGCAAGAGGGGTATCCTCACTCTGAAGTACCCCATTGAGCATGGCATCATTACCAACTGGGATGATATGGAGAAGATCTGGCACCACACTTTCTACAATGAGCTCCGCGTTGCTCCAGAGGAACACCCAACTCTGCTGACTGAGGCCCCCCTTAACCCCAAGGCTAACCGTGAGAAGATGACCCAGATCATGTTTGAGACCTTCAACGTCCCAGCCATGTATGTGGCCATTCAGGCTGTGCTGTCCCTGTACGCTTCTGGCCGTACCACCGGTGAGCCTTTATACATTAACAACACTTCTCGTGCTTATAACCATTTATATAAACAAATCATTTTATGGAATGTAACTTTCACATAAATCCACATAATGTCTTTCATCATATGGAAGCCTTTTCCAACATGTTTCTCTATATTTAAGGTATTGTGCTGGATGCTGGTGATGGTGTCTCCCACAATGTTCCAGTCTATGAGGGTTATGCTCTGCCCCATGCTATCATGCGTCTGGATCTGGCTGGTCGCGATCTGACTGACTACCTCATGAAGATCCTGACCGAGCGTGGCTATTCTTTTGTCACAACTGGTAGGAATATAATTGATTTATCCTGACTGAACTTTAAATTCAAATGTTAAATTAAATGTTCTCTTCAAATGTGCCTTTCCACTTTGTTTAAAATTATTGTGTTGTGAATGTGATGTTACAAACAACTGACCTCCTAAACTCTCTCCTTGTAGCTGAGCGTGAGATTGTCCGTGACATCAAGGAGAAGCTGTGCTATGTGGCTCTGGACTTCGAGAATGAGATGGCCACTGCTGCCTCTTCCTCTTCTCTGGAGAAAAGCTACGAGTTGCCTGATGGCCAGGTCATCACAATTGGAAACGAGCGTTTCCGTTGCCCAGAGACCCTGTTCCAGCCTTCTTTCATTGGTGCGAAAACAAACAATGTTAAATAGTACTGTATTTTTCCATGCAGTGTTTTAGTCTTACTAATAAGGTCTGTTTCTGAACAGGTATGGAGTCTGCTGGAATCCATGAGACCGCCTACAACAGCATCATGAAGTGTGACATTGACATCAGGAAGGACCTGTATGCCAACAATGTCTTGTCTGGTGGTACCACTATGTACCCTGGTATTGCTGACCGTATGCAGAAGGAGATCACTGCTCTGGCCCCCAGCACAATGAAGATCAAGGTAATCCATCAGTGTTATCTAACATGTCCCCATTGATATAATTATATGGATTTAATTGCTTCAGTAATCTGCCCATCTTAAAGATCTCTCTCATTTTGACAGATCATTGCCCCACCTGAGCGTAAATACTCTGTATGGATCGGTGGCTCCATCTTGGCTTCCCTGTCCACTTTCCAGCAGATGTGGATTACCAAGCAGGAGTATGATGAGGCAGGCCCCAGCATTGTCCACCGCAAGTGCTTCTAAATCCATCATCTGCACCTTTTTGCGGTGGATCACGCAGTAATGGAGAATACATTTATCATGATGGGACATGTTTGGTACAAATTTATTTTGTACCCATGTGTTACTCAATGAACATGCTGCAAGGATAAACAAACAGAAGACCCAGAAGACCATTGTACCATGTTGCCTATCATAAAAATGGTATATGTAAATAAACAGTCATTAAGTTATTAAAATCCATCATTTGGTATTTGGTTAATGAGATGTGTCTTTGTAAATACATTTTTGGCCTATGAAGAAGCAAAGTAGATTTAGTAGGTCAGTAGATAGCAGTTTCTATAGGAAAAACAGTATTATTCAGTAAGAAACCAATATATCTGAATAAGAACAGTATGTGACCTCAGTTTAACCCTACTGGAATTAGATTGAAACATTTTTAACATCCTTATTAAGCATTTATTTAAATATTTGTAAAATCCAGCCTGAAATTGTTTATTAGAATCCTAATTATATAGGCAAAATAATAATTATTATTAAGTCTTATCTTAAGTATGTTTAGTTATACGCAAACGTTAGCCCTGCAGTGTACGGAGTTAGACTAAATATATTATTATACAATTTGACAGTATATACATAAATCAAACCTTGCCTGGTTGCAATGTTACAGTATGTATATGCGGTAAATACCTCACTGACCATACACCAATGGTTTTGTATTGTATATGGGGCCAACACCTGTTGATATATTCGAGTGATTTCCCTTTACCAGAGGGTGGAGCTAAAACCAAAGGGCTGTGTTTTTACCAAGCAAGATTCACGTCTGCAGACAACAAGCGCCATCTGTTTCCCTTCGCAACCTCGCGTACCAGAAGCCGTAAGTAAATATCAGCTAATTTGTCAGACCATAGCCCAGATTAGTGTTAACCTGTCCGGCAGGAAACATAATTCAGATCGCCTTAAAACAGATCCGTTGGCTGCTGTCACACGAATACTTGCTTATAAATACTACGCGACGTTCAGATCAATAATGATTAATATTGTATGTATTTGCTAATGCTATCCTAAAGTTGTCACGTTTGTGCATTTTAATAGTCTCTTCACGTCAATCATTGATATTTAAGTCGGTAACCACGATTTACAGCATGTAAAGATCAGCTCCAGCTCCTGCGTTCTCTGTTTATCTATAATTCATGTTTTTTATATATATAACACGTAGTATCCTCTCTTATTCGCCTGGATTTGGTAAATAAAATGCACATTTAAATCAAAGTAAAGTTTAATATCACCGCATAAGCCAATATGCAAACAGATTAAGAGGTTCAGAGCGCTTCGAAATGACGCCATAGTTTAAGTAGGCGTGACGTGAGGGGGCGTGTCGACGGAGCGCGCGCACAGCTGGCCAGCGATTGGTTCCCTCCTGTGCGTTAGAATTCTGTTGTCATGGTGTTTTGGTTTAAATGTCTGGCGCCATAGTTGGGCGATAAGTGATCGATAATGGCGCTTCAATAGGCTGTTGTCTCCTTACAATGTAACGCTATAAATCAATGTCTTTCTGCAGCCGATCAACAGGGCAATATGGTGACAAAGCGAATTAGATCGGAATACATGAAGAGGTTTAAGGACCCAAAATGGGAAACTTACGCAAAGTGTTACGAGGATTTGCTGAAGTATAGATTGTCAAGACGACTGCTGGAGCAAGCACATAACCCTTGGTTTTGGAGAGATTGGGGAAGCGAGACAGAATCCAGTGGTAAATCTACTCCTAGTAGTCGGTTGAACAAAGTTGAACCTCAAAGGAGGCCTAATGATGAGAAACCAGCACGATCTGCAGATGTAACCCCTGAAGAACCTGCAGCTGAACCAGAACCTCAGGGGGAAGTGCAAGACAGAGAACCCTCGGAAACCAGTAAGTTATAATAATGTAATAAGTTAACATATTAAATCTTTCTTAAATATATATATATATATATTTATTTGAAAATAGTGATATACAAATATATCTTATTTTGCATGAATTGCAGCAGCTGTAAAAATAGTAAAAACAGATTTAAAATAATCAGATAAACACAAAATAATCCATAGTACCTTTTCAAATACTTTGCAAAAGTTAACGATCCATGCAAATCTCTGTATCTTTAAAAACAGAGCTAGTTATCCATGATGCTGAGCAGAATCATCTGGAGGAAGTAAAAAGCAGAGAATGTTCTCCTGCTCTCAACCAAGAGACTGACACACATACCCAGACCACACCAAAGAGCAAACACCGCTCCTCACACAAGAGCACAAGGTCAAAGGTCATGCCTCATGCCACCAAAGACACTGACAAAGAGAATCGTCACCCTTTTGCCCTGTATGGTTCAGGAGAAAAGCAGACAGATATGGCCTCCAGGAGAACCCATAATGTTGGTCCTGCTGCATCAACCTCAGAGGTGAGTGCCCATTTAGGTATGTGTTGTAATGTAAATCATAGGAAGCTGCGGGCCATTCAGAAAACATCTAGTGACTGATTTCAAATATTGATTTGATTACTTACATATTGTCATTTCAGGCTTAGCAGTAACCATAGGCTTTTCTAAGCATGTGGTTGTTGTGATTTTCAGTGCTTTTTGTTTATTCTTCTTTCTTCATACGTCATTCATTCTTTCTCCTGTCTAGATCCATGAGTCAGCTTTGCGAGCAAAAACCAGACGGGAGGTGGAAAAACAGATGAAGAGAGCTGACAAGCAGAGAGCGAGATCCGCTGACTTAGAAAAGAGCAGAAATAAGACTGTCCCAGATTACAACCCCTGGATGACAGAGTACATGCGCTGCTTCTCTGCTAGGTCTCGGTAGAATTTGCTTCAGAAAACCTTCAGGAAAGAATGTCTGTAATATATTTAAACCACTCAGGCTTAAAAACCAGAAGCTTTCCATGTAATAACTGGTAAAAAACATTACTTATACAGACATGCCTTGTTGCATGATTTGGTATGAAGAAGTTTTATACTAAGATTTATAGGTCATGAGATTACCAGCGTCTCTAAATTTGTAGCCATATAGTCAGTTATGAACAATTACTGAATTTTATCGTCAGACCATTGCAGGCATATATTGTAATGTGATGTATTGTAATGTTATGTTGTTTGTGTTTGCTTGTGAATATTTAAGGTTGACGTAAAGAAATCTGTTTTTGATTTTTCTGAAATCATTTGCACTAACCTGAATCTTTGTGTATGTGGTGTAAATTAAGTCTCACTTATTTAAATGAGCTGCACATTTGTCATACACTAGTATTATTACATAATGTAGAAAGCGCGAAGCATAACAACAAAATGACAAAAAATCAAGTTCAGGAATATCTGTAAAAATCCCCAGTTACTGAAGAAACACTGCAGAGTTCATACACTGCAAAACCAATTCCAGCAGTTCAATCTCAGCGAAAATGTTTCTTTCAATGTGACATCATTTTTGCTGGCACTCAGGTATTTCATGTTTTAATCAACAATAACAACATAAAAATGACAATTATTTATACAAGCATAATGAATTCATTATTGTATTTGGTTTGGGATCTGTAAAGAAACAGTGCAGGTTTTGTATGAACAAGTGTACAGGCATTGTCTTGTGGCATATAGTTCTGTAAGTATTTTGTGAATAGTGTTGTTTTTACTGTAACAGTAATGATGCCACTAATGCATTAAGATGAACTTTCATTCCACTGTGTAATTTAGAATCTGTGGAAACCGGTTTGGAGGGTGTTTAAATAAGGTTTAAGTGTTTAGATGTCTGCCTGTGAAACATTAAATGTGTTTGAATGTGGAACAGTAACTGCAGATTGGTGTTACAGTTTCACAACACTAATGAGACCTTAGAGATGGGAAATATTTGACATTAGTGTCTAAATGTGTTGTAGTTTTCTGTCCTAATATTTTTCACAGGTTGTGCTGTTTAAAGGGAGTTGGTATTATTGCTTGGTATAATAGTTATATAGAACTGGCTTAACCAACAAAATATGTTTTGTGGTTGTAGTTAAAGATAGATTGTACATATAACTACCACAGTAAGCCTGTCGTTATATATATATAATAAATGCTGACTAATACACTGTTAACACAATGCAGCTAAATTAAATAATCACTAGATAAGCATGCTGATCTTGCACATAAGGATTCTCACAGCCTGCCACGATTCTTTTCATAGACTGTTGTAAAAAGTTGGTAGAAATGGGTGTCCAACATATCAGTCCCTGGATTATGGTTCTGTTTATAACACGGAATAAAGGATGTGAAAGTTTGACATTTCCTGCTTACTTGCATTATATGGGGTGAGTTTAAAATAGATAATTCTTTGTGCGAAAAAACTCATCTTTGACATGACTAGCACAACAGGCTTAAAAGTTTGACAGTGGGTTACAAACTGTCAATCAATTCTACATAAACTGGTTTTAAGTTCAGGATGCTTGGTGTTTGGTGGTGTATATTCCTCAATGCATTTGCTTTCTGTTACCACAAAATGTTTTACCAAAATCTTTCATAAAATAAAAATTGTGCAGTTTGTTGTGCGGGGGCATCAAGAGAAACAAAATTGTTAAAAAAAAACACTGAAGGAACCAACTATCATTCAATGCAATGTAATATGGCCCATGTCAAGTCCTGAACACAAACGCTTCACATTAACACAATGGCATACATTCTCAAGTATGGTCTATGGATTGGTGATTTATGATTAATATTGTGATGCAAGATTGTTTAAAATGTCATTTTAAAATTTGTAAGATAGAAAAGGGTGTAAATATATGATTTAAAAGACAAAATATACTGTGCATTTTCTTCATGAAACAAAGAACAACACAATTCAGTTTTAAAAACAAAGAATTGCTTTAAACACAACATTAGTGTTATTCCAACAAACAGCTAAGAATTAAACTGCAGCACTTTAAAACTGCTTTACAATAAATACTGAGCACTGTTAACACTGCGACTTAAATTTTTTTACAGTGAGATATGGTGGTAACTCTGTGGTGGCTCTTTAGCATTTTAAATGTTAATTCATTTGAGCACAAATCAAATAATACAAAAATTTCTTGACAAACAGTCAATAGCCACTGTTGTTTTCCTATAAAACGTTAACGTAAAACAAAAAAAAGAATAATACAAAAGAACAGCAAACGATGTGTTGGCTGAATAATGCACAAAATAAATTAGCTGATAAGATTTACAGCTGCACACTAAAATTATATATATATATATATATATATGCTGCATATAAGTAATTTGTGATAATGTGTTAATGCAACCATGAAACATGCTCCTTCTCTAAACATCTCTTCTCTACACAAGATATACATATGTAGGAGGGAAGGATGGGGCAGGGTCTCAGTGCAGTAATCTCAGGGGTAAGGGCTGGGTTTCTACACTACCCTCAGGGTTTTGGGTACCACAGATGTCTGTCTCGGCCCGAGGGGATAGTAAACATTTTCCGGAGCCTTCTGAAGTGCAGGGGGACCCCTGGCATGTCTGAACAGAAGTAAAAGTCGAGTGAAACAGTCGCTCCGCCAGGATGAGCCTGGTCACACTCCTCACTAATATCTTCCTTGTGTTCACAAAACCTGCCTTAAGACAGAGATAAGGGTTTTTTTAGACATGGAGAACATGTTAGGGGGTAAAGAGTCAACAAACTGAACTGTGGCAAAAAGCTAATAAAATTATAAATCATGTAACTTTCAAAGAAATCTTATCAGAAGATCCATACAATGTATATTTTGATAAATGCTTCAAAGGTTCACAGTTCTCTTATTTATGCCTCTATGTTGATTTGTGCATGATTTCACCACTGTCCTTTACATCTGACTTAAGCAATGCAAGATATTGCAAAGTTAATCATGTAGAGGGTCTTTTGTCAAGGTCTTATATGAGCAGCCAATCAGAACACTCCTTCACGTCTATAAACTAAAGGAGGAGCTGCCTAATTAGTCTGGATCTTCCTCAGACACCTTGAATCTCTATTTCTAGCTTGCATTCCAAGGGTGCCAAATAAGGAAACTTAGAAACCTGACATGCTAAGAATCTGGGAGGGCCGTGGACTATCTGGAGTTAAAAATATCCATTCCCCTGACACTGTTTCTCGGGTGGGTCTGTGGCATTTGACTGATAAGTCTTAGCAGAGGGTGAAGGGGTTTGGAGCAGCTGTTTGTCCTCCAGAGGGGTGGAAGGTGAACTGTGTGTGTGGGGGGGCACATTGTGAGGATCACTGGTGCTGTGTCATCATCAGTCAAATGGAAGGCATGCAGCAGCAAATTTGAGGAGCATTTGGGCAGCGTCAATGACAAATATAGCAGCCCATGGTGAGGCGTGCTCCTCCCCCCAGAGCATGCCAAATACAGTACAGATGCTATAGATCAGCTATCAACATCCTTTTACAGGCAACAGTTGAAGAAAAGGTGATGTTTAATGAATAAAGAGAAAACAACTGAAAGTAATTATTCACCTACAATTAATTGGATTTTCATGATGTATTTAATTGACCACCTAGGTCTACATTAAAAAATTTTTTAACCCAAGACCAAAAGTTTAATTAATTATTATTTAAATTATTAATTAAATTATTAAATACAGGACAACCACTAAGCAAACTAAACAAGCAACATCTTATATATATATAAATCTTATATGCAGGGAATGATGTCCCGAATAAGTGAACAACTTTATCTGATTAAATCTGAATGCAGCTCTGCTATTTTTAGTGCAGGCCAAACTCATACATTCAAACTGTAGGAATGTGCACATCTAATTCTTCTGGATTTACCAATTATACCATTCCAACCACGCCATTAGTGAAAATTTGTAAAAATTATAAACACAGGGGCAATTGTGGTCTACTGGTTAGAGTCAGACTTGTAACCAGAAGTTTGCTGGTACAATTCCAATGCTGGCAGGTAACAACTAAGGTGCCCTTGAGCTAGGCAACTGACCCCCGATTGCTTTACAGGATCAGCAATGTGTTCACGACTTGGGTGTGCGCTCACTCCTCACCGGTTAAATGCAGAGGTCACATTTCTGGTATGGGTTACCATATCTGACAAATACGTCACTTTCACAGCATGCCTACTTTTTGACAAAGTAAATGAAGGAGCAGAAAGAGGGAGTAGAGCCCCTGAAGCTTCACCTGGTTGGTCAGCTTGGGTCAGAGGGATCTGTGCTAACAGCCGCACTCCTGCACGCTCTCCGCCTGAGCCCGTCTGGGAGAACGCAGTTGCCGCAGGGCTGCATCTCCATACTGGATCCCTGAACCCATCCGCTCTGGATCCAGCTCTCCTACACAACAACAAGACAGCACAGCTGCTTCATTTGAATGCTTTAATAGGCATAATCAAGCAGTATAAACACATGCATTGGTGGTATTGTACCTGACTCTATCTTGTTTAGGATTTTCCGAGCACACTGGACAAAAGCTTCCTCCACATTCTCCCCAGTTAGTGCACTAGTCTCTAAAAACATGAGCTCTAGAAAAAAATCAACAATTACATATGTTTTGTTAAATTACTAATTGAATAAATTGAAATGATGGTCAATGACTGTTTTACAGCAAATAAATAGCGAGATTGAAATGTATTGAGAATTGAGTATTGTGAAAAGGACGAAAACTACCGAAACACACAATTGTAACTTGGCTATTTCATTCAACGCTTTTTGGGTCTTTATGGTAAAAAAAAAATCCAAAAACAATCAGTACTTCCACAATGCCAATGCACCAATAACCAATCAATTCTGAGTTTCTGAATACGTTGAACTTATGTCCTTGTAGTGCAATTCTTAAGGCTTATGTAGCACTATCCGGTAGCGACCTCTTGTGGCACAGTCACTACATGACTTCAGCTTTTAATTTAAAGCAATAAGCATGCCTTCATGATTGTACTAAAATAGTTCATTGTTACAAACAGATGAATTGTAATCTAACAGACACACCATTCTCTTGAGCAAAGCGTGAGGCCTCCAAGAAGGTGACTTCACGATCAGCGTCCAGATCCTTCTTGTTTCCACACAGTATGATGACTATGTTTTGGCTGGCCAGCATCCTGGCATCTGTCAGCCAGTTGGTCAGAGCATTGTATGTTTCTCGACTAACACCCAGAGACAGACAGACAAAGAGAGAAAGTGTGATAAATCAATACTGCATTAGTTTCTGGAAGCACTTAAGGATCTAAATGCACTTCATTGTCTAGACCAAAGGTCGGCAACCCGAGGCACATCAGCCACCAGCCGCACACACAGGAGTAACCCAGATAATAATATTATATCTTATCTTGTAGTTTATTTTAGAAGGTCATTCACATCTGCATGCAAAGATTTGCCATATAAAATAAATTGTGGTTGCTGGTAAATTAATAAATAATAAATAAATAAAAATAAGTAAATAATAAAAGACATACGGTAAATGTAAAAACAGAGATACTAATTGTACATAGACACTAATTGGGGGTATGGCACAGTGATTAAAGAACATTTAAATATGACACTTCACATCATAAATGTTTCTGATCCTGGGCTAGCCAAACTTCCAAAAGTATTTGATAGGCAAAAGATTTGTGTTGCCCCGTAAAAAACAGAAATAAATAACAACATAGAAATATAAAGATAAAAATAGAAAAGTGCAATAGACATAACACCTAAAATATTCCACATAGACACATATAAGCATGACTTTACCTTGTGATGTCATAAACGAGAAGAGCCCCTGCTGCCCCTCTGTAGTAGCTGCGTGTGACAGACCTGAGGAAACAAATCATTTCTAACATTTAAACCACACCAGTGAATTCTAACTTAATGTTATGTAAACTGTTGTATTATGTAATATTATGTAAAATACTTAATTTTGTCATTGCCATTGGTCATTCTATATCACCAGTCAAATCACATCTGATCCTGACAGCATTGTTTCACTAATTATAACAGTGACAGTATGTATTATGGCTCACACATCCTTCTCATAAACAGAGTTGATTCTTTCTGTTGATTTTGTTTACTGAAATTACAACATATTACATCAGATTTTCTGCTTCAGGATATTAGGCCTCGTAATTGTGTAACAAACATGTAGGATAATATTTACTGCAAACAACAGACTGGGTTTCATTGCATGCACAAATCAAAGGGGCACTTTAATGCACCATCAAAAAGGGCTGCAGCTGCAAACAGCACTCAGCAGGAATCTCCTGTGCCAAAAGCTTTCCTCTGTGCTGACGGAGAAAGAGACACATTTCATAATGATTTGCTTCAGGCAATCTTGTGATTTGTCTGGTAATTGTGTTTGTTTATTATGCAACTGTAACAAACAACAATTTGTTTTAATTTTAAAAATTACATAAATGGCTTCCATTGTTTTTATAATCTGAAAAATAAAAAATCTCCTTACTATTTTTTCAAAATCAGTCTCAAGTATAAAAATAAATGAACAGAGAAAAACTACATAGACAGCCTAGCATATTTTTGCTTTGAGCTATTCTGGCTGTTAAAGTAAGATGCTGGCAAATGTTCAGTGCAAATTACATCCATGTTGAGCGCGCACAAATCAATGTGTACACAGTACTATAAACTCCTACGTGCAATCTGGAGTTAAACCACCCTCCTCCCTCCAAATGCTCCACCATCTGACAGCCTCAGTACAAATCCAGAAAATTATCTTCATGCCCTCATCTCACTGTAACCATTACAAACGTGCCCAGCTTGAGAGACAAATGTGCCCAACTTGAGAGACAAACAGTTTTATAAATATCACAGAGGTATAAACGCACCTGAAACGCTCCTGTCCTGCTGTGTCCCAGATTTGGAGCTTGACAAATTTGTTGACCACACTAATAATCTTTGAGCCAAATTCAACCCCAATAGTGTGATTTGAGTCATCCTTGACTAGAAGAAGAGGGCAAAGACATTAGTAATTTGATAGTAACTTTAGTAATATTTAAATGTAATATTGGACGCAAAATCAAACAAAAGATTTTAATGAAAACATTTAAAGTCAGCCATGCTTAATTATATTATATAATTTATACCAAAATGTGAGTGTATATTATTTAAAACATACTATGTATTTAATTGTGTGTAAAACTCCATAATATGGAAAAAAATATGTGTTGGAAAGCATTTAATGAGATCACAAGATAATAAGTTAACTGACATACATCTTTTCTCTATAAACTGGTGAAGCAGACATGATTTTCCAGTTCCAGCATTCCCAATCACAAGAAATTTAAACAGGAAATCTAGAGAGGAGGAAAAACAACAACAATAAAGACCACAGCAAACAAACCCTGTCTCTCAAGAAGGCATTTAATAATGTATCATAATATAAGGAGGATGGTTAGCACATCGTTAGCTCCTATTCAACTTGCATGGGGGTGGTGCAGATCTACAGTGATGCCATAACAATAAACATCAGACTGTCCTGTATATGTCAAGGGTGGGCATGCAGAAATAGGGTAACAATAATCTGGCATAATCTAACGTAGAGTCCCTAAAGATGCATCACTAAACACATGCTATATCCAAATAAATAACGAGACTTCTATATAAATTATTCGCAATATTGTTTAACCGAGCGATCTTAAATAAACAAATACCTAGAATAAATAACGTCGACAGATGAAACATATGGCAGACAGAAAGCTTCTCCCAAGCTGCCACTTTAAACACACTGAAAGCAAATACTGTGATGAATGAGGTCGGGACACCTGCTAAATTTGATGATATTCTGTCTACAGTAAGTATGGCAAGAAATAAGAAACATTAGTCACCCTACCGTATGTCTCTGACATGACTGGGGCTGTTTGTGGGCTGTTGTTAACCTTTTTCTCTGCCAAGGCAATCAACAAGGATCTCAAATAAAAGGAAATCCCTTAGAGGGTTTCGCGCATCCTTGTCGGAAGTTGTGGAGAAACTACTTCCTGTTGAGGTTTTCAAAACAAAAGTCCTGAGCCTTTTTGGGTTAAACGTTACTAAGTTGCTGCTAACTATTTTATTTATTAAAATGGTTAAATTTAATTTATTAAAATTAAAATTTAGCTTAAAGAGTTGTCTGTTGCTGAATTGGGATATAGTCTTTAAAAAAAAAGTTCAAATGGACCGAATACATCTTGAGTCTTTAGATTCGGTATGCAGCTGAATACAAAAACAGAAGCTCTATATAGTAACCACCTGGCGGCGGTAGTTAGTTAGTGTTGTGTTGCATGTTTATAAAATTAAACTATAAAACTCTTGATAATCTTTTCCAGATTTTAGAGGACTCATCTGTGTGTCATTTTTATTTTATTTTTTTTATTTACTTTGTTCAAATGTTTTATTTTTGTTTTAAAAATGAAATACATTTATTGTTACATACAACATACATTAATGTTAAATACATTTTTAACTAAAAAATAATTATTTTTATGTTTGTAAACTGTGCGTGCATGTTACCTTTGCAATAACACCAGAGTCATGTTAAGACTTACAGTAATTGCAACACAATCGATCACAAAAATGCACAGAATTGATCAAGAAAATCAAGAAAATCATTTGGAAACAGAGTCAAAGCTTTCCAAATGAAATCAAGATGCAGCACTTGAAAGCATATTTCATGGAAACTCTGGCAACAGTTATTTACAGTTAATGTAAATGGTTCTCTATAAATTGTAGATGAATACCATTCCATAATGACTGCTGGATGTTATTACACACAAACATAATTTGGAGCATATGAAACAGAGCCTATTACATAAAATAGTTTTGTTTCATCACTGCTTGATGGCATAATAAGTTCCTTGCTCTCCTGTCATATATAAATTAGTTCATTTGAAATCAATAGACCTAAAGGTCAGAGAGTTTTGCGATCATTCCAGCTAAAGCTCTTCTAGAAAACCACAATCATGTCAACACCCAAGAATGAAGCTGCTTACAGAATAAGCCACCACATATCTTCTCCAGATGGCTGCTCATGGGTCCTAGCTTCATTGCATAAAGCCAGAAGATGTATGGGCTGCAGTTTTCTTTTTCAATTTTCAAATGTCCTTTTTGTTTTACATCCTTCCTGAATCTATATGTCAAAGATACATGACTAAACAAAGTCACCTAAGCTCTAAGCTATGTCCATATATCAATAAATCCACTCAATGAATATGCTTGTATTTATATTGTCATGTACTCTAGTAATTGAAGTTTGGACACACCCAATTAATAGTGAAATCTTCAAAACTATAAAATAACAAATATTGTGTAGTTATAAATTATGTACTGAATATAATATACAACTGAATACAACTTAAAATACCTTCTTCCTAGCCATTATCCAGCTTTATTCTTAAGTATTTGTGGAATGTTTTAAAAATATCTAAAGAAAGTCCTTATATGAAGCAATAAAATTACTATGTCCAAAAACTGGACATTTTGAATATTCCTAGAATTTTCAAAATAAAATGTTAAAGTTTGTGTTACCTAATGGGAATGTTAGGGAAATGTTGTTACAACCTAAAATTGTTAGCTGGGTTTGAGCTGGTAGTATTGAACAATGGGGGTCGTATTCATCCCAAAAGGATCTTTGCTATCACAAGAGCACAAATGATAACCAGGAAGCAGGAAAGTTAAGTGTCCTTGGAATTTTAAATTGTCATCGCACTGTCTGCACCAGGATGTTATTTTGAAGTCTGGGAGGTTTTGTCAAACATCTGTGCCAGGTTAAACCTGAGGGCAGAGAGCGTGATAACACAAAAACGGTAACACAAACGCTGTCACGATAGGACCTGAAATGCCATTGTTCAGTCTGATTAGCACTATCTTCTGGAATGTTCAAATAAAGGCATGCTGACATGTTATGGAATGAATGAGATACACAGTAGTATGACTGGATTTGACAAGTAATTAGTGCAGGTGTTGAGGAGTATAATACTAGTACTTATGCATCCAATTGCATTTGTAGGTGCTCTGTGCACCATTGCGTATGTTCCTACAACAGATTATGCCACAGTACATTTTCAATTACCCTGCGGGTTGCTTCAGTCTAAGACCTTATATCTGGAATCGACCCACTCCACTGATTGACACAACCTGATTCATGCAGTTTTCTCCCCAGTGCTCCACAGAACAACATGTGGTTTGTTAGTTTAAAATGAGTGAGAAACACGCCAGAGAGTTTTAACAGTGAGAGCTTTGACTGGATCTGCTTTCATTTGGTGTGATCAGTGTGTCAGTGTTTCTATCTTTCAAACACAGCATGCTGCTAAATGGCTGTTTATTCTATAGCCCAGTGACCTTTCTGTGGCTGACTGAAGATTTAACTCAACCAGCCTGAATATTATCGTTGTGTTGCGTCCAGGAAAGGCAAGCAGCTCAGAGACTCAACAGATTACTGTGGTAAATAAGAAGAAATACTTTACTACACATTCAGCATAAGCGAATCTCAGAAGAGTAATGCATGCAGCTTAGATATGTAAAGCTCTGGGCTTCTTTCTCAAGTAAAGTTGAGTACTTATTCCAGTCCAATTCATTGTTAAACTTTTCACAAGAGAGCTTGCTTTGTTATGAGATCAGTCCAGTATATATGCTTAACCCTTTCTACAACACATTTGTTCCAAGCAGCTTTGCAGAAAATTAAGAAACAACTGCTGGGTGAGCCATCCTCATTACTGTAAATGCCAAAATATTATCTAGTTACACAGTATGTGTAATGTTAGTCATGTGTTACTTTAATATATCATTAAATTACTTAATATGCTAGTAACCATGCTTAAAAGACCAACTTAAACCAGTATGAATATCTAATGTAGTCCAAGCTGGTTTCTATGGATTCGCGCTGATTTAGCTAGTGAACGAGCATAGCCATGCTGACAGTTTTAGCCTCAGAAGTCAGATAAATATTAAAGTCCATTCAAAGATCTCCTAGGTGGCAGGAATAGCCATCCTGGCCTGAAAGCCTCCACTGGCCCATATCTGAAAGTGATCTGTGGCCAGCCCTCTATTGTCTGCACCACCCAGCCACACTCATTTAATAATCTGATGTAATATGTATGAGGGCGCTTGGTCATTGGTCAATCATTCTAAAGGTCACAGTTAATCTGCCCATGCTGCTGTCCATCACATTACAGCAACATACTTTTAACAGACCTCACATTCCTTTATTTTAATAGCTAAAATGAAGAGATTTGCACATTTAAAAAAGTACCAGGACTCCAGATTACATATCTCAGTTATCTCCCTTAATAACATGGAACTTGTTATCAGAATGTCTATGCTTAATTTTAGCAGAAAATTTTGTTTTCCTGAAAGCACTCTTTCATGCAGCCCTGCCTCCATGGCACTTCATGGTACAAAGAGTTCACCATTGTTCCCAGCACATCGCTATTGGAGACAGACAGCATGGGAGGGAGTAGACAGAAGAACAAGAGAGAAAGAGAGAGAGAGTGAGCGAGAGAGAGAGAGAGAGAGAGAGAGAGAGAGAGAAAGAGGAGGGCTGATACAGAGGGATGAGAGAGGTGGGATTTGGCAATGTTTTGATCACTCTAGCATTCATTAACCTGGTACAAAAGCAGAGTTGGCTTGTGTTCTGTGGGTCATTGGGAGAGTTTAAAAGGCTCTATGGGAACACTACACTGTTAAATCACTGCATTCTGGACCTGAAGATGTTAAACACTCATTATTTAGACCAGTAGTTCCCAACCTTGGACCTGGAGTACCACCACCACTGCACATTTAGATGTCTCCCTAATCAAACACACCTGATTCAACTCATCAGCTCATTAGTAAAGACTCCAAGATCTCAGATGGGTGTGTCAGACAAGAAAGACATCAAAAATGTGCAGTGTTGGGGTTCACCGTGACCAGGGTTGAGAAGCTGTTTTAGACACATGGCGTAAATCAATGATGTCATGTTACCATTGTCAGTTGTTTCATTGCTTTCAGTCATTATCATTAAGGTCCCAGAAGACAATGAAAATTAGTATTCAATAAAATTAGTATTAATATTTTCCTAAGAAAGCATAGAATAACTGTAAAGCAAGTTAAATAACTGTATTCCTCAATCAATGATAAACAATTTCTTCAAACGTCAAATGCATCAGACATCAAACTTGTCAAGACAAGTTGACAGACTTGTCACTCCCCCCCCCCCAACCAGTTTAAACAGCTTTATCACAATTCCACAATCATCTCTTACTCTCTCTCTCTCTATCTTTTACTCTCACATTGTTTGCATTTCACAGTCCAAAGCCTTTCTGGGCTAAATGGTAAATGTTTGATGGTCTAGCGATGGTTGGGCCCAAGGACACTGTGATAAATGGACTTGATCTTTGACAATATGCTCAAAGTAAATGCAGGTCTCTCTAAGAAAAGTGGTTGTATTCACCAGAACTTGAATTGAATACTAATGAGCTGAGGCCAGCTGTCATGGTGAAGGCTCACAAGTCAATTGTGCCTCAGATGACCCTTTTGAGTCTCCATAGGGACCTTTTATCTATGAGAAGATCTGATCTGTATGGGCTTATATCTAGAAATATAGAGACTAGGACCATCGTTCTCAGGATACCAGTGTACAAAGTCATACATTTACATTTATACATTCGGCAGACGCTTTTGTCCAAAGTCATTTAAGGTGCATTTAAGCTATATATTTTATGAGCATGTGCATTCCCTGGGAATAGAACCTGTGACCTTTTTCAAGCTCATAAATGAACGCAAGAAGTTTAGAAACACTGAATAAACTTTTCAGATGTAGTTAATATGACCCATAACTGTTTTCTTCAACAAATGACTCCTGCTGTTCCATCTGTTACAGCTGCGGTTTGTATGGTGTCTCCAGCAGAAGACTTCTGTGGGAGTTCCAGCATAGTTTTCTCCTAGATTGTTTACTCAAAATCAAACAATAACAATTAACAACCCTAAACTCTTGAAAGCAAAGAAAAGATCACACAAATATTTTCTCAGAATTAGTACCAGACTATTCACCAATGTCCACATGTTCACACACTTTATTTAAACAGATGCATCCATATTAGGCCCACCGAGATAGACCTAAACAGTTATTCAGTATTCAATATAGACATTACAAACTAGGGGCAAATACAAACATTGATAATTAGAAATTTACGAGTTGTGCACCAGGGAGTCCAGCGTGGACAACAACAAATGTAAGTGAAGTGAAAGTGACATATTTATCAGATATGGTAACCCATACCTGAAATGTGACCTCTGTATTTAACCCATCACTGGTAAGGAGTGAACACACACTGCAAGTCGTGAACACACCCGGAGCAGTGGACAGCACTGCTGCGCCCAGGGAGCAATTGGGGGTTAGGTGCCTTGCTCAAGAGCAATCCAGTTGCTGCCTGCCAGTGCTGGAATCGTACAGTAACCTTCTGATTACAAGCCCGATTGCAAGGCCACAACTGCCCCAAACATATGTAAATATTGCCTTTCAGACAAGAGGGATCATAAAGGATTAGTGCCTACCACACTGCATTTTATTTTAATGACCAATCCAGCCCTCCTTTCACAGCTTCTCATGCTACAATGTTTTCCACAGTCATGTGCAGAATAATCATATGTAACCCAATTTCCAAACAGTGTCCTGAGAAAGTACTGACAAACCTGAATTTGAGAGTGAATTTTTAAATGTGTGGGGTAAGAAATTAAAATATAATATAAAATGTAATGTAATATAATATCTCTTATTCACCTTTTAAAAGAGCTGAAATTGTGCAGTGTTTTGACAAAGAAATGGTGGATGGAGGTACAGACGCTGCAGTAGATAAGGCAGATAAGTGGAAAATGAAATAGCAGACTTATCTCTTTGAGAACGTGCCTGGATCCCTGTCATGAGCCGTTGCACAGAACTTGCACACACAAAGGACAAGCAGGAAAGAGGAGTCAGTCCACGCTTGATAATCTGCAGTCATTATTAAATGCCAACGAGTTTCCTACACATTTTGGATATGCATCAGAACATGAAATACTATATACAAAAACATATATAGTATATAGTTTTGATAGTCCTCGTGCATACCTGTGACTCATTAAAATGGTCTTGATATCATGCTGTATTTGATATGAATGCCATAAGCTATAGATAATATGGTTTAACTGGACAGTGGGTGAAATCGAGTGATAGATTCATATGGAGGGGATATATTTTCTCTGCACTGACATATTTTGTTTGGCTGCCTCCAGCCATTAAGTAACTTATTCCATATTATAACCTCTATTGCCAGAAATAGTTGACTGCTGGGAAACTTTATTTTTCTAAATTGTGCTAAATCACTTCAATGTGACTTTTGTGCTTTTCAAAAATTTGCATTTTATGTTTTGATGTGTGTTTATTTTATATTTCTAATGGAGAGACCAAGACCACTTTTTCATATTAATAGTATTTGTAGTATTTTCTTTTAATACAGTTAATGCAACAAACTGATTTTAATACTGTCAAAAATTTGACTGAATCAATTTAACTTAGGCCAACTTAGTAAAGTAAAGCCATTTTTAATGCTGACAAAGATCAGATGAAGAAGAAATAGCTCCTTAACATAAGAACAGTACATTAGATGCCTTTCTGTTTTTCAACATTTAAAACACTCATAATGATAAAATATTTTATTTAGCAAATCTGGACACAGCAGCAACTGTTTTTTTATTCACTCTGCTAGCAGTAGATTATCTTTTCTGTTTTTCCCTCTGGTCTTCTCCAAAACATGGCCAGCCCCACACCGACAGTTCTGGTTATGTCACAGAGTTATTATCACTACAGATAACGGCTGCTGTTCACTCTGTCTCACAGGCATGCTAAATAAATACCGGATCTGGGCAAGGCAACACCACTGCACACAATTATAGGCTACATGTGTATAAAACATGTGAATAAAACCTGCATCAGAACACATCCTAAAAAACAAAATTACATATTTGGTTTTGGATTTTGTGGCAGCAAAACAAAAGATCTGATTTAAATAAAGTTGTGCTTTGGGCGACCTGAGTTTGGGGGTGACACATGGTCCTTTCCTGAGTCCTGTTCCTCCACTATGACCTCCTGTCATCTCTTCACTGTCCTGTCTAATAAAGGCCACAATATGAATAACTATTAAAAAATTAAGCTTGTGCCATGTCAACTGCATCTGTGTAATAGTTAGCCCTAGGTTGGTATAGTAAAAGAAAACAGGTTATATTACCCAGTTTTGGGCAAAACAATTAAACTGAAAATACAGAAACAGCTGGAGTCTACAGTCCTTCTTACTTATCATGTTCTTGCTGGGGGACGTCATTACATCTTAACTTATTTATATATTCACATATTAAAAGTTAATTTTTTAATATGGTTACTTGTCAATTAACCATTCCTTATACAGTTCAATGTACAGCAATTAATAGTACACAGTACAGTATATATTACATGAACAATTTTATAATATCAGTATTATAGTGTCAGATAAATGTTTGTGTTGGGCATTGCAAATGTACTAGAGATATAAGCCATTTCAATAGGATAATGTTCCTCAAACCAGTTGTGTCCACTGGGTATTCTGGATTAAGCCACACCCAGAGACAACAATCACATTCAGTGCATTAACAGAGGCTTCCTCAAAATTCCCCTCCTCACTGAGGGAGTTCAGCAGACCTGCTGACATTATTCTGTCCAAAGCCTTCCCCTTATCAGAAGATCACAGAGTTCAGGCAGGAATCACGCCATCCGTGCTACACAGGGATACAGAAGCCAAAGAAATGAAGACAGAGCATAAAAGAACAGATGAAATCCATTCATCCTGTGTAAAGGTAGTTTATAGACTTTTTAATGCTATTATGTGTGAGCACCAAACCATTCTTATAATCTCAAAGCCGAGCCAATTGCAACAGGTGAACTGCATCACCAAAATCACTGACTGTGTCCAAAGCATTCAACTTTAAATAGAAAGTTCTCTGAAACTTTCCCTTTCCCAACTGAGTCATGACAATAACCTGCATTTCACAGCTGAACCATCGATGAGGAGATGGGATGGAGAGATCACACATGACATCTGAGCTGAAGCACAATGGTTTCTCTTCCACTTACATCCTTGCTCTGCTGACCTCTCCACCCTCACTGTATTATTTAGCAAAACACTAGAGCACAACAGCCACAAAATCAGCTGAGATAAACATAACGTTTAAATGTATTTGGGTGTTTTTGTTTATTTGATGGCTTGCATCCCCAGATGTAAACTTTACATCATATAGTGAAATTGATTTTGGTTATTGTTCCCAAGAACAGTTCTCAGTAATTAAAGTGTTTTTGCTGATCATGAAGAAGTGCATGACGTTTTGTTGTTATTCTCCACTACTTGACCCAAGAGGCATGCACAGACTCACAATTCAAAATTTGTGTTTGTCTTAGTGCCTGCTTTATGGGAAAAAATGATTCACAGTTCCAATAAAACACTTGTTGCTTTTCATTGTGTCAGCAAAAGAATCAGAAAACAAGACAAAGTACTTTGGAAAAATGCCATTCGTATGACTAGACTCTGGAGCAATGGAATAAAAGAGTCAAAACTCTTAAAACAACCAATGAAATTGTTTTGTGGAGTACGAAATATGAACAGCTCATTGTAACATTTCCCTGATAACCTTGCTAAACAGGTGAGTTATTTAACTATTCCACCTTGTAAGTGATGTGAATTCACATGAATTTTGAATATTAAATATGAATTTGAATATTAACATCAGTTGTTTTGAATGTCACTGCTAAAACAGCAGTTAATTGTCATTTCGGACAATATACACATTGTGCACAAAAAATATCACAGGACCCCCCACAGACCAGATTTAGAGGCCAGCAGGGATCAACAAGCTTAAGAGCTTTCATTGAATGGTTGCACTATAGTGCAACATGAAGGTGTATTTGCAAACAGCTGTGTGCAATCATTTGTGGCTTCAGAGGCGTGGTTAATGGTTTCTTTCAGCCTGTGTTGTGACTCATTGGCTGTGAGGACAGATAGTCTGTTTGCAAGACTCAAAACACCCCAAACCTTAAGATACACATGTAAGCATGCACAGAAGAAGCTCTCTTCTTCTCAGTCACACACACACACATTGTCTCTCCATTCACTCTATTTTGTGTAGCGCTCTTACTCAGCATGCCTCCATTTTCAGTGTTTAGTATTCACAATAACATTCACAGGCTGTCTATCAATCACATGAGCTCTGAAAGAGCCCCACAGCAAGTTTATAGAGCTCAAACTGGGCCATAGACACTACAGCCAAGTTACACATTGTTGCTCTACTGACAGCAAACTACAGTTAAGTAATGTATGACACCATTGGTGTTCTATTAAATGGACACTGGGTGGACAGAAAAAGGATTTTTCTTTTCCTGAAAGGTAAATATTGACTTTAGGTGTTAACAATACATTGAAAAAACTCTTTGACTCTTTCATTGTTTCGTTTGAACTGGATTTAATAAGAAACGTCATGTGACCTACCTGTTTTAGGTTACATAATTAATGCCCACCTGCTGCGGAAGAAATTTTCCAACAAATTGATCCCTGTCTACAACAAACCACACTTCTGAACCAGCACTAAAGGTGGTAGTAATTCAATAGACTGATTTGTTCCAGAGCTGCTCTGAGCTCAAAGCAAGTGTTAAAGCAGATTGGAGCTGGAATAGAGTTCAAGTAGTAAAATTTATGTGATGCAAATTTATGAGCTTTCCATCTTTGTTAATAATTATATGAAAATGTTTTACAGGAGTGTTTTTTACTTGAGATTTTTTATCTCGAGTCAGACAAACCTACAGAAAATTCTAGTGGCACTAATCAATAAAGGATTTCTATAATATACAACCCTATATAACTGTATAAAAATCAGAGATTGCTAACAGATATAGTCACCTAGAACTGAAGAGCCTGGACCCAATTATACATGTGGTGGCTGAGGGAACTGGCCAGCAGCCAGAACTGTTATACGCGATCTGTTGCTGGTCTCTTTTGACCCCTGCTCACACACAGTCAAACACACACAAACACAAGTGCCCCCTGGTTAACAACCAAGGAAAGACAAAGGAAAGCGCTTACATAAGACATGAGACCATGGTGTATTTCACTTCTTTACAGTGACATGGCTGGCCAGCAGCTGTCCTCTATACCTTATTCACACTGTTTAGAAACAATTCACCATAGTAACACATGAGCTTTCATTCAGTTTGCACATGTTCTCATTGGTGTTTTCTCAAAGTGGCTCTCTTTCTAACCTCTCACTTTAATCTCTCTCCTTCCAGTAACTAAGCACCTTGACTAATGTCTGTGAAAATTTGGGTGACAGTTTGTAGTTACGCAACTTAATAAGTAAGAGGGGATTGTAACCCTGAGCCATGTTGTTTTGGGGGCCTTTCTCTCTGGCCTCTGCTGCTCTGTTTGGTTTTCTTAAAAAATTACTTTACTGCAGGATATAACAAACCCAGTCTGCAAATCTCATTTATAAAAAAACATCTTTTTATGGATAACAATATAGCTTTATGGATAAAATTGTTTTATTTAATTGAATAATCAAATTATTTTAACAACATGGTGATCAATTTATCAAATTAATCCTGAATTAATCACATAATCATTATTTGCTAGGAAAATCCCCTGATAGATAATAAAGCCTACAATATGGTGGTAGACAAAAGCATACATGTTACATAAAATCTTCAGAAGTCAAGTTTTATTTTCATATTATTAAACATAAGCTTAAAGGTTAATAATTATTCCTTGTTTTTATTATACAAAAGCAGTATCACAATGATACTATGGTACTGACAATCCACCTATTATATAATATACCATATACTATGTCCAAATCTTTCTATTGCCATTTTTTATTGTTTCTTTCAAGACAGGGATCATCTTAAAATCAGCTTTCTGCTCTCTGTAAATTATACTTGGAATACAATGCAACCAGCATATTAACCTTCTTTCATTGTGATAACTCTCAGTTACTTTTATTATGTTTATATAATTCTGAATAGCTGAATCCAGTAACCTCACATTATCCATGGGAGAATAAGCTATGCGTTGGAGTTAGAAATGATCTGTCAGGGTGGCTTTCTGTTGTTTTTCTTCTTTTCATAATTGTGTAAGTGAAAGTAGTTCCTCTTGGTTACGTGGGACGTGGCAATGGCTTTCTCAGACACTGAGGTACTCTGGAATTCCTCAGTCTGTCAGCAGCCATCAAAAGGCCAGCTTTCAGAGTGCGATTAGCTCTTTGTGGGAGCCTTAACATTGGCACGCAGCTTCTTCAGCCCTGACCCATAATTGCACAAAGCATCAGGCCGAGTGGAATGGCCACCAGACACAGAGATGTTGGGTAGCTGGTAGATTGAATTAACTCTCACCTGCATTGTCAGCAGTCACAGCACAAGATTTATTTCATTGTTTCATTGTTTTGCTTGAATGTGTGCATAGACCCTGATAACTAAACAGAGACACTGTGTAAGGTGATGTCACTGAGGGAAGTAGTGCTGGAATGTTCCCAAGGTCTCAAGCACACATAACAAGGACAACAGACTGATTTACCTCACAAAGCTCAGCCTGTATTTCTGCTGAACAATTATGTGTCTTTATATGTGAAAGATCTGCAGAGGTTGTCCTGCATGACTTGCACCTTTAAAAGATGTATAATAATAACCACAAGTTTGAGTACAATAAATGAGCAAATAGCATTGTGCTTGTCTGATATTTCTAATCACCAGATCAGCTCTTTTCCTGTCTTTCCTAGTGAAGTCAGCACAGAGGAATATGACTAACCCTTCATTTCCTGTTTGGACAGCATTCCCTGGGAGGCAAATCCCTCAGCATCTTGCATTGCTGTCATAACACTCCTCACAAACACACAAACACAGGCAGGAACTCTTACCTCGCCAAGAAGACCAACTTAAACCAGAATTTCCATGGTGACCCAGTCTGGTTTTTATGCTGGTAGACCAACAAAACTTGCCTGGTGAGACTGGTCATAGTCTTGTGATGCTGGTTGATTAAGGAGGTTTTGATGGCTCACCTGGTGAAGAAACATGTTTGCAACACCAACATGTGCTGGTTATCGACTATGCTGGTCTTCTCAGCACAATAATCAGTAATCAGTATTAAAATATGGCTTTCACTAATAAATTAAAAGGTTAAGCTTCTGATCAAGGGTTTGGAAACATGGTGTGATGAGAACATAGCTTGTATTTCTGAAAAAAATTTCTGAGATTCATATTTCACAGACATAATGTCATCACGGTTTTGATGAGGTCAAATGTCTCCATCATAGTTACAGCTCTGCTGTAACTCTTTCTCTCTGTGAAGGATGTTTTATGGAACTCCTCCAGAGCTACAGTGGAACTAGCAGAGGTTAATCAGTATAGCCTGTCATGTTTGATTCATTTTGGCCCAAATGTTAAAAGCTATTTGTAGCATGAGATCTTTTGGTTGAGAGGTCTGCAAGTTGATGTTTTCCTTTCTTCATCTGCCACTCAGAATCATGCAATATAAAACAACTGGATGAAAGTGGCCCAGATATGTCATTGTTAGCAGTTTAGGCGTCTAAATCTCAGATAAAGAATGTCAGCTGTTAAGAAAGCAGCTAAATAGAACTAATGAACCCAGACGCCACTTTAATTGTACTTGTGGAAATGTGATTAAAAGCCAGATAAAACAAACCCTTGCCAGTGATACATCCAAAGCCCAACCTGACAAAGACATCACAGAGCAACTAATCGCTTTTTCCAAATCACATTGAATTCCTGCTCACATTAGTGAGACACAGTTATAGGAGCCTTCGGCTTATTTACAAAAATGTTTTAAAGTGTAGAAATTGCATGATTTCCTGTTTTAGATTAAATTAAGTCTGTTAATTCACTTTGTGAACGAAAATAAATAGTGCTCAGAGATTGTGTGGGTTTTCTCAATTACAATGGTAAGGCAAAATAAAAACAGTATAAGAAATTGCAAACTGCAAACCTATGAAAGCCTATTTTCTTACTACATACAAATGAGTGTTTACAAAGTATTAAATATAAAAGACATTGGCATGAAACTGTACTATAGAAAGATACTGGTGGCTTTTTATTAAAAGCACATCCCAAACAAATAAAGCGTAGAGACAGAACACACAGACAAACAGTACACAAAAAAGTATATTTATTCTGAGAAAGATAATCTACAGGCAGGTGTCTGTAATTAAAGTCAGTTTTGTCTGAACTACCCCCAGATCTTGAACAGTTCCATCTGGAGGGAAACATCAGCAATGAGTTCACTCACAAAGTAAATATACAGCACTGCAGTGCAACTCACGTGCAAAACAAAGCAGTGAATAAACACATAGCATGTGTTTGAAGTCAAAGTTTGGCTACTTGTCAAAAACCTCTGACCAAGAAATTGATTTTGCAGCCATAAAAGTACACAGCGTTGTGGCCCTCCTATGCTTTGTTCAGGCTGAACGTAAGGCCTGTCGTTTAAATTCTAAGATTCACATTATATAAAACACCACAAAAAATTGATAAATGATTGAATATAATGTACAATGTTTACAGTATAAAACATCACATTCACACAAAAATAGTTGTTTTTGAGCATGCTTAAAATCAATATGATTGTTTAATTTGGGCTTCAACTCTCACAATGCAGTACCATCAACACTTGCGATTTACACTGTCATCACTTTCTGAGAGCCACCAAACTTCCTTTCTCCACACTCCTTGATGCCTCGCTACATTCTGTCTCAAGCTAATGTCGGAAGTGGCAAACACAGAACTCCATCATCAACAATCATCTCAAATTCATTCTTGGTTCATTCTGTGCTCATGAAGAAAAAATGCCACTAGTGATGTTAGCGATTCTAGTCCAGCTTATGCAGTAAAACATTAACTTTTCTCTTACCGTGTCATTCACTTATACTGCTTCACGTCACATAGCAGCAGGTGACTTTAATGATTAGACTGTTATGCTTATCAAAGTATTACGTGGCTGGAATCACATTCTTTAGGGGTGATTAATACACTAAAACTATAGAAGAAATATTATTTATTAAAAGGTTTTCTGTGACAATGTTGAGATTAAAAACTGCTATAAATCTCATGGTATGAGGAAGCTGGAATTTGGTTGTAATCATTTCGGGAATAAATATTTCATCCCTTCAATCAAAAGTAACTGGAAACAATGAAGATCATTGGCCCTGCGATCTGTGTTGGAGTTTTTCCATCAGTTCAATTGATCTACATAAAAATTACAAATACCTAAGAATGTCACACAACATATTCTCTTTCTTTTAAACCTGACAGCGCAGAAATGTTCCACTCAAAACATTGTGTTGTTGATGAAGCCCCAGGTTCAATGACCAGATATACAATCCAGCTGGCCTACTAAGTCTACTTACACTTAGAGATGCCCTGACCTCTCACCATGTTTGGGTCTGAACTTAAATCCATATGTAAACAATAGAGCCTGGTGAGATGTGCCAGCATCCTGCTGTCTCTGAAATGGACAATCATTCACTCTCACATCACAACAAGGCAAATGTCAGTGATGTTGATAATGCGCCAAACATCTGTGTGTATTCTACATCACACTTAAAGCCATGATGGAACACTTGACTATCTCATATTTAACCAGGTCTTGATCATTCCTCCACTAAGTCAAAGTATCAATTCAAATATCCCAAGGTTTGGAAGGGCAAGTTATCCTGTCCTGTCTAAGTAAGTGAGACTTATTTACTTTAAACCAGCAATAAAATATTAGACTATGTTTTGCTGAGACTAACCAACAGGGTCTGTTGGCTATGCAAATTTCTACAAATTTCTACATTTCTAGGGAAAGTTGTAAAAGTCTAGGGAATCTAGATGTCTGATAGTGAGATAGCTTGTTAGTTCACTTTAAAACCCTCCCCAACACCAGATAACCATTGAGGTCAAGCAGAGCTGAGACTTTCCAAATGGACAGCAGACCCTCAAATGAACAGTGGAGCTCGTTGTAACAGCTTGAAGTCTGCTGGCTATGAGTCTTTCCGTTTTGTGATAAAATGGCAGATTTTTTTTATGCACTGTCCACTTTAATTTATGGCCATCATTGCTCCAGTTAATCCAATAACAATGTAGCAAACATCAGATGGATTTCTTTCCATTTTATTCCAATAAAGCTACTTCCAGTTTAACCGCATTCACATACACAATCTGATCCTCTCCTCTATGCCAGACAGCAGTATTTCTTCCACCAGGACTTGGAGAGCTTTCTCATTTTGTCAGGCGTGCGCTTCTTTAGCCTTTTCTGCTGTTGGCTGTCAGAGTACTGGATGCTGGCCACTATGGCTGTGTCAAACACCTCCTTTAGGTTTTTCTGGGTGAGCGCGGAGCACTCCATGTACGAGACAGCCTGCACTTCCTCTGCGCACAAGCAGGCGTCTTGGGGGTCCACCGGCCGCTCTTTATACTTGGCAAGCTGGATGAGCACTTTGACATCCTGCCGAAGGTCGGCTTGGGTGCCGACCAGCAGAACTGGTGCCTTCGGGCAATGCCGACGGATCTCGGGCACCCACTTCTCCCTCACATTCTGGAAAGAGGAGGGACTTACTACACTGAAGCAAAGCAGGAAGACATCAGCGTTGGTGTAGCACAGCGGCCGTAGCTTATCAAACTCATCCTGCCCGGAGAAATGAAAGAGTCAACAGTGATAAACATCAAAGCTATGCTAGCAAGGAAAACTCATTTTGGATCACTAAAAGAAGTTAAAGTGTGACCAGCCTGAGGTTTCTGTTCTGCTCTTTTACAGCGATTTACGTCACATGTACTATTATATAAAGGGCTGAGCACTGTTTCTGTCATGAATTTTGACAACTACTTATGACAGTTGAATGATAAATGATAGATTTACCATAAAACATTTGGAAAAATGAAAATTTGTAACTGTCAAATTGTAGGATATGCAAATCTAAATTAAACTTTGTATGATTTTGAAGGACTGACTGTCGAGCTGATAACATCCAAACACACCAGTCAGCAGGCTTGTCTTGAGTAATGTACTTTAATCTGACAACTTCCAAGTCATGCTCATGATTGCATATCTCTGCAATACCAGGACCTGCTGTGATGTCAGCGGCACAGGAGATAAAGTCTACAGCACAAACGTAAAATCTGTTGTATATTACTGCTGCATTCCATCTGCTTTACTCTGCCTCATGAGTCTCTAACTCGGTTCCTGTTGATATGCCTAAGCCCCTTTGTTCTCATATTAGTTAACTGAACACATCCTAGCCTACGAGAAACAATCCTGTACTGTATTACATTTTATATTACCATGCGCTTACATGCCAGTATTCTTGTGTGTAGTTAATGTAATAAATTCTGCTATTATTATGTTCTTCCCAAGCAGTTGATGGAAATCTCAGGCAGGGTAGTGCTTTACAGTATCTTTAATGTAGGTTTGGAATTCTCTTCAATAAATCTGTATTTGATGAAATAAATTTATACAAGCCTCAAGTCAATGCATTCTTATTTTCTCTCAATCTTCTTCTCTTCCAATAACGTAAACAGGACAGATCCAAATCTCCTTTGGCTTGCCTGCGTTCAGAGTCTCTCCTTAGCTTGCTAAAGTCATCAAAAACACACTGATCTCACGTTTCCAGTGACTAGCACCAGCTGTACCTCTACTAAAAGTAGGTCTCCTTTTCCTTGGGATCCAGCCCAATTCATCACAATTAGGCTGCTTCCCATTTGCTATTCCCTAGAGTTGGTTTAACCCTCCTACAAATGCAAAGACATATGAGCGTCACTGACTGACCTGCAGTGTGTTCCCATAGGATAAAGCATACCCTATAATGTCTGAACAGCAACCTTCAGATGAACTTTACCAGAAACCCTTATCATGAGTAACCAAAACAACACTGAATCACTTTCACTGTTGTCCCCGCCCTTATCTTACAGATATGCAACCGTATGACTAAATAGCACATAGATCTGCTCCACTGTTAGATCCTTTAGTCTTCATCTTTAGATCAAACAAAAGTGCTGACTGTTTCCAGTTAGGAGAGAGGGAGTTTAACCAGCATGTGTTTGTGCAAACAATATGTCGCCCCTATACAATGACAGCGGGAGAGACCGTGGACACTGACCTCTCCTGCTCTGAATGTGTTTTTGTGAGGGGGTTTGTGTTAGTCTGATGGTGATGAGAGGGTTTGCTGACCTGCCCAGCTGTGTCACACAGTTGAAGTTTCACAGGCTTGCCGTCCACAGCTACGACCGCTGCAGAAGAGAACAGATTCAGTCTGACATTCTACCCCTCTTCAGTCAGAATGCATTATTAGGACACAGACTGTGATGAATTAGATTGAAATGGACTGTGCCAGCTGAACTTGCTGGCCTAAAAGTTATAACAAAAACATCAGCCAATGAACAATCAAGTGGCCACGTGATGAATTAAATGAGGTCAGTGGTATCCTACAATCAATTCCCTGAGTATCATTATGTATCATGCAGATATCAGAATATCACTATCAAGAAAATGTATTTGTTATAAAAATGTTTATTGCACCCAGTATTTCCAAAGTGTAGGCACGGGCGGTGTATGGTTTACATTACACATATTGCTTACATTATCAATTATAGAATTAATTATGCAATTAATGTATACCTTATGTAAATAAAGTGGGATTTACCTGCAAAGTTATCAAAAGCTGTTGGAACATACTCAGTGGGATATCCATTGGTGGTATAGCTCACAATGAGACTAGTTTTACCCACTGCACCATCACCAACCAACACGCACTTTACCCTGCGCTCCGCTGCCGACCCAAAGCGGCTCTTCACCGCTGATGATAAATCTCTGCTCCTGAATCTTCTCGGGGGTACCGGCGGCACAACCGTCCCTGGAACAGCTTTATATTCTCCACCTCCCTGCGGAGGCATCCTAAAAATACTGACCGTCCAGGAGTTTTAACTCCAGTTTCAGCGATCCATCTGCTCCCTCACTTCTGAACGACGGAGTGAGGTACCGGTCTCCGGTTTCCTCGCGGATGCCGTTTCGCGGTAAAAAACAGTCCTGTGAAAACTACGTTTTAAACAAAGAAATCGTGTTTGGTTTATCCGCATGTGATACAAAGTAAGTCTGAAACAAAAATAAACACGTTCGCTGACGTTATGCTCTCAGGAGGCGAGCCCTTCTCCGCCCTCTTTAAAACTGATCTGAGCACTTTACTCCCAAACATTACGGATGTGTTTTAAAGCCTATTGCGTTCCCTACCTAGACAGCATTGTAGGATTCATAGGCGTGCCCGCAATTATTGGATATCACAGGTGCGGGCACCAGTTGTAGCGCCTGTGGATTATGGGTCATCGTTGGCGCCCTCCGACTCTAGTGTACCAAGCATGATGCGCAAAAGTTGCTGTTTAGGTAGGCGGCACACTGTGTTTTGAAACAAAGCCCATGACATCATCCACTGTGAGTTCATCCATCCATGAACTGAAGTTCAACAGACCTGTTGTCATACATTACTGATAAACTAAACTGGCCCAAATATAAGAGTCTTGTCTTTTAAAACAACGTTTAAGATTTTATATCTTTTATATAGATTTTATTTAAACACATTTTATATAAACAACGATTTTATATTTTATATATAACGTATGTGAAATTTAAAAAGTGACCACAAATTTGTGCTCTTTGAATTCTGACACAAAATGCAATTAAATATATTATTTTAAAGGGTGAAAGTTAAGTTTAAACTGTGTGACAACAAAAGAGTGTAACATGTAATTAGGCAATAGTGCAAATTGTGGATCAACAAACATTTATATGCAAATTTTGCATTATTTTCTGTCCTTATTTTCTGGAGTTACGTGCCAACACACCAGTTGTTTCAAAACTAAGCCACATGTTTTTTGACAGATAAAGTATATATACCATACCATATATATGTACCATGTGTTAACAGTTCAATTTTAACACAGTGACGCCACCTATTGGACAACCAGTAAACTCGACCCTATAAGTAATAAATAATGAATTATAAATTATAAGGTATGTATATACATTTTATATGGCATTGTTACAATACTGCGCCCTCTATACTCTTGATCAGATCAACACATGATCTCGTAAACTTTCGCTTTGTGTACGTCAAAGTGTTGCGATAGATGAAAAAAACGTGATAAAAGCGTCTGAATCAAAGCGTGATGTTGTGTAGGGTGTAGACAAGGCAGAAGCATGGCAGCTTTTTAATGACCAGTTTCCAAGTAAAGTCGGAGGGAGACCTGCGTGGTTAAGCCAGATGAATTTGCCAACTTTTCCCGAGTTACTATGTGACATGCAAACTCCCAGCAGTGTTTGGTTTATGCAGGTTTATGCACCAATACCAGAATACGATAGAAGTTTTCACTGAACACTGTTTGTGTGACACCATCCTGCTATACCTGAAATGACAGCAAGTGTTTTAAAGGTAATTCATGCGATAGATTAAACAGAGTCTGTTATATTGTTTAACGAATATGCTGTACTGTTTCTATTCTGTCATATTCCCTAGTGTTCAGATCTCAGTTGCCAAGGAAAATCGGTTTTACGCGTTTGATCCTCCTTCCGAGGAGAAGCCAGGATGTCCTGCTCATCTAAAACACACTCATCACCTCATTAATCGTGACTGCAAAACCTGAACTGGGTATGTCCTATAAATCTGCAATGCTGGGGGTCCTTCAAGACAAAGCTGACAATAATGTTCCCAAATGAAACCCCAAATTCTTTTGTCACATGATATCACAGACATGAAAATGCTTTAAAAAATCTGCTTTAAAAGTCTGCTCATTTAAAAGTATTGTGAGAAAGTCAAAAGCAAATTCTGCTTTAAGATTTAATCTGTACTTTATTTTGTACATATTTTAACGTAGTTTCTAAAAGCTCTGAGGAGCTTTCATTTTATTTCATAGACTGGGGAACTGTGGCCAACTACACATGTCCGATAGCTGTGACCAAAGCACCAAATATTCCACAGAATTCATCTGGAAACAAGACTTTTCTGTAGATCAAGCAGTATAGGATTACATTCTAATAAAAGACTCATTTACACCTATTCTGGAAAATGAGCATATTTGTAACAATTCGTATGTATTGTATGTATTAATATATACGTATGTAATAAATACATGACAAAAGGTTTTGGTGTCCTGAGGCCATCACATAAAACATATGGTTTTGGCATGTTGATTCTCATGCTTCTGAGAATCTTAGTCTCTTGCATTCTTGCACATTACGTCTGGTCTTTAGAGGAATCACCTCATCACTATAGGAGCAGCAGGAGCCCTTTTCCTCAGTTATCAAATAAGCTTTCGTTTGTGCTCACTTTTAAATCACTTTGGATTAAAGCGTCTTCTAAGTGAATAAATATGTACAGTTGAAAATATCCAAATGATTTTTTTTTTAAATCTTGCTAATTTAATGCTACTGCTACGTCAAGTATATTCTGCATTTGTCTCACTATTATATAAAAATCATGCTGACATGGAAAAACAGATTAAAACTGAAAGGAAATATTTATTTGCATCCAATGTAACGCAGTGAATTGGATACAGCAAGAAAGATTAAATTATCAGTGCTTTACTTGGGGGTGGGTAAAAGACCTACAGTATATCATTCAATGGAATGGCAATTGTTAGAAATTCTGTTGCAAACTAACTTAAAAAAAAGGTCAAATGCATGACAGTTCAAACAACTGAAGGATCAGATACCTGTTTAAGCTTTTAAAAATAATTCAAGCCTCCAAATAAAAAAACATCCTGCACTGGACAATGGGTGTTTCTTGCCACAGACTAATTCCTCTTGCTAGCAACAAATCAACATAACTGGTAATACAAATGATACATAAAATCTGCTTATAAAGGGAATGTGTAAAAAGTATTAATAGATGTACATCATAAAACCAAAATTCGAACCATTAAAATGTTCAGACATAGGTAAAACAGTATTTTGAAAACCAAGTAGAAGGTGAAAAACATTTAAATGGTAAAATAAAAGCATTCATCCATCTATTCACTTTCTTAGCGAGTCCTTCATATTTACAGAATTACAAAATGAAATGAAATGGTGTAGGCCAACCCAGACACACTGGTGGGCTCAGTAATTCACCAGTGGTAACAGAATGGCACGCTGCACGGGGATTAAGTTGTCTTCCTGAATCCTTTTAAGATTGGGTAAATATTCTCAAACGCTTCATAGATTTCTCCTCTAACCTTTGCACCTGGAAAAAAAAAAAAATTATGCAACATCTCAAACAAACGCAAACTCAGAATCACATACCTTTAGTACTACATTTTGTGCCATTTTAATAAAACTCACCTGTGAGTACAACTTTTCCTGAAACAAATATTAAAAGTACAATTCTGGGCTTGATCATTCTGTAGATTAATCCTGGAAATAACTCAGGTTCATAGCTGGGAAAAAAATGTATCAGTAGTATATTAATTTTTTGTTTTGATTACAATTTTAATGTCAAATGCTACACAAGTGATTCAAGACAAACCTGCTAAACTGCTGGTGTGTAAGCACCAGGCCCTCTAATCGGATAGGAAACTTGACATCGCAGCTGCCGACCATGTTCTGAATTTTAAAGTCTAAGAATTTGGCAGGGAAACCCAACTTCTGCACCACTCTAGCATACTTTCTGGCTGCCAAGCGGACTGCTCCTCACTGCAAAAGTGAGGACGCATAAGAAAGGCAAGCACACACACACTGCTGTTTGTTCGGGAATTCTGTGTGAGAGGAAGAAACATGGCGGTAAATCTGCTGATGAAATTCTTACCTTTTTGCTCCGGTGCACACCATCTTTCCTGAGCTGAAGATGAGAGCTGTTGTTCTGGGTTCTCTTATTCTCATAATGACAGCAGCAAAACGCTGAAATAATTGTTAACATGTTTATGTTAAGTTAATGTTTTTATTACACAATATGCTGCACTAAATTGTTTATTCAGAGAATATACAATAATAAAGGTTTGCAAGCAAGTCAAACATTTAGCCTCACCTTAGGATTGTATTCAGCGTTTCTGGCTCTAAGTGCTATTGTCTTCAAATCAAGTTTGCACCCCAAGTTTACAGTGGACACAATATTCCTTTAAAATAAGAGAGAAATGTAGTTGAAAAGATAGTACATAATGTAAATATATACATATATATTTATAATATATACATAAATATTCACAGGAAAAGTATGCTGCAGGTGATCAACCAATATTTTATAAAATATTTTGTCCTAAAGCTGATAACATATTGCATACTCGGAGAACCACGCAAGTAGTGGTAAGCACTAAAGAACTCACTGTAACTGGGGAACGATGCCAGAACTTTCTGAGGCCGGTGTGGCAGGAGTAACTGGAGTCATGGGTGTGAGCGGAGTAGTGTAAAGTGGGGTGTTGCCTGGCAGTGCTGTTGTCGTGGAGACAGCCTGTGAGTGGTAGAGTTGGGGTGTCTGGCCTGAACCTCCCACCATCCCACCCTGCTGCTGTGAGGCTGCCTGCTGCTGCTGTTGTCTCTGCTGCTCCTCCAGCAGCGACAGGCTGTTTGTGTTCTGCACTGGTTGCGGTGTGAGGCCTGTGCCGTATGGCATCATAGGACTGAATATGGGCAGTCCGGGCGTCATGGCTCCCTATTAAATTGAGACCAGACAAGGCGACACACTTTATGCACATATGATTTAGAAAGAGATGTGCTGCCACATTTTACTTGGCTCCTCAAACATCCCTGTCATATGCAAGAAAACTCAAACTGCAATTCAGTTAAGTGAACCTGCAATTTTTAGAAAGCACACCGAATGTGATTTGTATTTATAAACACGACGTTGCTTACCTGTGGAGAAGCCAGTCCTTGAGGAAAAGGGGGAAGACTGTTGTTCTGCTCCATATTGGCAGGTTATGAAGCAAAACAACTTGGCACTAATATAAGGACAAGACTAAAATCCAATGTCCAACAGATTTTGTAAGACCTGGTTCAAAAAAGGGAAGAAACAAGACAGTCTTACACGGCAAACACAGGTTTATCAACTAGCCTATGAAAATCCATGCATTTATACTCAAACATATTGCTGTAATATTAATTAGCTCAATGTAACGTAACGTTGGTGTTTCAACTATAAGGCTCCTTGGTCAGCGTGGCTAGTTTGCTAATAGATATTTGGCGCTACTCTGTCGGTGACAGAAATCAAACTAACATGAATACCATACTTCATATTTAACAGCTCTTTCTCCAAATAATTTGTTGTAATAGGCATGAAGATTGTCAAACAAACCGCTAACTTGCAGGATCCACCAGTCAGAGTTATTTCAAGTTTTAAGGCAAACAGCTTCAGAAGCGCAGGCAGAGCGCAAAACATGCGATTTCACAACAACTTCCGGCTCCTGCAGTATGCGCTTCCGGTGCATTATGAGCGCCCTCAAATGCTGTCCCGTGCTTTATCTTCTTCAAGCTTAGCGTTATCTGTGTCAAAATTATTGTTATTGTTTTGTATATTTACAATGGCTGGTTTTGTTTTGGAATAAACAGTGACACTGTGGGCATTGCAGTCCAAATAGTAACTACCTGTAATAAAATGTAAATTAAGCCATTTACTAATGAATCCACATCAGTGTTTTAATTGCCTGTTCATGAAACAGAAATGTTTCCGTTGTCTGATCATAAAACATAACAAAAAATAAATAATATTTTAAACTTAAATAAAAAAAGAGGATTTTTTGGTGTGAATTTGTTTTTCCTTTTTATTATTTCCTCTGAAGAAATCTTTATTTCCATTAAAAATAATAATGCATATAGTACATACATACATCATTCCACAATCAATTACATTATGATAGAATATGGATATGACCCCACTTATTCAGGTTAAATATCCAGCCTGTTACAATTACTTTTTTATATCATAGAAGCTTAGACAAATTCTAATGGCAAACCTCTGAGTGTGTGTGTGTCTGAATTGTTTAGGAGTTTCCACATCAGGAGCACCCTTTAATTCACCAGGGTGGGTAAGAGATTCACCGCTTCCATGTTGTGGTCTCTGTGCTGTACAAAGTACTTTGCTGAGTAGGTAAGATGGACATTTGCTAAGTTTTCAGACCAAGCTGAGTTAGCAGCGCCTAAAAAAACAAAACTTGATCCCGTTGCCATAGGGCCACCTTCCGGCAGGGGTTTTGTTCCCTTGAGTTTAAGATGGTTCTCCTTGGATACATGTTGTGTTTAATTTAAGAATGTTTATGCATGTTTATCATTTATGATATAGGATGAATGTATCATCTTATTGGGTGGGTGTCCAACATTCACATTATGATTGTCTTTGACAGATAGAAAGACAGGAAAGTCAATAAAAAAATCTCATTAAATCATTAGCTGTCAGTAAATTAGATCTGTCTCACATTTCTGTCATCTGTTCTTGTCTACTATTAGGGATCATCTCCTAATGAAGCCTGTCATGCTGTCGAAGAATAAGTGGTGATACATACTTTGAAACTGGGCTTATTGCTTTGAACATGAATGTAACAAGTTTTCTCCCCACCTTCCATATGCTTTGTTTTATTTATTTTATATATGAATTAATAAGATATTGTTGCTATGCCATTTGGATTTTAACTATTTCATCATGTTCACAATGTGATGTCTACAGTGTTATTACGTGTATACATACATTTGTAAAGGTTGTTAATAGAGGTTGCTTAACTGCAGACATCACTTTAACTCAGTTATGGTCCTGTTACAGGGAAAGGTTGGAGCTGCGCCTCGGTGGAGTTTACATACCCGTTCTGGAACCAAGGGATGGATTCCATGGAGCTAGTCATGAACCAATTTCTCCCTGCTCAATCTAACATTTAACTTCTCTTTATCATGTGTGTGTCATAAATTGACATTGTTTTCCATATTAGAACCACAATTTCCTCAACCATTTGTATAAAATAATATTGTTAATCCTTCCGCATAATAAAACAGCTGTCATCTTGAATCAGTCTCTGTTCTGACACGCACTGATCAGTGACTCATACGTACGTTAGCCAATGCCACGTTTCACAAGTGACGTAATTTTTACCCCTCTTGATAGGGGGCAGGATTGCGGCAATCCTCAGCATGAACGATTCAAGTCACTATGAACTCATCATGATTTTTTTTAAATGCAGTTGTGGGAATTGTAGTCTTTTATACGACCGCTTTCCGTCGCCAGTTGCAGATTATCACGGAATTGAACTACAACTTCCGCACAGGTTGTGATGACGATTTCGCCTGCGCAATGTGTTTAAGGAGTTCCTATTTCCTGGTTGAAAAGTCAGCCATTTTGGGTTTCAACCGACTAGCGTTTGCGGCAGTAGCTAGCCAGCTAGTTACTTTTTACGCGGAGGAAAGGTTAACGTTTCTAGATCATCTTAACGCCGCGGAGTTGTTTTGTTAAAAGACAAGCTGTTTTCACAGTGTCAAGTTCACGATGAATCCCGAATAGTAAGTGAATGAGTTAATACACGTTTAGTTTGTAGTTTAGCTGGTAATTTACCTGTAGCTACTTTTGACAGGCAGCAGCAGAGGTGACGAGCTGTGTCTATAAGCTTATTAATGGACGATATCACTGTACATGTTATGTTTCATTCAGTCAAAACAGAAAAGCCTTACGTTTTTAAAATCGGTATACCTCGCGTATTAATATCTAGCAATTCATCACTTAGGAAACCAGAACTAACTTTCGTAATTAAACTGCTGTTAATATAGCCGAGCTCAGTCGATTTGTTCCACCGGGATGAATATTCATCCGCGTTATATTTGAAACAAATAGAGCTTTTTATTTACTCGCACCACTACCACTTGTTATTGGTATTATGGTTTCTGTGGTTATTACCACATAAGAAAGCACGTTAGCTTTAGCAGAAATTAATACATGTAGGCTAACGTTTCCAGGTAGCTATCGCTTACTTTTTTTAACAGCTTGATAAGCAGGTAAGGTAGTGAAATAACTGATTACGTATCGTCGACATTTGTCACCTTTAATCACCTGTTGCCGATCCCAGATGTACTCAGAAAGCGTGTTTTTAGGTAACTTGTTTAGAAAAAGTATGTCAGTGTCAGGAAGGTGGACCTGTAAATTACTGATGAGTAATCTGAGTCAGTCGTATTCAATCATTTGCTTAAACAACTTTTAAAGTAGTCGGAAAGTGTAGTTTATTCCCCTTTATTAGTGCATTTCATCTTATGAAGTATGCACACAAATAAACCGGTATGTGCACTTGCTTCTTCATAGCAGGTGTGTGATTACTGAACACTTTCACACCAAAATAAAACATAGGAACTAACGTCAGTGGCTTACAAAAATATAAATATGGTTTATCAAGATTAAATGCACAGAAGAACCACAACTCCAGCCGGCACTGACGTCATTCCTCAATTTTCCTTCTCAGCATTAAATATTTACTTGATTTTCATCTCAAGTGTTTTGTCGATGTCCTTTCTGTGTTCATTTTCGTTGAATTGTGAGGTTTCCACACTCAAACGTCTGTATGTGTAGATGTCAAATATGTCTCAAGTCAACTGAAGTGCCCATCCCTTCCTCTATTATGAGGCAGTCATGTGTAGGTCACATGCTACGTGGTGTATTACAACTATTACTAGTTTAAGTGTTGAGAAACTCTGTTACTTGATGGTTGTCATTATCAGAGGTTGCATTTCATTTTCACGGGCAGAACAGGGGTGAAAAAACATTCCCTTTATAGCTATCGGTCCCTAAATCATTAGTAGTTTCCTGTTCAGTTCTTCATGATTTTTATCTGTAAATACCACACGCCACTTTTCTTTGTAAAGGGAACAAAATGGATTATTTTGTGACTTCCTGACATAACATGATATGTGATCGATATAGATGTTTAGCAACATTAAGCTAATACTGTATCTGTTGTTTCTGCTCCCAGCACACACACAGTTTAAATGTACAGCACACAAGATTTTATGATAGAATTGTATGCAAAACTCCCAGATTTGGAGGTTTTGTGAACACATTTGTGAAACTCTTTAGGTTTTCTGAACCTTACCTTATTAGCTATATGAGTTTTAACAGTTATATAATAATATAACTGTTATATAGTAATATTTAAATTGCATATCTGTGTAGAGATTTAGCAAAATGTGTGTATCTTTATATGCCTTTAACCTGTTCTATGTGAGAGATACTTTGGGAGCGTTGCAGTGAATAAACAGAGGGCCTTCACATGCAGCTTTTTGTAAAGGATCCCTACACAGAAGCGTTGTTTGTTATCTGACTGCAGTCAGTCTAACAAGGAGAGCATGACTTGAATTCAGGGGACGTGAAGTGGGCAGGAATCCGTGAATCGATGAGCAGGTTCTACCCATGCCGACCCTCTGATGAAAATTTTCTTCCTTTAGACTTTACTTACTAGAGCATGTTGAATAGGGCCAAAAGATTTAGCACAACAGGCAAAATACCCCTCTGTGGAATGCTTAATAAGCCTACTCAGGTTTCACTACTTCAGAGGTCGATTTCTGTGTTAATTTTATTTTCTGCATGCAAAGGTGGACCAATGACTGATTTACCCCTGTGCTCAACTCTTACATCACACTGGTCTTACAGTGCTAGGGTTCAAGAGTCTGACCTATTTCACATGTGGCAGGGGGATTTTAATGACCTCATCAACCCTAATATGCATTTTAGAAAATGAACAAGCCGTAATATACTGTGTAAGAAAGCAAGAGTTGAGTTCATGCTGGTGCTGGCTGTATATAATCCAAACATTGGTTGACATATACTGCCTTGGTTAAAATGAAAATGAACTAAATCTGACTGTCTGATATCTAATTTTACAGTGACTATTTATTCAAACTGCTCTTGATTGGTGACTCTGGTGTTGGAAAGTCTTGCCTCCTCCTTCGATTTGCAGTAAGTATACCTTTCCTTACACCTTTCTTATGTTGCTATTGCCATCATATTTGATGGGTTACCCATGTTTAGTTGTATTGGCAGCAGCTGTTCTCCCCATAATTAATCTACTCTATATACTTTATACAGTGCATTGACAAAAAACATGTTGACTCTAAGCAGTATTTGGTAAGATATGACTGGCCTTTAGTACTGAAAATTTGCCTGCTTATTATTTTTCAGGATGACACATACACAGAAAGCTACATTAGCACTATCGGTGTGGACTTTAAAATAAGAACTATAGAATTAGACGGAAAGACCATCAAACTTCAAATCGTAAGTTCTTGTCTAAAGGTGAAGTTTATTTATAAGTGGTAATAATTTTATAAGTATCTGTAATAATAAGTGTTTCCATCTCTGTAAGAATTTTGTGTGTCTTTGAGTGAGATTTTTGCCCTGCTGTTCAGTTGTAAAAGTATTTTGTGGACCCATCTTTGGGTTTGGTTCAGTCATCACATATTCTTGCTCACAGTGGGACACAGCAGGGCAGGAGAGGTTTCGCACAATAACATCTAGCTACTACAGAGGAGCGCACGGCATTATTGTAGTCTATGATGTTACAGATCAGGTGAGCTCATTCATATTTTAAGCAAGTCTCCTAGGTTTTTGGTACACCTGTGGAAATATAAAATGAAGATGTAATAGATTATATTTAAAAAATGTTTTCCTTTCAGGAGTCCTTCAATAATGTTAAACAGTGGCTACAGGAGATCGACCGCTATGCCAGTGAAAATGTTAACAAGTTATTGGTTGGCAACAAGTGTGACTTAACAACAAAAAAAGTGGTGGACTACACAACAGCAAAGGTAATATAGTGGCACAAAAAATACAAGTAGACTGCTCACTAGATTTTAGAAAAATGTCTGATAAAAACTTGCAGTCATTCACTTTACCAGTCTTCTAACTAAAAGAACATCTTGGTTTATCTCTTTAGGAATTTGCTGATTCCCTTGGCATTCCTTTCTTGGAAACTAGTGCTAAGAATGCCACCAATGTGGAGCAAGCCTTCATGACCATGGCTGCTGAGATCAAAAAGAGAATGGGCCCCGGAGCTACAGCTGGAGGTGCAGAGAAGTCTAATGTGAAGATCCAGAGCACTCCAGTGAAACCTGCATCTGGGGGCTGCTGCTGAGACCCCCTCTCCCCCAACCCTCCTATCTTGGTCCCTGGATCATGGAGCAAGCCCCACAATATGAGAAAGAAAGAGAGAGGAGTAGATCATTTTTTATGGAGCAGACAGTGAATGTGGAGAATAGAAAGAATAAACGAGTGTGAAACAGGCAACAGTTTAAGTTACCCAAGTTACTGTATGTAGCCGCACTACCAAAAGCATTTAAAAATCCGCCGCCCCTTCCCCTGCTTTTCAAAAATTAAAACTGATAAGAGGTCAGAAATTTGGTAACCATCAGTCCCTGTTACCCCTGCATCCTGTCAGGGGCTGCTTTTAACTAACCCAACCCCAAGAAAGGATTGATTTAATTTTCACTCGTTGATTTTAAATTCTCTGTGTGCAGGCTTCTAAGAATAATGTTTCTCACTGCATTCCTACTGCAGGGCCAGTCTGTGGTCAAAATTCAGCAACTTTTTCTTTTCTTTATTTCTTGTTGATTATTTTACTGTTTATATTTGCATGTGTAGGTTTCTGTCCCCATGGATTGTTTTGCCAGTTTGTACTGATCAACTGGACCAGAGTGGCTCACAGTCCAATATAAGTTTAGTAAAATATATGTACATATACGCTATGTATATATATGTAAGATCTGAATTGACAGCTCTGTAGGGTTAAATACATGGTTTAAATAGGTTTACCTTCTTTTGCATTTATTTGTGGCTGCAGACTCTTGTAGTTTTGTTCCGCAATATGTAACAGTTAACAAAAATATAAATAAATATTGTACGACCATACTGTACAATATCAATGTATCTGCAATTCTTGGTGGGACACGTAGAAGCCCTTTATGTGTTTATTTATTCAACATTTATATGCAAATATATTGTTCCATTAATCAACCATCTCAACTATTGTTCCATCTCTCAATATTGGCTATTACACGTGGAATACATTGAAAACAGCAATTTCACAAATGCATATGTGACTCAAACACTATGTTCTCTTTTTCATAATAAAGTCAAATGAATTCATTTTTGAATTAACTTGGCAACAGTTCATGTCTAGTTTATCATTTCATGTTTAGTTTATTTGCTACATGTTTTACCAATCATAGTGGGGACATTTAGTATATATAATTTTTTTAAGATTAAAGTTTGTATACAAAAGCAGTTCATAGACCTGGTAGAGGAAGAAATAATACCATCAGTTTTTTTTTGGAATAAAAGATTGTACTGTTAAATAAAGACCTTTAGTGAGAGGCTGGATTAAAGGACCTCTGTTAATGATTCCTTTTGCATGAATGAAAATACTTCTGTACAGTATGTGCCTACAAGGAATATTAGTACAAACAGGATGATTTACTGTATCACACTTTGCCTTTTGTACATGTATTCAAATATCCTCCACTCTCCAAAACCTATAGAAGATACATGGTTCAAAAATGAATAAAAAATACAAGTGAAATATTAAAAGTGGCTGTTTATTGTTTAAAAAAACAGTTAATAGTGTCAAGGTAAGAACAAAACAGTAAGAACACTCTCTGACTGTTAATTGCACACAGCTGTTTCCACAAAATGCAGTGTGGTACCATCACATCAAATATCCCTATATTTGAACATGTATAAGTATACTTTTGTTTTACCCTTTAACACCACATTGAAATATTTTTCCAATTAAGAACATTTAACACAATGTTATACTTGATGATAGGGACATTACCTGCATGTTTGTGGACAAATAAAGCACTTTGCCTTCAGCCTCAAGAACTCCAGGAGACAAGATTTTATTCTATATTCTAAAAAAACAATCATCACCAGTCACACTCATGGTTAATCAAAACAGATTATAAACACGTCTTTGAGGCACAGGCAACTCAGAGGAGAAACTACAGCTGACCTCATTAAACAACAGGTACCTCATTGAAACTTAATATGGGTAATAACCTGAAATCACAATCATGACTGGCACCATGTCTGTGCACTTCTTGGTATAAAGAAATTATTCTAATATTACATGCTGGTATGAAAACAGAGTGAAAGCCTCACGTATATTATCAAAGAAGCTTAAAACACAAACAAACAGCAAATGACACTTTTGGATACAGTAAACAAAAGTAAAAAAAACTGAAATAATGGTGAAATGTTGATCAAGTATTAAATGGTTTGAGATTATTGTCCTCTTGATGTGGATAGGTAGACAAAGGGATGGAGACAGTGAGCAGACAGATTATTTTTCACACCACCTTCTCAGGAATAATCAGGAAATTCCTTCTGTAGAGAAAGAGTGAGAAAGAGGTCACAGTTAAGGTCACTAATAAAAGCTACATGTGAAAAAGATGTTTATCTATAAAGACATTTATGAGCTACTCTATTTAGACAATATCAAACAGTGTTTTGACACTAGAGGGCACTATATAATATATAATTGGTGGAATCTGAAATAGTTTCTTCTAAATATATATATATATATAAGATTATTTTAGATTAACATATATATATATATATATATATATAACCCACATCTAATGCCTTTGGCCTCAGTGCAGAGATGAGAAGAGGGCTAGTAGATCATTTACCTGAGGTCTCCTGTGTGCTGGGGTCAGTGAGGCTGTCCATGGCTGACAGTATAGAGGAGAAAAGATACTCTGAATGCGTTTCCAGTGTACAAGACTGCCTCTCTATCAGCGCCAATGTTTCCTTTAGAACTAAAAAGGGGAAAAACATTGTATACATTTGTCAATTTTAGCAGCAGACTAAAGGTTGATAATGTGTTGACAGAAATTAAACTGTTAGTGCCTAATGTGACTTGAGTAAGGATATAAAAGAGGACAAGGTCTTTGCATGGTAAGGGAATGGAATATTGCATGCTAGGTAACAGCACAACTTGTATGCATGGGTGCATTCTGCAAGCAGAGCATTTCTTGTTTCTGTCAGATACGAGTATTGGGTTACAATACACATGTTCAGAACTGAAAAGCTGCAGACAAGTGGAAGTGAACCAAAAGCACCAGACAACTAAGAGGATATGATAGTGCTTGTGGAAAATTAAAAGATGTTTCATCATATTTAAAATTTAATTTATAGCCACTGAGGCTTCAGTATGCAATTTTTCCCTTCTATGCACAGTAGTCTTACTTAGTATTCAGTTTAATATCTGCAAGATTTACATTTGTTGGTGTTCTCAAAGTTCATAAAACTGGAGTAAAATGCTTTCCTGAATTCTTTAAAAATGACTGTTTTTCATACAAAACTGTTGCAACTGTTAAACAACATGCAAGGCTGTTTGAGCATACATTTCTTAATGTTTAAACCATCCGTTATACTGCAGACATCTCTCTGGGATACTAAATTACATTATCTTATTGTAGTCATAGCATTTGATAATGTAAAGAGACTCACAAGGAGAGGCTGAGCTCATGCAATGCAAAAGCATCTCTCCAGTTTGCAGAACATCTGCTGTAAGAGGCTTATGAGCGTGGACTTCCTCCTGAAAACTCTGTAGGAACATCATGTGACACACACAGTTAATTACTTTAGAATTTATTTCATTTATTTAGTGCTGTTATAAAAGGTGCATTTACTTTACCAACCTTGTAATCAGCCAAGGAGGCTTTGACACTCTCCAAGTCAACAGTGGGAGGAGAAAGAACCCCTACTTTCTCTACCACCTTGTACAGCCACTGAATCAGCTTTTCTAGGTTTGAGCAAAATGCCTATTGAGAAAGGGTGTAATATCTTTTATAAATTATTAGCCTCAGAAGTTCACAATCACAACAGAAACTTACAAACTCCTCACCTGTATGTGCTGCATGAGCGGCTCTTCTTCATCCTGGTCTATAAGTATAGTTCTCTGAACCACTGACATTGAAATTCCACTCAGTTGATCCATAATGGTTTCCACCTCCCTCAGGTTTCTCCTGTTCACCTCCTGGCTAATCATCTGCATTCTGACACCAGGCTCCTTTGCTTCCTCTAAATGATCCTCAGTCTTTAGATGATCTTCAGAGACAGATCCCCAGTCTGCTTCAACATCTTCATCACCCCTTTCTTCCACCACCAGTTCCTGTTTATCCACTTGAACTGCTGGTGATCTGACAGAAGTAACCTCATTCCCCAAAGACTCCCAGCTGGTGGTGACTGGCTTGCTCATCTGGGCACTAATGTCCCTAAGCTGCTGTGAAAGTAAATGAAGTTCTTGTATCTGTTCAGGCAGGCGAAGAAACTCTTCATCCCACTTCTCATGTGAACCAGCACGAGGCAAGATGCATGTTGAACTGATAAATGTGGGTTCAGAGCTGAATGTAGGGAAGATACCAAATTTACGGTAATGAACCCTCAGCTTCCTGTCACAGTCCGAACTCTCACCTGACAAGCCAGCTTGGTCTAGTGAGGAGTCCAGGCTGCAGGACAGTATTCTATCTGAGGACTTAGAATGTGGTAGTTTCCTTAGATTTAGACCTTGCAATTCAGTTGACCTTTGGCCTGGTGCTGGGCTATTCCGTCCCTGTCGAGTTCTGGTCTGGGATTGGTCCAAACAGGACAGGGTGGAGGAGCTGTAAAAGTGGTCCAACTCAATGCCGGAATCTTGCAACAGTGGATCAGTTTGTAACAGGGACTCTGACTCTGGTGAACTCCATGTGGTGGCCATGTTGGGTCTCAGAGGGTACGTATAGTCCAGAAGTGCCTGGTATTCCTTTTCAGGATCCCATCTGGGCGATCTTCGGTCTGGGGAGGGTGGCATGGAATTTGGGATGGCACAGGCCCAATAGTTGGCCTGATAAGGGGACATGTGTTTGAGTCCATGTGGATGGATCTTACTGTAATCCTGGGGAGATAATGTGTTGAGGAGACCATCTCTACCTCTGTCCATCTCACCTGCTCTTGTTTTTACATTTCTTGTGAAACGAGATGTATAGTTGGATGAGTGAGAAATACTTAAAGGAGTGGACAACTTAGGCACTGAAGGTACTGTTAGGCTCAAAATAGCAGTAGAGGGACTGGACAGGCTGTGTTTGTTGTATGAAGTGTTAAAAATAGGTTCCTCATCACAGGACGACAGCCTGAGGTCTGATATGCTCCTGGAGGTGTCCAGGTCTTTCCTGGACATTGGTGAGGAAAATGTACAAGACACAACTTTGGTACTTTTGAATGATTTCTTTCCTTGACTTTTTTCCTTTTCTTTAGGGGCATCTGCTCGGCTCATATGAGGTTCCTAAAAAAAAATAGCCAATGGCATGTAAGATTTAAAGGTAAAGTGTGCCACTAGTTCAACAAATAGAACTGCAATAAATCACAGACTTCTGTTGATTGACAAAAAAGTCTTTCCGTAAATTCACACCAGTGGTTGAGCTAATGTTGCTGTGCTGCGTTTTTTGAGCCGCAATGATAGTGCCACAAAGTCACAGTGTTCACCCTTCAGGGGAATCATCATATGTATGGCTTATTTATAGTTGTCTCTGCATATTATGCTGAGACCACACACTTCAGAAAACTACACACTTCAGCTTTAAATTTTTTTAAAGCGCAAAGGTTAGCAAATTAGTTTGAATGTAGTCATCAATGGCAACACACAGTGACCTTTTACTCTCAAATTTGCATTGTGGTCTTTTGGCATATTTCCTGCAATGTGATCAGGACACAAATTGCAGGAACAATCCATCATCTTAACAAAGGCCTCAATAGTGATAGAGCACTACAGTGAATCAGAACTGGGAGTAACCCAAAACCTTTAAACGTTACCAAAAACATTACCAGTCTTAATTTTTAAACAGCAAGCTACTAAGTGCATATAAATGCCTCATATGCAGAACACATATTATGTGGCATTAGATTCTTACCCTCCCAGAGTCTTCATTTGTGGCTGAATTCTTCAGGATGGGCATCTGGCATGGCATGGAGGAAATCAAGGGTTTTCTCATAGTGTAGAGGCTTTTGTCTGTCATATACCTGGAAATAGGTGCCATGGTGACTGTCTTTTTGTAGCCTCTCTGCTGTTTGTCTGAATCTGTGACACATGCAGGCCTGGACCCCCCACTTGTCCTATGACTGTGTGGTTTGGAGTGACTATTCTGAGTGAACTCCGGGATCCTGGTCTTCCACCTCCCATAGCTCTTGTTCTCCATCTGTGAGGAGTTGTCTGATAAGGCCTTGTCAACTCTGAGAGCCATAGCAACATGCCCGGATACTACGGTGCCTCATTGGTCCAGAGTTGAGAGCTATGAGGTCATAAAAACATTGTATTAAACACTGCACGATTTAACAATGCAAAGGCTTAAATCATCAGAGAAGGAAGTTATGTGTGGTTTGATATGATAGATCTGAAAACAGAACTCATTCATTGTAATGGCTTTACTTCTGATCTAAATAAGTAACCTAATTAAGGCTACATGTTCAGGCTTGCCTGTAGCGCATGAACTGCTCTTTGTCCATCCCTACCTACGAAAACACACACAGTCTGAGAACCATATGATACTTGAAACATTGAAAAATTAATTAAGAAAGTATCATACCGACTGTATGAAGGCAAAAGTGTTATATCAGCTGTTATGACACAACTGCTATGAATACTACTGTGTTGGATCATTATAAATGTGAGAGTGTTTAGACAAAGCATTTTCTTTCATTTCTGAAATACTACACTGACCCCACTGTTCTTTGATTGGCTGACGCTTCTGGTTTCCATGGCAACCATTAGAAAATGGCACGTCATGAGAGGTGATCACGTGGTGAAATTTAAAAAACAGCCTGCCTGAAAACAAAGACAAGTATGTGTCTTCTCCATATAATCCTTTTTGGCCTCCTTCTACTTTTAAGATACTTGCTGAAGGCCTCCTCTCATAGGAGGTCGTCTTTAAAACACGTAGACTTACAGAATTACAGTGTTACAGTAAAAATTGTTTTCTTGATCTGTGCAGACTGAATGTGAATCAGAGCATTAATTCTGATTTCCCTTGTTCACAAAGCTGGTAACTTAACCTGTGGGCATAAAACCAGACTTCTATGCAAAATTCCTAATCACTTATACTTAAGTCTATAGTATAGAAAGTCATAGGTTTGGTCGGACAGTTACCATGGTAACCTGGTCCCCAAACAAATGAGCGGATAAAACGTAGAGAAAACCCGGCTAAATTAATATATAAAACATTACTTGCTTTGTGATCTACAATCTGCAACATCTGCTTTAATAACAGGCTCGCTGATCAGTAGAAAACACTATGCAAACAAATGTGCAAACGGGTAAGCTAATAAGGAAAATTAATATTTCCTATTAAAAAAACAATTTACATGTTCTTGAATTTAATAATGCATGGAAAGCTAATGGCACAACTCAACACACGAATATGCAATATGCAATAAAGCAATTCAAAATTAAAGGAAATAACAAGTCTGCTGTACTGAAATTGGGAAAATCACGCTTTGTTAACATCATCCAACATTTGAGGAAACGGGAACTGTTGCATCTATACACACATTGATACAGAAAAGGCAAACAAAATGCACTTGTTCAGCGGTCACAAGCAGCACACAATTTTATAAATGTTTTCTGTATAAGTATGTATCAGCCAGAATCTAAACCTGTCAAAGGCAGCATTAATACCCCCGCTGGTCCCACTTTCACTGTTTATAATCGCTTTCAAGACTAAACACCCTTTACATGCATACGTACCGCTTTAGTCCTTCTGCAGCTGAATGAATTACGCGCAAAGGATTCAGAAAAATGACACCAAAACATCACTGTTAAGGAACCCTAAAACTTGAGGAAAAGGTTTATAAACACAAAGGCGGATCAAGCAACGCAGATTGCAACGCAGAACCAATAGGCATCCGCATCTCACGAAATTAAAACTGCACGACCCCTACATCCAGTAGCGCCGATTCAAGTTTCATATTAACACGCATGCGCATGATCATTCTGCGTGAAACGTCAGACCCCTGGGTAAGACCATACGATTAAAGGCGTAAATAATAATCAATAATTATAATTAAAATTGATCGGTGTCATTATTTTGGTTTAAATAACTGTCTTGAACGCTTCTTAAATAGTACATAGACGACACGTACTTAATATGCTACTTTTCTCAGCGCTTTTTAAAAATGGATAATATCTCTTATAAGGTTTTTAAAGGAATTACTTTTGCAGCGGAGTTCCAGTTGCATACTAGGTATCAAACCTTTAAATTAATTTCGGTAATTAAATAGTTGTACACTTCAGCGTACAAATGTCTCCAGTAAGACCAAAAAGAAAACAACTTGTTTGCTTAGCCCTTAAGCGCCCCCCTCAGGAAAACAAGTTTAAATACTTTAGATTTGTACTTTTAAGTTATCCTAATAAAAAACAGTTCACAGGAAACATTCTCACTCTAAATGTAAATCAGAAAACAAATGCTTTTAATTTAATGGTAAGCAGAGACACACCGGTAACAAGACGATAACTTAAAGTTATAAGAGAATGATAACGATACATAGAAATAAAAACGCAATATCAAACACTTTTAATTCGTGCAGTACTCTATTAATAGCTTTAAGAGTTCATCTAAATCTCTTTACATTTGACCCTTATGGTAGCAACAGATTAAGAAAATAATTTTCAATGCGGTACAAAAACCTAAACAATTAATAAATGCAATTCCTTCATAACTTCAAATTACATTCAGATTGCAGCTTTTAAATTGTTTCCTGTTTCATTAACAGGACAAAACTTCACTGGCATTAAGATGTAAAAAAATGACATGACTAAGTCTACGCTTATAATCAAACTGTCCACCTGGTGTCGCTAGAAACTATGATGTTCTTGGGATATATATATATATATATATATATATATATGGCTAGATATGGCTACAGATTTTCATATATATATATAATTTAATATAAATAATATATATATATTATTATATTTTATATTTGTGGATATGGTTGACAGGTTTTTCATCATCAGGTATAATTATCACCCGTGACCCTGAGTTGTCTATCAATTTCTAAGCATGACATTCAAAACCAGAGAGTATAAAAAGTATTAAAATTAAAATCACAAGCTCAGCTTACAATTCGTAAGCATTCAGCACAAGCACACATGCACAATTTTGATGTCGTCTCGAATAAATCACAGTTACCAGTACATACTACAGTATCACTGGATTTGCCATTAGAGGCACAAATATTTACAGCAAATACTTTTCAGCCCATCTTTAAAACAGTTAATGATTCACATCGTAAGTTAAAATGTAACAGACAAACAGAGCAAGAGGTCAATTCTGTGAATGATTTTCATTACTATTCATCTCTTCACTAGACAACTGCTTGAAAACTAAAATACTGTGCTAAAAAAAACTGTGCTAAACTGTGTAAACTAAGACATTCCCAACAACAGCATCTGATAAGAAATAATTTTGGCACAAATGGATAAGATTATTTAAATGACACCTGTTCTTTATGTACCTCAGACTATTTATATAAAACAGCAAACTGACCATTAGCAACCCACGTATGTGAGTAAACTTTACATTGGTGGCATCACACCCATAGTGGTTTAAACAGTAAGAGAGAAAAAGATCAAAGGTGAGATGGGAGACCACAGTCAACACTTTACAGAACAGACTCCACACCATCCTTGTCATCTAGTGTTTCCTTTGAGGAGCTGTCTCCTCGGTTCTGGTGTGTGACGAGAGGGGAGGTCTCCTCCTCTGCCTGGACATTAGCCACCACCTCCACCTTCACTTCTTGAAGTTCTTGCCCCTTTTGCTGCTGCTGCTGTCTTTGTTTCTTCATCTCTTGCTCATTAATATGGTGAAGGATTCCAGCACCAAGAGCATCTCCCTCCACATTCACAACAGTGGTGGTGCGGTCTCTGATACCACACACACAAAGAATGTTAATGCAACAATTACTAAACTCCAGGAAAAATGTTCAGACCTCACAAATCATAAATATGGAACACATACCACTTGTAAGAACCTTTAAAAGATTATTAAGAAGCTTTAATAGGCAAAATAGGCAGCAAAGTTAACAAAGCTAACACCGAACTTTCTCAGAACGTTGGCTAAAAGTTCTCTCAAAGTTATCAAAGGCATTCTTGCTGTAACGTTTTGACCAGTTTTTTAAGTTTTTGTTTTTTAAAAAAAAGTTAGGAAAATTTTCCTAACTTTTTAATCCGGAGGACCTTGATTAGGATTGGAGCAAAACTCTGGAAGATATTTATATCCACAGCCTTTGTGATATGCTTTTACATAATAGGAGTGAAATGAGAGAAGCTCTTAAACGGTTCTTACACAATCCAGTCTACAGCCAGCATGAGTGACAGGTCATGGGTTGGTAGACCAATGGCTTCCAAAATGATAGCGATGGTGATGATTCCTCCAGCTGGAATGCCAGCTGCTCCCACACTGGACGCTGTGGCAGTCACCCTGTGAAGAAGTAATTAAGGACTTATTTAGATCTTTTATTTAAAATTGTTAGGGAGATGACAAACAGTAGCTTAAGCCCCCGGAATGGGCAATGCCTAATGCCTCCATGAATCCAAACTGTGTCTATTGGGCCTTAGTTTCTCATTTGGTATTGCTCTCTACATGCTCCCCAATAGCATAACCAGGCAGGCTCCAGAATGTGAGTGTGCACTGCTTTTAAATTTAGATGAAGCTTAGTATCTCTGCCTTGTTTAGATACAGTGTCACGTGTATGGAATGCTCACAGCGTCTATGAATACTGATTCTGTTTGAGGAAAAGACTGAGATGCACTCACAGGATTGTGAAGATCTGGCCTGCGTTGAGTTCAACGTTGTTAAGCTGGGCAATAAACACAGCTGCCACGCACTGGAAAATGGCAGCCCCATCCATGTTAACAGTGGCTCCAATCGGTAGTATGAATCGGCTGATTCTTTTGTCGACACCGTTGTTCTCTTCTACACACTTCATCATGGTGGGCAGAGTCGCTGAACTGTGCAGGTAGAGAAAACAGCCAAAAAATGTAATTACAAAAGCAAAGTAATAATGTCCATTACAAACAGAACATAAACACTTAAAATGACTAAACAAATACTTATTTGTTTTACTCAAAGATGATAAACAATATAGGCTCAATCAAACAATTCAGAGATATAAGCAATATAACAAATTACCTGGAGCAGGTAGCAAAGGCAGTTGTGAAAGGTGTGATGAGACCAGACAGGAATTTGAAGGGATTCGTACGAGTGAATCCAAAGTAGATAAGTGGTAAGATAATGACACCATGGATGATGTGCCCCAGGATAGAGGCAAAAATGTACTTCCCTAAGCTAGTGACCAACAGAACCACATCTTCCATCTCGACAATCTTGCTGCCTACCAAGAACATAATGCCAAAAGGCACATACCTGGAGGACAAAAAACAAAAGCAGTTAAATTAGGCAACATGCAGTTTTTCAAAGGTAACTCTGCATCCACGTTTAACATTAAGGGATGTGTGTCTCAGCCTTAACTAGATTACAAATCTACACTTACCACATGATCCAGGATACCAGCACCATGGTGGCTTCATTAAAGGCATTAAAGAAACGAATGAGTTCCTCTCCTTCTGCTCCAAGCTTTCTCAAAGCAACTCCAAAAACCATAGCAAAGAGAACAAGGCCTAGAATATTCATTCCCTCTGAATCTGTTCCGTAAGGAACCTGCAACCCACCACAATCATTGTTACTCTATAAAGAAATGGCTTACAGTACACAAGTGGACAGTCATTATGATGTAAACCTTTTAAATGTTTTTGTGTTATTTGAAACCCACTAGTTTGTAAAAATGGAAGGAGCAAATGTTTCCTTCCACTGGTGCATTGGCATGTTCCCCGCCACTGATCCCGATTTGATTGTGAATGGACAAGTGACTTTCAAAAGACAAAATGTGTTGGTGGCAATGAGGTTACAGAGTGATGCAAATCTGACGAGACAAGAGTTAGCCCTTAACTGAATCCATCTCTTGTTCTGGGTTTCAACAGACATCCAGGCATGGCTCATCACTTGGCACACAGCACTGGGCTTTCTGAAAGCCCTACTTATGTGATTATGGACCTTCTGAGGGCTTTCCCAAATATTTGCCCATGCACCAACAGATATGAGACATTTTAGCCAAGCCAGTATGTAGACCCATTGACCTATGGGAAGGCTAATTGTTTATCAGTTATTATTTATAACTATATTTAGCATATGATTTTACTCATTAAATGACAGAAAATTAACAAATGTTAATTACTAAATTATGTAAGTGCCAAATCTCTCAATACTGCACATCTTGAGTCATTCTTAAAACCTATTCCTGTGTCTTATGAAAAGAAGTACTCTGGGAAAGGCTTGCATTCTCCAGCTGCTTGAGTGCTCAGTAGTTTAGGGGAAGCAAAACTGGCTGTGTCAACCCTGGCACTGTGCAAACAAACAGCAAATTCATTCAAGGGTGCCAAACAACCAACACTGCTGAGTGGTCTGGGACAAAATCAGCCAATAGTCTTTGCCAAGAGGCCCAATTGGATTTAAGCTTCCACCTTACGAAAATGCAAAATGATTGGGTTAAAAAGACATTTTAAAAATCCTCTGTGACTAATTTTGTGTGGATTCTAATAAACTAAGTAAAAAGAACCAATACTAATATGACAAAGATGTCACATGAAAGAAGAATCATACATCAGTACCCTTAATGACTGGTAAAACAAGTAAATGATATTGTACCTTCTCATAGTTGAGGGTTCCGTTGGTTCCATTTGCAACAAAAATCATCTTGTAATCAGTGACATACTGTGACAAAAGTGAGAGAAAGACATAGACAATATCATGAGTCGCATGCATTAACACAGCTACTATTTTGGTTGATCTCAGTCTGTGCCCATATGAAGCTGCATGGTCTCTACAATAAACCACTGAGGCATTTTTTTTAACGCAGCCTGTTTTGTGCAAGTCTGGTGCCAAAATACTCACAAAAGCAGCAACTTTAACTGAAGAGGACTTTGAGACTGCCACATACAGAGACAATGAGAGAGATCACCTCACAACCCTGCTATTCAGTACCCCAGCTCCTCAAAAACTCCACTTGTATGGGCTGGATCAACCAGTGATCCAGAAATGGAAGCTTTGAACATATTTCATGACAGATAAATAAGACAATCCTGAAAAGATCTGCTACAATTCATTTTCCAGATCAGTCCATTTTCTATTTGCAGTTAACTTAATACTCAGGCATTTCTTTATTAATCCAGCCAATCCTTGTCTCTTTCTTTTAAAAGCTTTTATTGGATTTCATCCCAGTAGGTGTCAATAGAAATCCCCCTGGATAGAGAAACATTCTTTCAGGCATATACTGTACAAACATCTGCATGTAATGACCCTGATTCTCTTCCTACAAGCTACTCTGCCCTTTTATTCCAAATTGATTATTACTGGCTGCCCTGTTTAGTTTGTGTCAGTGGTGTTGCACACACGCTCTGGTCTGGGCACAGAGATGTTATCTCCCACCCAACCAGTAAACCCCCTGACCTTCCTTTGTACAGAGCGTGCTCACTGTTGAGCACTTGCCCATGTGGTGCAACCCAGTGAGCCCATCCAGGTTGCCAGGCATCAAGGAATGGAATCAACTTGCTATGGTAACCGCCTGGTTGCTTAGTTATGGGAGAGGATGGGAGGTATTTATTGAGCAGGAACAAAAATTGTTACTCCATTTTGAGACTTTTTCAATTATTGATAAAGGGACTGTTAACATAGAGGTAGTGACGAAAACACACGCATATTCATTTTGGAAGTCTGCTGGTTTGTATATGTGTGTAATTTGTCAAACTGTGTTTGAACTACAAAGCTGGACAGAGGCAACAAACTTACTGAGCGGAAAGCTGCAGCCACCAGGTTGGATGGGAACAGGTTCCTAAAAGGAAAAACAAGCAAGCGAGATAAACCAGTGATGCAGACATGTGCAGAACTTAGCTCTTATCATCACAGATGGTAACCACTGATGTTCCTTTAGTAAATTCCCACCACCTGGGACAAATCTGGACAAAACCACAAAACGTGCAACAGAAAACGTTTTGCATTGATCCTCACAGATCATTAACTGTATCTACAAATAGAAAGTAATTCACTTAGCACAGAGTAAATGTAAACCAAAATGTACTTGCACCATTTGAGTAAAACAGATAAACAAGTCAGCACTGCCCAAGGCAAATATATTTACTTTCACACCTGTCATGCCTGAGCTGGGATCAGTTTGTTTGGAATTTTTCATATGACCTGATTTAAAAAGAGGATTAATCTAGTAACCCTGAGTGTGAACTATGAAGCAATAAGAACAGTGTTTAATTAGAAAGCATTTCATTGTACAGTCACTCTATAAGTCTTTATTAAATAGAGAATGTTCGAGAATGAATGCACTTAAGTTTTAGATATTCTATAACCAGTGATGAACATTTCTGCTGACATTTTGGGATATGTTGGACTATGTTGATACATGCACCTTTGTAGAATAAAACTTATTCTTATTGTATAAACTTATTCTTATTCTTACTGAGAGTGTTTTAGGCGCAGCAACAGGTATTTAATTGCTGTCACGTGATCTCAAAAGTTGATCTTAAAAACTATAATGTAAGATATCTCTAATTTGCCGGTTTAATGTCAGCATGGCCTTATGCACTCGTTTTTGTGACACACATTCAGCTTATCGTGCTGGTAAACCTCTGTACATGGTGCCACAGCGGACACATTTCAACTGCTGATAAAGGGTTTCATTTATATTCATTATTATTTTAAATATGATCCTTTATGCAACATGCTACCTGCTATGAATATCATTGTTTTCACGATCAAATAATACCTTGCAAGGTCTAAAAACGAATCCGTTGTCTCCTTGTTGGAAGTTACGCCTTCAAGCCCCAAGTTGTTGCCGTTCAGCGCTCCAGCTCCGACGCCGGGTTTGATGATGAAGGCGAGCGCAACACCGATCGATGAAGCGATCAGAGTGGTCACCAAAAAGTAAGCCACGGCGATCCCTCCGAGCTTTCCCAGAGACCGGGTGTCTAGACTAGCAGCACCAGAAATTAAACTGCAAACCACTAAGGGAAGGATGATCATCTTGAGCATCCTCAACAACATCTCTCCAGGGAAGGCGAAGTATGTTATTTGCGCTCTTGTTAGGTTCATGTTTCGCACCGCCATCCCGAGTCCGACGCCCACCAGGACCCCGGACACCGTCAAGATCACTAAAAGATTTCTTTTTAAAAAGACTTTTAACCTATTTTTACAGGTTTTCCTCTCGGCTTTCACGGAGACCTCTGGATTGGGGTCTTTATGTCCTGCGTGTCCATTGATTTCGCTTTTCCTCTCCTCCATGATTTTCCTCCACCTGTTTCAATAGGGGACCGGGTTCCAGCATCCACAGCGCGCGCACGCTTGGCAGTAAATGGGACTGGCGAGCGCTTGTAGAAACCAGCCGCACATGTGTTTCAACCAATGGACAGGAGGATAAATACAACGCATGCTCAGTCGTGAATCAAGACGAAATGATGCAACAAGGGCAAGGGTTGCTGATATCCCATCCATGAAGCCTGTGAAACATATAATGTTATTATCGTTTTTTAAATTAGTGTGTTTTTGTTATTCATTATATCATTTCTAAAACAGTGAGAGTCATTCTGCTTTTTGTTTTGCATTTCTGTCTATTCTGTAATTGTAATTATTATTATTATAATTTTTATTAGTAGTAGCAGTCTAGTAAAACAGTGAAAGCTGTCGTTTTTGTTTTTTTTTTTTTTTACAATAGTCAATACAGTAGTAAAATTAAATAATTTAAATTCTTCAAACAGCCACCTGTTTTTCCTCTATAGCTGAAATGTATAAAACAGTTTCAGCTCTCTGTATTTCCTTCGCTCTGCACCTTAGGGCTATTTGTTCCAGCTCACAGCTGCCAAACCAGGAGAGCAGGAAGCTGAGTGTGCTCTACAGCCATTACCATAATACTCTGAACCTCAGTGAGGTTACTTTGACGAGACAAAGTTTTAATATTATGTGTCTTCTTCATTCAAAAGGTCTTCAAAAAGCTTTAAAGTTATCAGATCACCATGGCAAATGATGATTGACGCCACAGCTATAAAGAGAAAAGGTTAACAAACATCTGACCCTGTGCAATTTCACTGATGTCCTAAAAATTCACAGGGTATGTTTATTATGCCTGCCTTTCCTTCCCCTTGATGAGTGGTCTGCACTCATCACAGGGTCCAGGACAACATTTCCAGTGTGAGATCAAACCACATTATCTCAGCTGTTGCCCAAGAAAGATGAGTTCTGTCTATCTGGAACCCTTTTCCAAATCTTGTTCTATTCAAATTCTCTCTCTCTGTTCTTTTTACATTTAAGGGGTTTAAAGGGTGTTTAATAGACAGATGTATACTCTACTACAGTAAATTTAATAAATTAGCGCAAAATTATAACCAGACTTTTTTTAATGCTGCTGTATCTATTTGTTTTTATTACCTCTGATCTGGACTACATATTGTACACCAACAATTTTTCTCTTTAATTGTGTTCTGCTATGGTTTTGTAACCATTGTTCACGCGTCAAGAATGCAATAACATTCTCTAACCAGCAGATGGCACTCTTTCGTTTTGTAAATTTCTTTTCTCTGCTGAGGCCCTTCCCAGTTAACACTGGGCGTGATCGTAAACCCACAGGCATCATTGATCATTGCTTATTCGACACAGAAACACAGAATCAAATCGATGCAAAAATGCTGAAATAATACTTATTATTTGTGTTCTTCCAACTATTTTTTATAATAATGTCTTGCGATTCCTGATTGTTGTGCTTTTTTATTGTGCTCTATGAAGTCATTTCTGACAAAGCTCATTTTAACATCCTAAAACTGTCCACATACAATATCATCATTCACTCACTGTTGTCAAAACAATTGCGATTTTAGATAATGACCAGTCTGTCAGGACAGTAGGCTTAACCCAGAAAACTTAAATCAGATGTCAGACTCCAAGATTAATGACTGCTTGCACTTATTCCATCAGACCATGTTCCATCAGTTGAGTCACACACGAACAAACAAACACAAAAGTCTAGGCAGGCTTTCTTGGTCCTTGTCCCATTTAGTCAACATTAGTCAACACTCACTATTTCCTTGCTGGTGAATTCACTGAAAAACAAACCAATGGGACAAAGCACTGGGAGAAAACATCTCTCCCACTTTCTCTGCAAAGCCAAACCTGTATTTTTTTTTCTTTTTTAGTTAATGCCTATTTTCCGCAGTGGCAGTCTTTTTGAACACTCCATTTCCTGTTATGCAGTAGAGATTGAACTAGTAACAAAAAGATTGAGCCAAGCTGTCGTTGGGCATCGTGCCAGAACATGTTGCCTTTTCTCCGTTCCGCCACTTGGAGAACTCAGATCTGTCTGGTTCGTGCCATTTTAGGTTCTCTATCTGACCACTCACTCACTTTACTTCATTCAAATAAAGCATTGCAGCGATTCATTAGGTACTGCGTGAAACAAAGTCTTTTAAATACGCCTTTTGTAAGTGTTTGCAATGCATGTCTGTTTTATAAGTTTCTGATTTTTAACTCTGATTTTTTGTCCATTTTTAACTCATGTGCTCCGTAACTCTACAGCACCGCTTGAGAGAATCCAGTCCCTTTAAATAACATGTCGCACGTCAGCCTTTGTTGCGTTCCTATTGGTTGAGACTGAGAAGTGGGCGGGGCATACCACTGAGCTTCAGCCTCGGTTCACAGTATCATTTAAACTCAATGTCGACGCGCACTTACAGAAGACCACCTGGCTAGTAATACTTTTAAGTACACTTAGAAGTCCGACTTTAACGTGCAATTGTTTACTTTCTCTCAGGCTGATGAGGCACTGGACGTTTCGTGTAAAACATGTGAAACCATGTCGACCACCGAGGCGTGCAGAATGAATGCACTTATACAATGTAACGCATACTAGAAGTAGTGCGTTGAGCAGTCTGTGACTTACACTCAGATAGGATCCTTCAAGTCCTTCAAGAAGGGTGAGTGGACGTTCCCCTGAATGATCAACAGTCGTGTGCTTTAACAGGTCAGCCTTGATATGGGTCAGACAGGTCATTGCAAAGGTCTTGATGTGAATATATATTTTTATTACTATTACTGTTTGCATAGGTATAGTGCATATATATACAAAACGTGGAGTATCTGTAAACAACTGTAAGATGCTAAAGCCCAGCACTGAAGTTATCTGGAGGCAAAACATGAAATGTTTGAAATGAGAAGAGCCACATGATATACTTATGATGGCTGTGTTTGATAGTTTTCTGTAAACAGACCAGCGAAGGCAATTCATTGTTTTGCATTGGTATTATATAATAATAATAGTTTGCTAAAGATGTTGATACTTCATGATGTCAGATATTTATTGCAATGATCTCTCGTATGGCGTACAGTACTAGTGCATGTTTTGTATGATACCAGCCGTATGGATAACAACTGTAAGAGTGTTCTGAGTTTTTTAGTAAGCTCCCTTTATTTAGCTATTTCTGTCTCCCTTTATTTAGCTAAACTGTGGAGTTTTTGTCTGATAAATGCTCCACCAAATTATGATTCATCTCAACTTTGATTCAGTTTCATGCAATAGTTTTTTGGCATGATGTCCAAGAAATAATTAAATAGGAAGGAAGCATTATTTCCTTTACAACCTTTAATTGCAGAAGAATAAAATAACTGTCTCTTGTTAAAAAACATTTACATTTTTTTAAAGGAGTAATATTGTGTCCTGAGGCTTTAAATATTTAGACTTCAGCAATGGTCAGACATGGAACAGACAGGAACTCTTGGGTTTCCCACAGATGTGGAATTAAATGGTTAAAGCAGGAGTTTGGCAATGGTGGATTAGAGACACATCTAATTTAGTTGATAATCCAGATTATTGTGTATGCTGTGTACAGTTCTCTGTTAGGTCAGGGAGCTCAGAGTTCAGACTCGTCACCTCATTAGAGATCACTGTTGACCAATTAAAACATTCCCCAGCCAGTCCATTATGTTTTCATATTTATGCAATATAACTTTAAAAAAGCTTTTTGCACCGCAGAGAAGCTGTCAGTGTCCATAAAGGAGTGGTATTAACAATTTATTTTTCTGTTTGTTTGTTTATCTGTACGCATGTCAAGTTTTTTGGGGAAATAAATTCCACTGTAGAATGTGGTTGTCACTTCTGTGTATAACCAGACTCAGAAGTGACGTGACAATCATCACAGTGTGTACATGACCAATTACAGCATCCTGCCAATATGAATTTTGATAAAGCTCCCCTTTCAGTCAGGTGTAAGTAGAGCCTATAGCTTCAGTAAGATCACAGTCCTTAACTGTGATTCTATTGCCTGTTTAAAACAATTATCCCTGACTTGGATGTATAGCCAAGCTGTGTCTTTAATAAGTTTCCAATTAAATACTTAAATCCATAACATTGGCGTAGTTACATTTTCCGCCAGTCTTTAATGTATTAATGTGCTGTAAAGTATGAGAACAATGTTACAGAATTGCTCAAATGCATTTGCATTGAATCCTGTGTAAATGAACTGCCAGAGCCTCAGGCAGTGACCTGCTTTTCATTATAATGTGCAGGAAGCACATTCACTGTATTGAACTGTGAAGCATAAGACACACTGACAAGACAACCTGGGGTTTTTGAATGCTAAACCTCAAGACAGTCCACTTAAGATATAACCTGTGGCCTGCACCCTTAACAGTCTTGTTAAGTTGCTGTTACTGTGGTATTTTATATGATGTCAGTACCAAACATGTCATTTCTTATCCTGAAGTAACCTTTACAAAAGATTAGTCCATATTTTTCAATGTTTGTCTTCTTACCCATTACAGATTTAATGTGTGTGCAAAACAGATGAGTTTAATCAACTGTGATTTAGGATAGGTATAAAACTGAAGCATGGCATGATTATTTACAAAGAGATTATAATAAACAGAATATACCAGTCTAGAAATCAAACTTAGACATTGGTGTTGTCATACATCTTATTAAAGTAAATTCAAAGGAGCTGTGATTTTAGATGTTTTTGCTAACATACCCTATTTTGCTTTAAAGAAGCTTATAGGGTAACAGATTACAATAAAACAAAAAGGCTGATATTGGATCAGTGTTTTACTTTGCTGAAACAGTGGCAGGGAAGGCCCCAGCAGGTCGGGGGCTTTGTAGAGATCGGGTGTCTCTGGAACAGCAGCAATGCCAGAGTTAACCGGCTGTCTCTCAAACACACATACACAGACGCATAGAGAGAGAGGCCTCTTTCCTACAGCCAGTTGTACTGCAGCATTAATATTTCATACACCCACCTTTAAAGGAGGAGGAGGAGGCCAGAGAGACAGAGCCATAGAGGGGCCTTGGAAAAGCATAAATAGAGGGGATTCTCCATTTGCATACACCATGACTATGCTTAACCTGTTACACTTAGTGAAGCACCTTCAAACACTGCCCAGTCTTAAGTTCGTTCTTCACTTTATAATGCTCAAAACTGTGGAATAAATATAGCACAAAGATGTGATGCATCCATCCATAGTGATAAGTGAAAGTATTTAAGGTTATTTGTGATTTGTAAACATCTGTAAAGATACAAATAACTACACTGTAAAAAAAAACTTTGCTGCCTTAAATTTTTAAGTTTTATCAGTTTGTCTGCACAAGTCATTTCAACTTACTCTTTGTAACATTGACTAGTCTTGAGTTGCTGCAACTTTTAAGAAATGGTTGAAAATTGCTTAACCTGTTTTTTTTTAATTATACCAGTCAGGATTTAAAATGTTATGTTGAAATGACTTGTATAGCCAAGTTGATTAAAGTCAGTGTTGGGTTTTTAAGTCAAAGACATGATCTTCTGTGGTAGTTGGTTTCAAAGTGCAAAATTCTGTAACTCACAATTAACAATCATCTAATAGCATTTTATGTACTTTAAACGTCTACTGGTAGTCAATCTATTGTAACACTGTTTTCACCTTTTTTCTTTGTCATTGCTGTTCAGAATTTAGGAGCTACACAGTCATGTGAGATGTTTGACTTCCTCTACAATGCTTTAAATTCTCATTCAAATTAAAATAGGTTGTGGAGGTTTTGTGGTCTGTTATCCAGTGGCTCACACAAGTGATCTGCTCCGCGCTATGAGGACACAATCATCTTGGAAGGAATTTGCTTTAAATATTATTAAAAGTGCTTTGAGGGCCTAAAGTTTCACTCTGGAAAGATGCAGGAGAAACTTAAAATCTGTGTCTCTCTTGCTCTGTGTTTTTCTGTCTGCCCATCTGGCATATCCTCAATGCTGCCTTTCTTTCCTCACCCAGCACCAGAAACGCTTGTGCAGCACTCAAATGTGGAACATGAGAAAGTTTCTCATTCTTCTCTATGAGTGAAATATTTTTGGTTGTCATTTGATGTTTAAATGTTCCTGGCAAAAGAACTTGAGTCTTGGTTGCTCAAACGTGATGATCAATTTGATAACACATTATCTGTAAACATCTCTTTAGGTTAGCTAGGGAAGTCTTTACAGGAGTTCTAGAGCAAGGCCGTATCATGATGGACTGGGTTAAAAAGCCTTTGTAAGTTAGTAAACAGTATGTTTAAATGGTGCATATGTGTTTTTCTGTTAGGGAAAAATAAGTAATTAACTCAGTATTTGGTCATTTTTTGAGTAATAAAGCATGTGGTGTACTACATTTTCAAGCACTAGAGAAAGTTTGGAATTGTGGAATTCTGAAGACTAAGCACTGAAGCACACATACATGATCTCTGACCTTCAGTGAACATGCTTTAATTGCTTTCCTGCTAGTTACCCTATTTACAATTGGTCAGACATAGAGATCTTTCTGCTCCAAACACGCACTACTGGTTCTGTTGGTGTTACTGTTTCAGGCTGGTTGGGGTGCTCTTATAAAAACAGCATGTTTTGATGGTGTCGTAGTGTTTAGCTGGGTTGCGACAAAGCATTTTGACAACCACAAAATAACACACTTTAGAGTGTGGGGTAAGATGTGCCACTTTATGCTTAAGTCATCTTGTCTTTTCAGCAAGGGGAAATTAAAAATGACATCCGAAAAACAGTGGTCCAGTGATAATTTGAGCCATATTAGGGGCAAGTTTGGTCATGTGAAAGGCAAGTCAGATAATTGGGGAATACGTGAAGGATTTTCAATTTAAATAATATTAGATAATATTATGAACATAGCAAACTGCTGATCACTTTTCCCATGTGCATCTCTCAGTTACAAGCATATATGATGTGCCGTATCTAATTTATTATGAAAAGAAGCAAGACATTAAAATCCTATATTTTGTATGTCAGATCTCTTTGTATATCAGAGGAATGCATTTGTTGTTTCTCAAAGAGCTTAATCTCTAGTCTTATTGTGCTGTGAATTGTTGGCATTGAATAATAGATGAGAAGAATTGGGGGGTGTGGCTGTCTCAGGATGTTATCAAAGAGACAGCTGAGTACAGTAAGAAAGATCAGAGCCAATGAACGCACACACATCTACAGACGCTGTAACCACTGGTTACAAATCAGGAAGTATTACCACAGTTTATGCACCGTTATGCTCTGCTGCCAATACCAGACATGTTTTGATATGCCGTTTAACTTTCGATTTATTCTGTGTTTTTACAAAGTGGCATTACATCTTATACTCAGCACCTTATCAGAATATCAATAATAAACTGTCAAGTCCATCTGTACTAACACTGGTGTCTGTAGTCAGTGATTTTCTTTTACACCAGAAAGGAAATTACCAGCTGATTAACTGTTGTGGACTCACTGTGCAGTGTGCACTGTGTTAACATCTGAGCCCCACGTTGCAGTCAAAGATGCAGAACCTTGTGTCATAAATGCATGCCAGGCCTGCACAACAGAGGCTTCAGAGAAGCACAGAGTTGCGGGAATAAAGGGCGCATTCTCGTGTGCCTGGAACTCTCGTCCAACTTCCTCATTATGTCTGCAGAGCGGGGCAAAGTCAACTCGACTCTTATTATAAAACTGTCTATTTGCTTCTCTTTGAGTCTTTGCTCCTCTCGCTTTCAAAAGCTGTACAGAATCTCATCCAGAAATGTCTCTTAGAACTGTAAGTTAACACAGAAACAATGAAACTGACTTGTTGAAACAAGTTTTTCTCTTGTAGGGCAGTGGTCTTTACAAACATGTCTTGACAGATTGGCTGGTCTGTTTTCCTAATTTAATAAAGTATGGTCAAAGTTTGTAACAGAACGGCTATTGCTACTAATACACTTTTGAAGTACAGTGAGGAATCCCTTAGAAAAAAGTTTATTTGTTTGTGTGGTCAGTGTTGAGGTGTGAACCAGCAGGGACGCCTTGCACTAATAGCAGCTGTCTCACAGACGAGCCATTTAGACGCCTTCCTTGTTTCATCAGACAGACGCTTGATATGTAATCTGTCGTGCAGTGTTTTAGGGTCAGAATCATGACTGAGAGTGAGAAAAAGCTGTGAGCATTCTGTGCCATATGAGATTCATGCTCCTGTTCGTGGTGTTGGGGCTGAGGCTTGATAGACAGAGCTCCTCCTGGTTGTCAGTTGGCTGTTTTGAAATCGAGCACCTTAAATCTCTGTAAGGAGACACATATTGTATTTCTTCTTAACCCCGGTCACGGTTTCCAACATAAATAAAGTCTGGAGTAAGAGACAGACCAAGTGTCCTGCTGAAGTTCAACATACATTGTGTTGAAATGGAGCTGCAAGCCTTCACCCCGACCCATGTCTGTCAGTTAGTCTTTCTCTTCTACAGTATATTTGTGTCTGGCCCTATAAATGCCTGTCAGTCCTTGTATCTTGCCTGACTGGCAAACTAGCTGTCCATCTGCCCAAACGTTTAAAATGCTTTCAGCATTTCATCCCAATGTTATATTTACCATGCCAGTTAAAATAATGTCTTGTCTCATTGCTCTCAGTGTTTACGCTTAGCTTGGGCCTGCGCATTTGCTGAATATACAAGAGTTTAACTTTAAAATATAGTGCATATTTTTCATAGCTTTAAATATTATTTTTTCTTTAAACTTATGACAGCAGATAAGAACAGTTTTTGTATATGAGGGAAAAACCACAGACAAATACATTTGAGCATTACTAAACAAAACTGATTTAGTATATTATTTCCAATTGACCAACACTCATTGTTTGTTAAACGAAAGTAAATTGCGTCTTTTCATATCTCTGATTTGTTTGCTTTTATTTATTTATTTTATGTTTGTAAATAATGTTTGTAAATCACATATTTTGTCATTTTTAAATTGTAAATAATGGAAGAGCTGCACTTCACTTTAAAAATCGAAGTACAAAGAATAGAACAGGGACGATGTGTTGTCAACCTTATTACTTTCCTGCAGGACCATTGTTTGATATGGAAATAGCATAATATGCATAATATACATCTCACTTTTGTCTGCTTAGTTCATTTCAGTAGAACAAGAGTGGTCTACTGTTTCTACTACTGTTCTGGCTTGACTCCTAATCGCTGTTACTGCAGAAAATTTATTTTGCCAAGTGAATGTGGACAAAGGACCTGGTGTGTGTAAGGACGGTGGGTGGGGGGGTTAGGGGTATGAGGACAGAAGGGGCGTGTGTGTGTGCAGGGGCAGAGGGAACAGTTTGTAATGTGGTAGTGCTGCTGTAGAGGACGGGAGGAGATGGAAAGGGTTGGAGGGGAGGGATATGCTTTTGTTTTGTTCTCTGTTGCTGAGCAATGGGGACTGAAGCATTGGGAACAGCTGTGATGGCCAAAGCTTTTCTCTCACTCTGCTGGAGATGCCCTGAGGCATATACACAGATACGGCAGCTTTGTGTGTGTGTGTTGAGTGAAAGCAAAAAGTGAGGGAATAAGGGAGGCAAAAGGAGGCTTAACGTAGCTGAATAAGATGTTAGTGCTTGTACGAAGGTAAGGTAATTGCTGTGTAAGTGAGTGCAATTAGCACAAAGAAAAAGTGACTGCTGAGGCAAACAAGTTCAGATGTTTTTGTGTTAACTAGCATGCTGGGAAATGTAGTCACAGCTTTGCACTGGCTGAGAGTGATTAAAGGAATAGAATTACAGAAAGTTAAAGGGTTCAGATCATGTGCAGTGTAAGAAATAATTTTATTATTTCTATATGTTATTATTGGTATTATTAATAAGCAATGTGTGCCCCCTGGAATTGATTTTTAAGGGTTTTTTTTATTTAATTCAAATGAATAATCAATCAACATCAAATATTCAATTTTCATTCAAATTTATTTATATAGCGCTTTCTTATAATGTTGCAATGATTCAAAGCAGCTTTACATATAAAGAAAAAAGAAAAACACTGAAAACAGAAAAATTATGCAATACATATAACATGTATAGAATACATGGTATTATTGGAAATATTTCAGTCAAAATTTGCCAATACATAAGTAGCTTTAAATAATGCCAGTACGCCTGTGAAAAAAAATTATTGAAACTAAGTTACAAAAACAGCTTGTTTTTTATTTCAACAACATTCAGTATTCAGAAAGTTGCCTGTCCAATCACGTAAGTAATATGGAGAACCAGGATAGATCACCAGAAAAACTAGCAATATAAGAGTCAAATGTGGGTAATACACCAAACCTTAAACTGTCTGTGCACCTACCACTCTGGATTCACCATCTAAATTTTGCTGGATTGGGCACTATGTGCTAGTCCACCAGCTGGACCAGCACTTACCATCTTTGCCATTTTATTAATGGATTCTGATCAACTGGTCTTAACTGGCCTTTATTAGCAGCATAGTCCAAACACAGAGGTTACGTTTTTGTACAGCTGTGACTGCTGCTGCCTGACCTAATTTCCAGTATGTGTTTAGCTGCTTGCTTTACTGCTGCTTCAACATACTGACTTCTTTATGTATGTAGTTATACAGTTCTTCATAACAAAAGTATTTTTCACAAAACCTCACTTGTAATGGCCTCAGAAATACAACCTCAGAATTTCTACATTAAAACCCAAAGTATACTTCAGTTGTTGGTCTAGTACTGTATCTGGGCTGTTACTTCACCATTTTGAGGCAACACAGAAAATAAACTTAAAGTATGCATTCAGTATGATGTTATTAGTGACCTTTATATTGTGTCTGTGTGGTAGTGTGACTGGTATGTAGTTACTGAAGCAGCAAACCGTCTGGAGTCTCTCTCTGTAGGGGTCATCATCCATTGTAAATTCTGTGCTCATTGGCAGACTCTGCATTTGCACCCCACCACAAAGATCATTCCCATGTGCCCCTCAAACAACCACACTGTCAAATCTAAACAATGTGCCCATAATGGCCAGACTCAGGGGATGAGAGGTTTTAAATATGGGCCATCTGAATTACAAATATATAATTATAATGTCATTTTTGTTTGTTTTACAGTAAAATAGTGATACTTGTATGATAATATTTTTGCTGTGATCAGTGATGACAATATTACTGGTACAGTAGCTCATATCCCAAGCGGCATACAAACAGTGGCTTAGGTACAGTGCCATAGTGCCATCCAATCGTTTCATTACCCACAATCCCAAGCACTCTGGTCCCTTTCATTTCTCTGTGTTTGATGTTTCTATTGAATTCTGTGGCTTCATTCTCCAAAACACACCATTTCAGATGGAGGAGACTTCGCAACAAAAGCTGTAGTGTGTTCAGCAAGTAAACAGCACCTAAAATAACTGCAATAGTGGACCACAAAATACCAAAATTAAATAGGAAAAAAGAAGACGACTGTGGAAATCGGGACTGAAGACATTCTTTAGGAGCCCACAGTTTTGAAAACACAAGGGACATGTTGAACAAGGAGGTGCTGGCCTGCAGAAGCCTTAAATACCAAAATGATTGCTTTTGGTATGCGTTGTTTTTCATCAAGACATTTGATCTTTTTCATTTCAAACCTGCTGTTTTTCTCATAGTTTGAAGCTATGTAGCAGAAAACAGACAAAGACTTTTGTCTGCTTTTCTTTGTATTTTGGGCCACACATTGTACTTCTATATATTTCATTCTTATTTAATCTGCTGTGTTGTGTATTATCAGCTGTATCCCATCAGGCAACTGCTGAGGAATATCTGTTTAGAGCTTAGAGAGAAAATGGTTTCAAAGTTTGTAGATAGGACAATGTCCAAGGGCTGGAATGTTTATTGAATTATTCAGCTTGAGAAAAAATGGCACGATAGGGGAATGTTTGCCATCGAGTGTGACCATTGTAAAAACTATCTGTTTTCTGCAGCCACTGTCTCTCCCAACATGGTTTTGGTACAGTCGCGTGCTATGAATAGCACAATAGGAATGCAGCAATTCATTAAGTGCCTAGACACACACCAAAAAGACTTGCTTGGATTTTCGTTCTCGCCCATGTAATTACACTTTTAAATATATTATTTACAGGCATCTTGGCAAATTGCTCACATGACTACTATAGATGACATTAAGAACCAGTGGACACTTTTGTAAAACTGTTTATACCTCCATAATAATGACCTATTAATGTACTTTATAATCATTGTAAAACATTTGCATTGTCTCCTCCCTTTAAAATTGTCTTATTAGTTGCGGCACCAGACTGTAATGAGAATCTCCCTTTATTTCTATTGCAGTTAGTCTGTGTCAATAGCTCAAGTCTGCTTTCTTCATAGTTCTTTATTGTAAGACCTTTCCTCTCCTTCTGGGTCTTCGTGTCCACTCTTTTTTTGCTTTTTTGAGTTTTTTTAAGTTTCCAGCCACAGCCAGACGAGTCACAGAATGAAAGAGAAAAACAGCATGATGTATGATGTCCTGTCATATATGGAGTCCATTTCCAAAACCGCAAACATCACTGCACTGGTTCTGCTCCAGCTGGGGTGTGTAAGTCTGTAAGCGGGTGTCCATGTGAGACTTTGTATGTGTGCAAACCTACAAATGTCTGGAGGAGGGTAGAAAAACCCTGTGTTATATCAATATTGTTCTGCATAATCACCATGGAAATGGGATAGAACATCATTGTGTGTACACAGAGTTTAACTCTCACTCCATCTTAAAGCATGAAGCACAGAGCATGTCTGATAGCCCCACATGGTGTTGTTTTCTTTAAAACATAGCACCTTAGGGATGGCAGGGACGGATGACTTAGAATAATCCTTAATTTATCTGATGTTTCCCTTAGTAACAATGTTGTGATTTTTCGTTGATCATGATCCCTCTAATTAAATATCATTTTTCTTTGTGCCTCCACTGTTTCGTTGCAGGCCTGCCTACTTCCTGCCAGGCAAGTTGTAAGTAAGCAACACACACACAGCCTCATTATCTTCATACTCACACGTCTGCACTCAGTTCTGCCCACTTTTTCTCTTTATTGAAATGTTGCAGTCATACATGAGTCAGGATGTGCAGCATTGCTCAGCAGATGTGTGCACTAAGAAGAGATGGTCTTATATGATTATAATGTGGAGGTGGATTTCTATAACATCAGCCAGCTGGATTTGCATGAAGAGGGGCAATCATGTCACACACAGCCCATGGCACATGGTGCAATTCAGACACAGGCTGAGCAGCACAAATAATAAATAAATAAAGAACAAAAGGGAATCAGATTTCAGTCCGGCTTTAACTCTTCACCTACCCTGGCCACTCAGACAAGGTGAAAGAGCTAAAATATATAGATTTTTGCTCTAAAATGAATTAGAAGGAAAACAATGCTTTAAGCCTCTTTAACCAAGTGGATTGACAATATTTAACATGAACTAAAACACAATAAAAATAAAAAAATTGAAAAAATAAAGGCATGTTTTCTGCTCTGTCTTTCGCCGAATAAACAAAAAAGGAATTTAAATCATTTCCATTGATTTATAAGCACCAAATTATTCTAGTGACACTTTTTTAAGCATCTTAATGGTCTAATAGAAATCAAATCATTCACAGTGTTACTTAATGCTATATTTCCAGCAAAATCTATGTATGACTATATACTGTATATGATGAATATTCCTTTTATTGCCCAGCTCTATCAGTCTCTTGTCTTATCCAATCAGCTATATAGCAGTGGTGGTGATCATCAATTATGATGTTAGAATGAAAGAGCACCCCTGCTGAAGTGTGTCTGCATGGCTAATGAGCCAAATTAGATAATGAGGGAGACGGGCGTGCCAAGGGCTCTCAGTGGAGTGTAGAGGAGGAGTGGAGTAGATTGTTGTGTAGAGAGGAGGGTTTAACAGGAGTTAGTTAGCGCTGTTTCTGTTGGCACCAGAACTCTGTGTGTATGTGTCAGAGGCTTGTAATTAACATCACTACAATCAAGTGGCTCTTTTGTTTGCACGACTGTGTTTAACAGAGCAGAGCGATTTCACAGCACTTCTGCTGACAGAAGATTTTACAGCACTTCTGCTGACAGAAGTGCTGTGAAATAATGAAAATGTTCCTGTAGCTCGGTTGGTCGAACATTGCGTTAGCAGGGCAAAGGTTGTGGGTTCGATTCCCAGGGAATACATATACTGATAAGAAAGGTAAACACTAAATGCACTGTATGTGGATTTGGATAAAAGCATCCAAATGACTAAATGTAAATTTTAATATCTGTTATCACACTGCAGAGTAGATGCTCATATTTTAATTTACAGTCAGCTTTGCCCTGTGGATTTACTGCTTTGTGATGTAATAATCAATTAATGTTCATATATATGCATTTAAATAATACCAGGTGAGGTAGGTATTATTCAGAGGTTTTTGTTTCTTATTTGAAATATAAACGCTGCACTTAGAGCACGTTGTAGTAGAATAACTCTAGGACAGTGATTTCCAACCATGAGTGCATGAACCCAAGACCGGTTTTGTTAAACCTACAGAACAGAAATTACAGCCTAAGAACATTACATTAAACAGTAATCAATAATAACATTCTAATAATGACATTTATATAATAAACTATAATAATTAACAAAAAAACATAATCAGTCTTAATATTGATAATTAATTAATATGAATTAATATGTATAATAATATATTGATGTGTAGTAAGAATGGGTTTGGTCTCTTGTATGAATGACACTCCAAACGTCAAAGTATGTGCATTTATCAAAACGCCAGTCTTTTATTAAACAGGGAGGTAAGAGGAGATTTGATGATTCAGTTTTCATAACTACAGCACTGACTTTTTTAAAAAGTAGTTTTAAAAAGTGACTAATTGTAATAAGTCATACAATACTCATATTAATGATAATGCTAAAGGTCAGATGAAGGGATACTTCAGCTGTACTGATTAGGCTGGGGGGGACCAAGACAAAAAAGCTTGGCAAACGATAGTCTATAAAATAAAGCTGCTTCTCATTATTTGGTAATGACTCATATGTTTTTTTGAATGACTGCCCACACTGTTTGTGCCATGCTCGGCCCTTCTGCTGAAGAGGCAGTTAGTGGGAGGTTCCTACAACAAATTATCATACACTGTCACAATGTGTGAGAGAGGCTTCGTCAGGGAAGAGGAGGGAGCGAGAGACAGAGGCAGAGAAAAGGAGGGGAGAAGATAGAGAGAAAGAGAGCGAAGGGGTGGGCTGTGCTTCTTTTCTTTTCTAGTTTGAGGGAACAAAGGGGATGTTGTAGATGCTGCCCAGCGGCCAGACCTTCTCCGTCCTACCTCGACTGCTCACTGAGCCATTTCCTGTTTTTGACCTGAAATCTTTATTTAGAACCACCCTTCTGCTCAGCACTCTGCTCCCCATTTATAACAACGCAGAGACAGACACAGATGCACACCAATGATTTGTCTCATCTATCTGCTCCAATGTTGTTCTTTACAGGGATATGTGATGACAATTAACTGAGCTGTTTGGACCACAGTTCCAGAGAGGAAACATGAAGGAATTACTATGTCAAAACACACATGGCTTTAGCCATTATGTAAAGTTTGCGTCCTTTATGCACGGCTTTCTCTAAACAGGCTTGCTGAACTTTTGGTCTTAGCTCAGGCCTGAGTTGGCTGCCCTAAATCTAAACATGCTGCAGACTTAAAATAGGTGAGCATTACGCTAGTCGTAATGACTTGGTGCCAGATTCACTGTCACTCTATCCGGAACAATTCTCTGTGCATTCAGACAGTATCATTTACAGTACACTGTATGGTTATGTAGCCTTTAAAATCATTTACCACTATTGCGGCGGTGCAGTATATGACAATGCATTGCTGAAGAGTGCAAACTGTGGTAGACTGCTCTCTCCAGTAATGTAGTATGTATGTTTTGAAATGCTTATTTATTTTTGAAAACACTTAATTGTGGGTGAAGTCTAAAAGTAAGTACAGACAGTGAAGCATTTCATTTTTGAATAATGCCATGGTGAAAAAGATTTTCACAAGTGTGCCACGTGCATGACCTCATATGTCACCTTGTGTCCAGCAATATTATGTTGATCTGGATTTTCAGATCAGAACAAACATTTACACAGGTTAGAGCTTCTGGTGTCATTTAAAGAAATTATACAGTTTTTGGTGTTAGACATTTGCCTTTAACCCCTTAGGCAGTTCCTTCGGCATTGTTGTAACAGCCTTGGCGTAACAGTGCTTGCGAAGACAAGCATCACTCCTAGCATTGCTTGTACGTAATGTTAAGGATAGAATAAGGAACAAACTCCTAACCCAAAGTATTAAACTTAGATACAGACGTGAATGACACCTGCATTATTGATTATTGCTGACAAAGCATAATGTTGCAACAAATTAGTACAAATGTTTGCTGCACTTCAGCTGTTAATTATAACATTAAATGTTGTCGTGGCATTAAACTATACACTGAATTTCAGTGCATTGGCATATACAGTAGTTAGTTACTGTACAGCCAGTCATGCAGTGCTTGTCCCTGCCGTGTGGTGGCAGTTTAATAACTTAAGCATCATCGTAAGGTCAAATGCAGCTGTTGTGCACCAATCAAACGTGCACATTTCTCTCTAAAATGAATATCCCTCATAAAGAAAACCTTTTCATCATACAAAATACCTTTGATGACCTGAATAGCAAACATCATATTTTTCAACAGCGGTCAATATGTTTGTTTAATGTCATTAATAGTCATTGTAACTGTAGCTACACGACGGTTTAGCTGGTTGCATTAATGTTGTAGGTTCAGGGCAAACGAGACATGTAAGCTACAGTAACTTTTATGCACAAAGGTTGCGCGTTAAAAAGAAAGCGAGGCTGGGGTCGTCTCAACACCTACTGAGCTGCCTACCTAGGCAGCATTTTTGTGCACCACAGACGTGTTGCGTCATAGCGTGACTCTCACGCGCGTATCTCAGCTGACGCAAAATGGCCAAATCTGCCGTGCGTGCCTACGACGCACAGAAATGCGGTCTAGGTAGGCAGCTTGCTAGGTTTTAAAACACTCTCCGAGAGTTAAGCGCTGAGGGTGTGCTCGCGTGTGTAGGGGTTGGACTTCGAGGCCAAGCTCGGTGTAGTCGAGCCGAAGTCTCGCTCGACGTCATTCGCGTCCGAAAGCAATCGCGTTGGTCGTAGTGACTGGCCGCGTTTTAAAGCGCCGGGCTGGCGAATAGTCGACTTATCTCGCCATAAACTCTCTGTCGATCATCCTCTTCAGCCGCGAGAGTTTAATCGGTACCGATCTGGAAACCTCTGTCGACACTAAACGAAAGATCCTTCCCGATGCTTGAATGTATACCTCCACTTGAAGTAGACGAGGTAAGCGCAGAGCTCGTTCGTAAATAACTGAGATATCTATTGCGTGTTATGTTGCACATAACGAAGGCAACAGTCATAAATGTGTTCGTGTATTGTTGTCTGGCGGGCTGTGCGTTTTCGGAAAGTTCACGGGCATGTCGCAACCCGAGCCAGCGCTGGTCGGAACCGCTCTGATCGAACCGAGTCGACCGCGAGCTTTTGTAAATCAGTCAAATGGGACACCGATTAATATTTTATGTCTGAATGTTTCCGGTTGTACTCGTACGGAAGACGCAGATCCAGATTGGCTTAAGAGCTTGACCCACCAGGACAGAGGTCCAGTCGGACGGACGGCTTTCCATGGATGTCTTCTGGCGTTTCCACAATCCTTAACCTGTATGAAATCGTGGTGCTACTTTTTACCGTGACTGCTGTCAGGACATTGTTACAAAGTTGCGTGCTTGCTTCACTGTTTAAATAGGACTGGCTTATAAATGGGTGATTTTTTTTTTTTTGGTTGCGATGATTTTATTTGGTGGTGGGTGACTAAAATAAATAAATACATCTGCTCGCACAGCTCGTAATGGAAGAAATGCACATGCTGGAAAATGCAATGGAAGGATTCTGACGGACAGTGTCTTTATATGTCAGTGTGTGAGCAAAGTCTCACGTCCACCCTGGGGTTTCTTCTGTTTATGAACACTGAAATGTTGAAATTGAGAATTAAAACACACGTGCAGCCTAATACTCTGTTTTCATCCTTTAGCTTTATTGTGTAGTGTGTGCCAAAGAAGTGAAATCTGTAGCAACTCCTGCAGCAGTTTCTGCAGTTAATATCCTTGTCAGACACACAGCCATTCAAAGTCCGAACATCACATGCACCCTCACAAGTGCGCACACACACGGTGAATTTAAAGGATCAAGGTTCAGTTGTATTTTCTGGTGAATGCTTGGGTCTCATTAAGCAAAGTTGATTACAACACCTGCTTTTGCCATGCTGTTTTTTTGTATTTCTGTCTTATTTCCTTTACACAGAAACATTGACTCTGTGACATTTACATGCTGAACTCTGTGTCATCTTTAAATGTGCACTTCCTTCCTGCAACCTCCTGAGTGGGTGTCTTTAATGTCCACATTTACTGCTCAGACACCTTTTTAACTAAGCATTGTGCAAAGTTCTTCTGTACCAATACGTGCATCTTGCACTACATTGGCTACTTCAAAATAAGTAGATTCTGGGTTTGGTTCACTCATGTCACTCATGGATCTGAAGAACATCTGTATCTGAGATTGTTAGGTCCAGTTAGTCTTGTGAATTACGCACTATTCTACATATTATATCTGTCTTTCGTGTTTTTAAAAATTAAAATATTTAGCTATTTCAATCTCAGATAAAATACTTTCTTTTGGAAAAAACTTGAAATGGAAGCCGTTAATATACTTGTTATTGTTTATTGTGTTTTTATACATTTAATTTGACCTAATTCAGTTTTATTTTCCCTTAAATGGTGTGTGTTGTGTTGTGTGTTTCTGCCATACACCTTCATGTCGTGCTCCAAGCCTTCAGCCTCTCTGGTCAAACCGGTTTGAATTGCGTTCCTCTTTCTGCTGCCATTTAGTTGTTTTTCAACAGAAGTGTGACGTATGTGAGTAGTTAAAGAGGAGCTTTAATCTTACTTCTACTGGTGTTGTACTCACTGTTTTCATTTGACATCTTTAACTTTGCTTCAACACAAGTCAGGTTACTCGAAGGCCAGTAATAGCTCAGAGAATATTTTCTCAGAAAATAAGCACAAACTTTTATATATCGTTACCTAAATCTTAGACGTCTAATAAGACGAGCGCCTTTAAGGATATGAAATTGTGTGAAGCAGTGTATGAAACAGTTTTTAACACCTTTGTGTTGGTCCTCTTAGTTTTGCTGATGTAAAGTTGTTCTGCAGAGTTGTCACCTCTTTGATGATCTCAAGACCCTATGACGGGCTGTTCCGACACCGTATTTCATCAGAACTTCATTTTTGAGAGACTTTATGGAGTGAATTTATGAAGTTATGACTAATGTATGACCATGCGGATTAATCAAGCCAGGCAGATTCATTAAGCTTTCTTTGACCATGTACAATCTTCAGCATTGACCAGTAACTGTTTTGAAATGGCTGATTAAATGTGAAGTATCTTAAATTTGAAGTCTCATCATGCAGAGACAAAAGTAATCTGCATCACCCAAAAAGTGTAAATACTGTGGCTCTGAGTTTAAATCAGTCATTTGATTGGCTCTCTTACACAGAAAATGAAGGCCGACTGCTCTGAAGTCTTAGATGGCCACATGTTGGAGGCTTATTTGCCTGTTGATGTGTGTCTTTTATTGCGACTCTCTGCAATGTGCGTGAGGTCACGTTCTAATAAATAACAGGCGAGCAACAAATATTTATCTGTCTGTTGGGCTTTGCAGACTTGTCAGACCTAGAAATACAGTTTACATTACATTTAAGAGCCGGTGAGTCAGCCAGTTTAATAAAGTTTGATAGTAAATAGTGCGATAAAAGAGTTTGCTATAGCAGAGCTACAGAATGTAACATGTAACAGAATGTTTCCCATGCGTGTTGTTTTGTTATATTATAAAATGTCAGACGCCTGTGTGACCCCTGCAGTTTTCCCTTGCTGCTGTGTGAATATGTCATGTCTATCTTTCTCTGCATTTCTCTCTGTATGTTTTGCTTCTGTTTTGATTCAGTGTCATTATACTTTCATAAGGAGTTCCCATACAAATGACACTGTTCTCATACAAATAACAGCTTTGTACTGTAACAAATTGGACAAAGTACAGAGCCAGAAAAGTTAAACATGTCACATGCCTTAAATGCTTTTGTACAATAAGACTAAATGATACAGTATTTTCCTCTTTCGAGCTTGCTCTCTTCTCAGTCGCCGTAAATATTTCTGTTTAACATCATTCTTTTAAGTTCTATGTCTGGTGTTTTTTGAAAACAATGTTGTGTGTGTGTGTTGTTTATGTGTGTTTGTGGCTGTTTCAATCAGCAATGTGACATTTGTGATCTTTTTTTTTTAAAGACCACATGAAATCGCTTTATGAGCGGGTTTCTTTCCTGTGTCAATTTACTATTGGTATTGAAACGGGACATTTGGGGCAGAACATATTAAAGAGCATGTCCCTCCTTTTTTAAGTAGCCAATAGCCATTTGTTATGTCACAGTCCATGATTTGCCATGATTTGCTACTCGATAGTCAGTGGCAGGTGGTATCATCTAAGGACATTGTTAATCTTGAGGGCATGTGATTGGTCAAAAATTTGTGTAGTGCAGGATGAGTCTGTGTGGGTGTGTCTGTATAGGTTGTCTGGCGCCCAAATTTCTAAAATTGTTCTTTTTTGGGGGTCGACTACAGTCAATATCATTCTCCTAGTGTAAAAACCATTGTGTCTATGAGAGATCCTGAGTAAAGGGCTCTGTTTTGTGTATACTTAAGGCTCCTGGTTCTTTTCTTAATCTCAGTGTTTCTTGATGTGTAAATGACTGTAGCTGCGAATTTGTATCTGCAGGTGCTTAAGAAAGCTAGACAGACAGTGTGTGTGTTTGTTGGAATCAGTACCCTTCGGATCTGAAATAGCGCTGTGAGGGGGGAGGGGATCTCTTAAAGCACAGGCATGGAAACGTGCAGATCCTGTTACAGGATCGTAATATCACTGAAAAACTCCACGCTTGCTCCATCCTCTCCTCTGCACTTGTTCGCTCGCCCGCGCCATCCCTTCTGCCTCATCCCCTCACATTGTCTCTACCACTACACCCAGTACCAAACCTCTGCCGTCACGCCCAGTCCCATATGCGTACGTATTTGTGGTGTGTAGGATGGAACAGGACGTACAGTCTGCCTAGTAGCCCTGACGTAGTTCCAACCTCTGTTCTGACAATTCAGTCACAGTTCACCTCTCGAAAGGCCCCTCCCTTCGTTTTGAACTAATTCCGGCGTTATTCCGGTGCTGTGTTTCACACACTTGGTTACTGTCAGGAGTCATTACCAGGAAGCCAAGTGCAACCAAGTTGCACTTTTAAAGCTGTCCTTTAAAGGTGGGCCAGTTTGCCAGCCATTCTGTCAGAATCTTTCTGTCACAGCCTTTCCTGCAATACAGACATTTTTCTTTTCCGACACTGTCTTTTCCTCTTCTTGGAGAGATTTTGCACAGGGTCATTGCTCAGTCCCAGTGCACTAGGGAGCAGGAGGGCAGGTTGTGTGTTTATGAATGTCTCTGTGTGAGGGAACAGTGTGTGCTGCTCCTGTACTTCTGACTAAGGAGAAACTCTTCTTTCCCCTCTCTGGCTCCTCCTGTTGTCTCTCTGTGGTTAGTATATCCAGGTCAGTGGCCAAGTTAAAATACAGGATGCCCAGTCACTCCAGTAAAAATGGTAATGTCAGACATTTTAAGGAAATTGCGACTGATCAGCACAAGGAGTATAAAAAACCAAGAAGCAACAGTACAACAAATGTTCTTCTCACCTAGTGTATTAATGTCTTATTAGGTATGCATAGCCAGATCTTGGATTTGATGGCAAAATGTCTGGTTCACCTTCTGGCCAAGAATGACCCACTTAAAACACTGACCAATCACAGTAAATTTGTTTGTACATGATGGGACGGGTTTATGTGAAACAGATTATCAGCAATAATTTACCAATGTAAAAAAAAAAAATATATATATATATAATGAAAAAATATTATATATTATGGAGATGTGTTTAGTTGCTGCTAAGTGCCACTGACCTGACAAACTTTGACAAATTCAGGCATTATTTTAAACTCAAAATCACTTATTGTATCAACTTGGTGTCTCACTTACCTTCGTACCCTCATTTCCAGGCAGACCAATAAATAAACCTGCGTGCTCTTATTCTCAAAAGTGGCACAAAATCAGCCAACCAGATTGGACAGGTCTTTCCAGTTTTGTGAGCAATATACATCGGGCAGTCAGAGAACGAACTGTACCTCACATCCTTTTGACCTTTCACACTAAACATGGAAGAAACATGATGGATGGAGGGAACAGAGTGAGGCAGACAGAGGCACAATCAGAAGGAATGTGTTGGGTGGGGCAGCAGTGGCATTCAAACGCTGCAGACAGTCGAATCCACTCCTCATTGTGAGTCACACAGACCTGGTGAGCTGCTGTGGCATTCCTCTGTGTGGATTACTGTGGGAAACGTTATGTACTTGAAACTTTCTTTAAAGCTTTTTCAGACAATGGCATATAGTTCTGGGGCCATGCTGGGAGAGTTTGTGGCCATAGGAAAAGACTGAATTGTTCTTTGTGGTACTCTGTGATCTAGAGCTTACTTGCCTATTCGGCTGCTGTCACATTTGCCATCTGCCTTTCAGAATCACTCATAGATCTAAACTGTCTGAAATTTGCCGTGACTTTTCAGCAGCATAATGTAATGTGCAATTTTAGAACTCAGCTTGAGTCACTCGTACAGTCCTCAGCCTTTTCTTTGCGAAACATCCTCAAAATAACCTCAGAAACAGTCCTACATTGCTGCCTCTTTTGAAACATATACTCTCACCTTCTGACATTGTTGCGGATGTTACAATTTTAATTGACCTTTTATTAGCAGTGGAGGAGGTGTTTACAAATGTGACTAAATGACCCTCAGTTTCACAACTACTCCCCAATGTCCATTTGCTTCTTCTGTTTCAAATGTACTCAGTGAGGATCTCATGTTATTTTTTTAATTTCTCTTTTTATTCTATGAAAATCCTTTAAATCTCTATATATGAGCTAAATTGGCTTTGTCTCTCCCACTAAACGAGTACTGAACTAGATCACAGATGATTGTATGTCTCGTTTGCTTGTTCGTAAGCTCTCCATCGTCTGAATCATTTGCGCTCTGTATGTAAACAGAATGTGCTTCGGAATGCACATTCATCTCCACCAGACATAACCTGTTTTTCTTTCCTGCAATTCACGTGTTGTTTCAGATTCATCTGCTCAGAAGCAACACATAAAAAAAGAAACATTTCTTTCAAACTTCGCTCAGCCTCTCTTTCCCCCCAGCTCCCTTTCTCCTACCACTCTTTCTCTCTGTCTCTCACTCAGGCTCTCTCTCCCCCTTCTGCTCTCTCCCACCTTCTCTCTTTTTCTTCCTCTTTCTACCTCTGTCTCTCTTTCTGTCTCTCCCCCTCCTTCCCCACCTCTGTCTCTCTCTCCTTTCCTCTCTCTCTCTCTCTCTCTCTCTTTCTCTACTACCTCTTTGTCAACTCTTTGGGTGGATTCCCAGCTGACTGTGTTTGTCATGGTAACAGGCAGCAAGGCAACAGGCCCAGCCGCTTGCACTTCCTGAGTGAATGGAGGTGACTGACAGATCTGCGTCTGCGCAGACTGTGTGTGTGTGTGTGTGTGCAGATAGGGCTAGGGTGCGTGAGTCTGTCAGCCTGGATTAGGTTCAAGCACACTGCAATGCTGCCTACCGCTACTGGGCTTCGCTTTATGCTAATGGGGGGACCTCAGGATCGGGCTTCTCTCTCTTTTTTTCACTTACTCCTCGCATGCCTCCTCTTTCCCTCATGGGCCACAGAGGAGAGCGTTCCATCCTTTTGCATGCTTTGTACATGTTTATTTAATCAATGGCCCCCATATCAACCTTAAAGTCAACATTTACAGTTCATTAAAATCGTCCGTGGTTACTTCCTATGTTAAGAGTCTCACTGTGAACATTGCATGAAGTTTAAATGCAATGACCCAGATTGTCAGAATCTGTGACAGAAGTGTGACAGAAATCTTCCATTAACTGTCTTTTTCTAAATAAGTCATATAGGTGAGTCACTACGTTCAAGTGTGGATGGAATAGATAAGTGATCTTAACTAGTTTCTAGATTGGATTTAAGTTCTGCATTTTTTCATGTGAGTGATGCTTTAGTGTGCTGACAGCGTGTTGTGCTTTAGCTGTTAGGCAGTTTGCCCAGTAAAACCCTCTCGGATAAAGTGCATCTTTAAATGTATCCCCTCTAAAGCATCACCACTGCAGGTACATGCTACATACTGCAGCTATACAACATAATGACAGATGACTTTGGCTGCTACATCACATCTCACTGTTTTTTTTTTTTGGGGGGGAATCCCATCACATTGCATTTTTTTTAGGCAACGTGTCCACCTAAAAAACTCATACCCCTTTTTTCTTTCTTCACTTCTCAATCTCTCTCTTCCCCGAGGAAAGCTGAGGTGACAGTAACATTGTGGCGTGTGATCCTCTCATAAATCTCTGGTATCTTGTATCTAGTGCTTCAGGATCTGAGAGCACTGCTGGCTAACGTTAATGCCTAGCACAGGTCTAACACACACACACACACACACACACACACACATCTCCATCCCCTTTCCTAGCAAACACGTAGCTGGATCTTGTCTTTCTGCATCTAGCTTGCATTTAGTCAGGCAGTGATCAGGGCTTTGTGCGTGTGTGACACATTTTCACCATGAGTACTTACTGAAAGTCTGACACACATTGTCGCCCTCAGGAAGAGTAGTCAGAGCAGTATTACTGTAAACACTGCTGCGTTATCGGCTTCAGTTTTTTCAACAGCCCATCGACCGCCAGCCCCAAATCATTAATTTTTTAAGAGATCTTATAGAAATCATTGCTTTTAATGTCCTGTTGGAGATGCTGTGGTTGCCTAAAATTTCACACAATATGATCTTAGTGTTAACACACAGCCACTCTTGTATTGCAACCTTATCTGTTTGGCACAGTTGTAATGTGAGGCATTGTAGGTTTATTTCTTTCACTGAGATTGTACTGACTCTCACCCCAATGCGGCACCAAATGTTAATATGACAACAGCTTGCAGGACGATGTCATAGCAACTGAGCGACAAGCCACAAATCTGTTAATTGAAGCGGTTTGTTTTATTTTTATCCAAGTCAACTTGTTGATTAGCTTAAACCAACTGTTGTTTGGGTTGGCAGCATGTTCTGTTCATTGTGTGGTTTATAGTATACGTTTTAAATCACTGATCAGATATGTTAAACACTACATTTTTCCCACCACAAGAGTTTCTGATTAAATCATTTGATATTTGTGAGTGTTTTGAATCATCACGATTTTTGTTTTTGATGGTTTGCTGGTTTATGTTATCAGATCATTGAACATTTCAGCTTGGAGTTGTCAGTGTGTTTGATACACATCTCTCTAACATTTAAAAGTTTTAGCTACTGGTTTTTTACATAAAACATAAGATTATTTAGAACTGATGTTGAGTCATCAAAGAAATAAACTGCAGTAAGTCATGAAAGTAATGAGTAACTCTCAAGTCTCTCTCTCTCTCTCTCTCTAAACAGATATATGTTGGGTAAAGGGGCAAAGCGGAAACTAGATGAGGATGAAGAGGGGCTGGAAGGCAAAGCGTTGGCGGCAGGAGCCGGAGCCGGAGTAATGACCGACAGCCTGTCCAAGGTCTCCTATACCCTGCAGCGGCAGACCATCTTCAACATGTCTCTGATGAAGCTGTACAACCACCGACCACTCACCGAGCCCAGCTTGGAAAAACGTGTGCTCATCAACAACATGCTGAGGCGTATCCAGGATGAGCTAAAGCAGGAGGGCAACCTCCGGCCACTCTTCTTCCCCCCCTCGCCTCCTCCTGATGACCCCGTGGATGAAGGTTTCCGTGAGGCCCAGCCTGCTTTCAGCGTTCTGTCGATGGTAGCATCGTCACCCGTTCAGTCGCCAGCACCATCCCCTCCGGTCCTTGCGCCCCCCTCGGCAGAGCTGTCGAACCCGGCTCCTCTGGAGGCCTGTCTCACCCCTGCTTCACTTTTAGAAGAGGACAGCATGACTCTTTGCACATCATCTTCTCCACATGCACCCCCTCCTCTTCAGCCAAGCCTACCCAGACTTTCTTCTTCTGTAGCCAGAGACAGCTTCTCTTCTGCCCTGGATGAAATTGAGGAGCTCTGTCCACCACCCTTACCTACATCCGGTGCTACCAGTCCCTCTACCTTCACAGTGGCCCTCCATATGCCATTGTTGCCCCCACCCTTAAACTCAAGGGCCTTAGACTCCAAAGACTGCAGTAAGTCCTGCAGCCCAAAGCTTGAAGGACTGGTCCCACCTCCCGAGCAACACTCGTCGGCCCCCATCGCAGCTGGAGACTCCAGATTGCTGGAGTCTTCTTCTCCTAATAGCCTGGACATGAGCACCTCCTCGTCTTCTGGCTTTCTAACAGACCTGGCCCTGGACGACATTCTGTTTGCAGATATCGACACCTCCATGTACGACTTTGACCCCTGCACCTCTTCCTCGGGCACCACCCCCTCCAAACTGGCGCCTGTGGTAACAGCAGATGAACTCCTCAAAAGTCTTTCACCCTACACCGGTGCTCCTCCTGCTGTCACCTCCAGCCAGCCTTTCAAAATGGACCTCACTGAATTGGACCATATTATGGAGGTGCTTGTGGGATCATGACCAGGTTTAGAGGACGTTAGGGAGGAAATTCAAAACCAATCAAAGAGTTTTTAAATCCAAACTGAGCAAGTGAAGAATCACTTGGTGTTTTTGTACAGTTCTGTTATTTTTAAAGACAATCCCTTGTCTTTTGTCAATTTTAATGGAGATGTTGCCCAGTACTACTTCTCAACACTGTGCATGCACTGTGCTTGCCTTTTCTAAAACTGAACATGAAGTGATCTATGGAACACACTTTGGCTTCTGGCAGATCTCAGTGCCTTCATTTATGACCACTTGGCAAATTCCTGTCTGTTTGTCTTGCCTTTATTCTCATATCTATTACCTAGACAGATTGTCAGAGAAGGACTAGCATTTCTGTTTCCCCTCCTCAGAATACAGGTGTGAGAACGACAGCCCTATTTTTGTGTTCTTTCATTTTCATGAAGCACAATGATTTTGAAAGAGGAACTTTCTTTTTTATGTTCATGTTTGTCTGTCCAGATCTGTCTTTTAACTCCTAATGAAATTTGAAATGAAAAATGGTCTGTTAATTAGTGGTCATTTATTCATGTTTTTTGTCTGCTTCTGTTTTAATGTTGCTTTACCTTTTTCAAGTGAAACATATACATTTATGAAATGTATGTATTTATGGAACATGCTTTATATTTAACCAGGTTATTTATGTATGGATGTCTGGAGTGGTCAGATATTTACAGTAAACCAAATTTCTTGTGATCTGCCGTAATTGCTCAGATTCCACGTTTACATCTTAGCCGGCAATAAGTGAAGAGTTACACGTTGTTGCAGTTACATTTCTTTGTGCTTTCCTTGGCTGGAAATTACCAAGCCAATGCTAAACCCCCTTTATGCTACAAATAATGTATGCAATTAATGCTTTTCTGATCAGTAATAAGCAAACTGTCAAATTCTCTCAAATTCAAATCCATTCATTTCTTGTTATCTGTGTCAAGGCATTACTGTAACTTCCCCGTTTTTGGCTTTAGTCGATGCATTATATCATTACTCTTAAACAGTGGCTCTTTCTGTTATAATGCTGCTCTAATGCACAGCAAGAGGGTCTATGTCTGTCTGTTCATGCAGGAAAGAAAAAAACACCACAGACAGGTACGTTCATGGTTCCTTTTCTGTGAGTCCTTTTTTAATACCATTTCCATCATCTGTTTGCCAAACATTTCCTTCATATGCCTCATCAGTGCAACAGTACATTTTTGTTAACATACTAATGCATGCAGGAATATAGCTCATAATTGTACAGATGTCAGATGTATGATTGTGTATGGTTTTGCTTATTTTATCTTATTTATACCATTGTTTGAGTTTAAATTAATGATATTTGTTCATGTTTAAATCAGATTCTCTCTCTATTGCCCTGCTGGGTTTTCTTTTAGTGTTGTTTGGCCAGTAAAAATGGAGTTCAAAGCATGCACACATTGCATATGTTCACCAGAAGGGTTCGGCAGTCTGCTAGTGATTCTTATGAGAAATTCTCATGAGCAGATTTTTTTTTTTTTTTGAAGAATCGGTCCTATAAGTATTGAAGAGTATTCTGAATGTATGTGCAATGGAAAGCATTGTATATTCACTAAAAAGACTTTAAACCACTGATTTCAGATTGGTTGGAATCTATTCATTTATGTGCACTTCACATGTTTGTGTCAAAAGGAAAGGGACCATTTATCATATCAGTAGTATTAGTGTTACAAAGCTCTCTGCTGAACTGCACTAGTTCTTGTTAATAACGCTGGGTATGCATACTGAAAAAATCTGTGAAACCAAAACCTTTATGGTGGTTTCAATTAAAGTACCATTGCAGTGTGCAATGTCAAAGAGGAGTAAAAAAATGTTTCTCATCAACCTGTTAAATGTGTTCTGTACAGGTGTTTCTTATTCAGGTGTGACCATTAAAGATCTGACGTGAACTTCAGGTCAGAGAGACTATGGCTTGGGGCAATTGTTTGAATTTGTTATAACTCAGTTCAAAAGAGAGAGCCTCTGACAAACATGAGCGAATGAGAGAGCTGAGCGGACAATACTATGGAATCAAAACTAAGACTAATATTACTTATAGGAGTTTATGGATTTGGAGTGATTTTTTTAAGTTATTTATTGTTTTTGTTTCCTGTGTAAATATTATTTATTTGTTAAGCTAACATGCAGATTGTAATTTGTACAGAATTTGAGATAGGAATGTATTATGCTTACTGGAATGTATCACTGCTTATTAATTGAGGTGGAAGCCATTTTTTTATCATGTTTTAATAATGCATTATTTGGAGTCTGTTTAGTTTCTTGTATTATAATTTGGGGTGGTGTTTGTGTTTGTCTGTAAGTCAACACTTCCTGCCCGTATTTAATTATGAGTATTTCATGTTTTATGTATTTCAGAGTGTTTGCAAGGGAAAGGTTTGTGAAGCAATACTTTATTCTCTACAAACAGAATTTCAATCTTCCAAAGCCTGTTTCTGGGAAAATCTTTTGATAACCCTCAATGCCAAATGTAAAAAGAAAGGCAGCACGGTTTCTGATGTTGGTGGTTGTTTTTAAGTGGTAGCTCACTTCATCCCCTTGTTTAAACCACACATTTGTTGAAAACAAAGCTTAAGTGGTTTCAGGATACTGACCATTGGGATTACGTGTGTGTGTGTGTGTGTGTGTGTGTGTGTGTGTGTGTGTTGCTGGTATATGTGGTTTACAAGGACAAGTGTGTATAATGACGTGTATAACAATGTAAACATGGTTTACAAGGACACTTTGTATGTCCTCTTAAACCACATGGCTTAAAAAACATACTAAATGGTGTTTTTATTTTAATTAAAAATTGCCAAGAGTTTTCTGTGAGGGTTAGGGATAGAGTTAGGGGCAGTGGATAGAACGTTTGAATAGCTCAATATTAAAATCTTTATGGAGATTAATCACCACTTATGGAGATTCCCCATAAACCACATATGCAAGTGTGTGTGTGTGTGTGTGTGTGTGTGTGTAAACATTGGGGGGAGTCTAAACCCTTTTTCTGCTCATTAAGAGAGGCTGTATCTTTGGGCCTTTTGAGCTGTGCCTTTTTCTATGCAATGTTACCGACATATTCTTTTGAGAGAAATAACCTATCAACTGATGATCACTGTATTTGCATCGAGATGTGGACTGTAGAATATATATAAAAAATGGACATGTGTTCAATATGAATTTGAAATAGTCTTACTTTTCTAGTTTTATATCATACAATAAACAGATTTGAAAGAAAATGACATTCTGTGTTTGTTTTCATTATTTACATTATGAATATGAGCAATATTACAATTATTAGCAATATAAAATTATTAAACAATGATAATAACACAATGTACAAAGTGGATGTTCTAAGATAATATCAGCAGTCTCCCAGTAAGCAAGGCAACAGGATGTTACTATGAATACTATTATATTACTATGAAGCACTTCAGTAAATGCATGGTGAGTGATTCTATAGCAGGTATATAATGAATGCATAAACAGCTAAGGATGTATCATTTCTGAGTGGGAGTTTCAGATGTGAGGCAGAATCATCCGGTTTTCTCTGCACACAGCTGCTCTGCATAAAACAGCGGACATTTCTTTGCATCAACAGTTGCCTCCATTTCACACCCGTGACTCATGGGATGGTAGCAAGAGTCTATTTCCAGTATTGGGGCCACACAGCTGTGTAGGATGGATAGCTTTAGCATGTGGCAGTGTGTGTTTGTGTGAACTGAAAGGGGGAGGCAGCACAAAGCATGGCCAAACTGATCTCAGGTCAGTGAGTGTTTTTTCCTGTGGATCGTGTTGCTCTTTATAAGAGTGGTGAATCGGTATGTGTTACGTGTGGGATCTCACACACTCACTGTCTAACTTTTGCCATTTTTTTTTGGCTAACACAAGTAGTTTTTCTCCTAACATCTCAGATTATCACCTTTATTTTACAATTATTTCTCTTTTTTTCTCTATGTGAACATTACTTTTTCCTGTCAGCAGGGCTTTATTTTCACTTAATAGCTGCTCAGTAGTTCAGCTTCTGAGTTGTTATGTTACTTGTTCAGATACTAAGGGCAATAGAAATGTTATCTCATACTGTATTGTTTCCAGCAAGCACTGGGTCCTGTCTCAATGCTGACTAATTTGCTGTGTTTGATTTCATTCTTTCCTTTAAATAATCTTTGTTGCCAAGCTTTGTCCACATAAAGAAATAGGTCAAACTGGAAAAAAATAATATTTAAATGTTTAGAAGATGACTAGAAGACACTATAAACATGCAAAGTGATTTCACTAACTGCAATTAGATGCATTTACTTGATGCAGGTACTGGTCTTATTGTGCACGGTTCCTCAATGCATGTTATTCCAAGTAAACATGTATTTGTATTCTTTTGTACTTTCTCCTCTTATCAAACAACTCATCTTTTCGTCTGACATCACGAATCCCTCTTGCTTTTCATTCCCTCCTCAGCTGGCTACATTCTGTTACGTAACGTTCAATATTCACAATCCAGTTGATTCCTGAGTGATAACATCCTGTTCCACATTTTTAACATAGAATATCTTGTTCACTCAGAAATACATCAGATTACATACAGTAAGAAATAAAGGTGTGAATAGCATTTAACTTTGACACTTCCTCATCATAAGGTGAGAGAATATGTCATAGGGGATCTTCAAGTCTTCTTTTGTGCCAATGGTACAAGGCCAAGAATAGTCACTGGACAAAAATACACCTCAGTGTTTTTTGCTTCGTTCTTATTTGTGACTCAGCTGACACACCTGTCCTAGAGGCCAGCAGGGTATGTTTCCCTCCCCCCATTGCCTTCTTTCTCTCTCACTGTCCCTGGCATCTCCCAGTACATATTGCAGTGTCTCAGTCAAAATAATTCAGTGAACATTTGATCAATGTCTGTGATCAATGATCTCTCAGTGACTCTTCACCTGGTTTTCCAGAATAGCACAGAGTGATCTGTTGTATTTCAAATAAGTAAGAGCTGCATTTATAATTTAATTCTGCTCAGCTGACAATGCATGAAGTAGACAGTCTGTAGAGACAGAGAGAAAATACATAAAATGAGAAAGACTGTAATCCCCCCCATACGCACACACTCGCTGTCAGGTTTGCTTTGTGCAAATATCTGAATGATCTTGTTCTACTGTGACCACGGAGGGAAAGAAGCCACACCTACCCTCCACCAACCACAAGCCCAGCTCAGCAGACACACAAGCAGTTGCACATTTATGTAACACACACACACACCAGCGCATGACCGCCTCCACTGACTGGAATTTGAATTGTACTCAGCAGCACCCCAACCCCACCTCTATGTAGATATGTGGTAACAGTTTGTGACAGTATGACTTTGACAGTGTCTCTTTTACAGTAACACAGTAATGTAATGTTTAAATATGTTCCACAAATATGGAAATTTCGGTCTTGCCTTGGTCATGTAGTTTACAACCCTGGTTGTATTCAGATAACATACCCTGGTTGAGTTACATTAAATAAAATGAAAAAGCTATTTACACAAGCTAGAGAATCTGGCGAGTCTGGTTATTTCTTTAAACATCATAAATTATTGTGTGCAATCGAGAATTTAAACAATTTTTGATCATATGCTTGTCAGCTTGAGATTAAAGCACATCAAATTTTGTCATATAACAGTGGGCTTGTGCTGGGTTCAGTCTGTACCAAAGGTCACTGACAGTTATTTATTATGAAGTAGCTGATTAAAAACTCTTATAGGGTTTTTGAAACCTGTTGCATAACACTAAGAATTCGCTCTCAGATGCATCATTCATAGTTGTGAGATCAACTGTTTAATGCCTCAAAAAGGAAGGTGTATTATCGTGAATGTTTTTGCGCTGATGTGTTGGGCATGTGATTGTATATGTGCTCTTGAAGTTCATGTGATCTTGTATCTGTGTCTGTTTGTGTGTGTGTGTGTGTGTGTTGAGGGGGAAGGCCCTGAGTGAGGAGCCAGAACAGGAAGTAAGAGACAGACCACACACAGCTGCTGCATGGAGAGAGTGGGTGTGAGGAAGTGAGTGGGAGCTTGACATTCACGAAAAACTTACAAAAAGCCAAATTCTGTGAGGGATAAAGAAAGAGTGAAGAAAGAGAGACAGACAGCAATGTATTGAAACAAGACAAGATGACAGATAGAGTAATGGTGAACATACATCACAACTTACAAACATACAAACAGTACCCTGATGATTTAAAGGAACAATTCACCTAAAAATTAAAAACTCGTCATTATTCACTCACTCATGTCCTTCCAAACCTGAACCTGTGTTCCAAAGAAGAAAATGTTATATAGTGTACAAGGGATAAGAACTTTTATGGAACATTTGCATCCACTTTTATTCTTGAAACTTTTAGTTCCTGTTCATTATAACAGCATGGAACAGAGTGAGCAGAATCCTTTAAAATGTCTCCTTTTATGTCCATATGTCATACAGGTTCAACCAACATAAGGGTAAGCAAATAAGAACAGTATTATTATCATAACTTTTAGAAAACTCTCTTAAAGATTCAGCAACACTTTCAACGGTTAGTCATATTAGTAGCTGTCAGTTGGTGTCAGTTAGAGGGACACACTTTGGCATCAGTAGGGGCAGGCAGGCAAGGTGTCCAAAATGCCCATGCGGGATGACCAGAGGACAACAGGCAGTGCCAAGTCCGTTTGTGGTACTTTCCGCCTGAGCAGGTGAGGAGAATGGAACTGTGGGAGAGCAGTGCAGTGCGGCTGTAGCATTAACCTAATTACAGGCTGGCCCTGCTAAATAAACACTTATTAAATTTGCATGCTCAAATACACTTATGGACAGAGCATGTCACAGTGCATGCAGCCTTTGCAGGTCCATGCTTTGTTATAGAAATACATTTAAAAGTATTTCAAGTACATAATGTAGTATCCCTGCTCAACAACAGGAAAAGATATACAATAAGATATGAGTTTGAACTCAGAATAATGTTCAAGCAGGAGGTAATAAACCAAACCTTTTTTAATAGGGCGATGGGCTAAAAATCTTAGATCAGATATAATCTTTTTTATTTACTATTTACGCCCCCAAACACTTATTTAGACCATTACTTGCTCAAGACTGCCCCCAGTGTAGCAGTTGGATCTAAGTGAATCTAAGTGATTAGAGAGAGAGAGAAAGAGAGAGGGCCAGGATTGCTCCTCATCTATGCCTCCAGTATTACATCAATGAATATTTAAAGAGGTCAGACATTTTCCAACAGATAGTATAAGAGCTGTGTTGAACAGCTGGCTTCTGGCTTTGAGTGTGGTGCTTAATTTATATTAATAAAAATCACTGCCATATTGATAAAACTGAAGTATTGACAAGACTCGCATGATAATAACCATTAAATAACATGCAATTATTAGGACTTTTATTAGTTTAGGATTAAGACGGTATATAACTCTGGTATAAAGATGTATTATTATAATACTTTTTAAAGAAGCATGATGATAATAATTTAATAAATCACAGATTTACATCATATTATGTGTACAAATTAGAACTGCTGTCAGTGCTTAAACGTGCCACCAGGTGTCTCCCTTTCCCTGCAGATTATGAGCCGACACTTTAAATTTGACAAAACTGGAAATAATGCAAACCTTTTTTTTCTTTTTTTTTTTACAAATATTACTCTTGAAAAGCAGTAAAAAATACATCATTTAATGTAAAAATGTAATAATGAACAACTATTTCATCAGTACTTTAAACAACCAGACTATTGAAACGCTACAAACGTTCAGTAACATCTTTTAGGCGAACAGATTTCAGATTATAACATATTCAAAACATTAGTGCTACTAATGTGGCCACTTTTCTGTAATGTTGGCAATGTCGGTACAGATCCGATACAATCTGAGCAAATTAGGTTAATAGGTAGTCTGGATTAACCTTCATCGTCACCATAATCTGCGTCATCATCATTATTTTCACATGTAGTAGACAACAGAATTGTTTCTCAGCTCGTTAAATGTTTATCCTGCTTTGGTTTATAATTTTATTCTTGAACCTAGACCTCTTATTATAACCCCTTTACACTGACAGACTCCTGGGCTAGACCGCCTTGATAAGCATCCTATGGTATTTTGTTCCAAGATGGCGGTGGCGAGCATGGAAAAGGACGCGATAGTAAGTAACAAATATTACTGTAATGATACAATCTTTTTAATATGTTTGCTGAAACAGTATAATGTAGCCTTTATAGCTAACAGACAGACTCTGTTTAACGGGGCGCAGTAGAGATATCCATCACAGGAGAGCTGTGACATGTTCATCTCTCACACCGTGGGTTTAAGGACATTCATAATGAAAAATGGGAAATGTGGAAAAATGCTCATATTTGAGCTTTGATCTTCTCTGTGAACATGTTGTGCTGTGCGTTATCTATATCAACAGCGTTTAATCTGTATCGAAAGATGCAATAAAGGCGTGCCGCCGCATTGTTAAATTCAGTATCAATGTTATATTGCCCGATTTTATTGCATCGCTTTTTAAACTTGTGCATCTTGTCTTCCCTCTCTTCCTTTATGGAAGATCACCGAAGATGATCATCACCTGAACAATTCCTTTGGAGATGCTGGTCTCATCTCCCCCGATAAAGAAGACATCTCTCGTATTCTGGTAGAGTAGATGTGTAAAACAGTCGTTTTTTGCTTGTATTGTAGTGTGACTACACTACTAATACTTGTATTATATGTGTGCGTTTTGTTTTTCGCCTAATATTCCAGACGGTTCCTTTCAGTGGACGGATCAGAGGTGGAATGAGGCCTGGGAAGAAGATCATTGTTATGGGCATCATAGATCCAGAGCCAGACAGGTGGGATTGCGTTTATCTTATATCAGTTATTATACTTCAGAAACATAATGAATGAATGCACAAAGGAATAGTTATTTGTTATCTTATATCTCCGAGTGTTCACATTCTGACAGTTAAAATGAGCTCTGGCTCAAAACCTTGTAAATTGACTTACACAGCATATTTGGCCGGGATAGGCACATATACACTAATTAGTTGTCTAGCTAGGGGCTCACAAACTTTTGATAAATAGCAAAATTGCATGCCTCTGTATTACCACTGTATTATTTGATTCCCTATATTGGGTTTGAGCTCAGCTTAAGATCCATTACATGGGTGTTAGGACTGCTGAAGGTAGATGGGCGTTTACATTAGCTGTCACAGTGACAAATCATAAAACAATAACAGCATAGGGTGTGTCGCTGGAAACTGCAGTTTTTGTAAACTCTTCTGTACACAAATAACTTCACGTCGTTGGTAAAGCATTTTTTATTCAGTGTTAAGATGAAATGCTAACAATGTTCACAAAGCAGAGCAGGGAACCAGCAATAGTCAGGTGAAGAGTTTTGTCATCTGGGTGATTTAGACTTTTAAATAGTATTTTTTTATAAAATCCACAAATAATGTCCTGCATTATTGATGCAAATAATGCATCAATGGCATCAAGTGGCACAAATGTTTGAATTTAAAGCCTGACTAAACAAACTGCTGTTTTAATAGAAAGGCGCTGTGAAGTTCACTCAGTGAGGGTTAGGCCTAAAGTGTCTGTTAAAATTTCAATATGTATTATTTCCTTGTTATATCTGAAACGTTAGCACACATTTTGCAGTGTTCGTATTACATTGGTGTATATTCTTAGGTCCTGTAATTGATTATTATTTCACAATTTTAATTACCTCTGCCTTCACTTTAAAGTACAAATATTGTACTGTATGTAGTCTTTCAAATAATATGCTACCATAACAACTGGATGTGTAATAATTCAAAACAAATACGTTATGCTGTTTAAATAGTTTAGATGGCGTATAGCATGTCACACCACTGGACATGTCAACTTCTGTAATAGTGTTACATGGCAACTGGCCAATAGCTATTCAAGTGCTGTCTGTTATGGTGACACTGGACATTGGCTAGTGATATTATATAAACCTTGACATTATAATCAACTGTGTCTGTTTACTGTTTGTGTTCTGCACAGCTTTGACATCAGTTTGACCTGTGGCAACAATGAGGAAAAAGATCATGAAGATCTCACTGATGTGGCCCTGAAACTTAGCGTACGATTCACAGACAGGCAGTTCCTGAGGAACTCACGGGTTTCTGGGAAATGGAGTGAAGAGGAGGCATCCATAGCTTATTTCCCCTTCATCCCGGACCAGCCATTCAGGGTAAAGAGCAAAAACTTTAGTATCCACATGCTTATATCTCTAATCAGCAAAATCCATGTGGTTTTGTATGAAGGTTCCTCCCTTAGGAAGCTGGTTTCGGACAGAGAAAGACATCGTAGTAGACAGGATGTTACAGAAGCATTAGATTCAGATACACTGGTGTCTTCATACCGGAGTATTCTACATTTACAGGTAGCATTTTTCAGATTTCAGGCACAGCCCAGGAAAAACAGAGTGGGTATAGAAAAAAATGGATGCTTTATTTGTATTCCTTCATAATAGCCAATTACAAAATTTCTTTGTACAGAGAATTGTACAACCACAGTTGGTAAGATGCTGAGAGATAATGAGTGATTATTTTTTGTAAACATGGCTGAGACAAACCAAAATGGGTCAGTATAAGATCAATCCACAACTGTTTCAGATCAGGAGTCATGCAAAGTCAGACAAGCACTTCCTTTCAACACACTGTCCACAATGAATCTCAGTGACTGACAAAGGATTCTTTTGATTTGATCTCATTTCACTCCTTTTTGTCCCCCTCTTGTTTTTTCCATTTATGCAGATTGAGATCCATTGTGAGCACCAGCGTTTTAGGATCTTTGTGGATGGACACCAGCTGTTTGACTTTTATCACAAAGTTAAGTCTTTGCTGGCTATCAATATAATCCGAATAATTGGAAGTCTTCAGATCACTAAGCTGGGCTAGCCAATCACCAGAAAGGACTTCTCATGGGTGACCACACCCACTTGTGCTTTTGCCACAAGCAACGAAGGCCTCTCAACATCATTTGCATTTTGCTTTCTTCAGGTTGGCGAATGGTTGCAATATCAGATGTGTGCCCCTTCTCAAGTATTTTAATGATCTTGTCCATCACATAGTAGCATTGCTTATTTAGTTCAGATTATTTTAAGGAATTGCACATTTTGATATGCACTCTGTTTTTGCTGCTCTGACTAGACACTGCCAATGTATGCATGCTTGCAATCTGGCAGCGTAGTTTCAAAATGATCCAAGACTCAGGATATCAGATAAAGTTGCTCTTAATAATTATAGGCAAATTTGTCATCAGTATGAAGTTGTGTAAACTCAGCCGTCTTGAAATTTTTAGTCTTACATTTAGCATTCTGCCCAGTTTTGGTTTGGTGTCTGCATTATTCACTTAAGTAATCTAAATATTTTGGGTGGAAGGTATTATTTAACCCCCCTGTTGTTTAGAAGGGTGTGTGGTTAAATAGCCTACCTTTTTCCTCTGTTCATTGCAACCATTCAGTTTTGGAGTTATGTTGCATTACTGAAGAATGTCACATGAGGATTGTTTGACTTGAGGTTAAAGAGTCATCTTTAGAAATGAAGCACTGAAATTTGGGTGGCTCGATAATTCAGTTGTTCTCCTCCAAGCCAACACAGTATTTCAGAACAGAAGTATAATGTAAAACCCTTAGCAACTAAACCAACAAATGATTGTTTTGTTAAATTGAGGAATGAAAGCTTCTTTTCATTGCGTAAGTGAAGTGATTTTATAAAAACTAACTCGGCTCATATAAAGTTTACATTTTATTGTAAGCACCAAGTACAAGTTGAAGGAACACAAATAACAGGGCTAAATTGTTTCTTGAATGTACAATCATCCACTCATTGGCTTCATAATAGCCTGTTTGTGGATGTAAAGTGAGTGTCTTCAGAGAAAAAGCCTATTATTCCCTCTAAACTCCCTTATTTATAACTCTTACTCCTCGTGTTGCTCCGCTTAATATAAACATTCAGCCAAGGCTCAACATATTTTCTGTGTTCTGTCATTTTTGGCCTTTTGTTAATTTTAAGGTCTGCAAACAACCTCTGCACTATACACAGTACCCACAATGCTCTCTGCTACAGTATAAGACCTGTTTTTTGTCTTCTGTTTCATCTGCACGTACACTGTAGGACTGCATTGGTATGATTATTATTGGTACTAGTTGCAATAAATGAACCTGTTGTACAGCATATCTTCATACCGTACTAATGTCACATCAACCATTGTGTTGATAAATGTGCTCATAGCACAGTAGGACATTATTTTCAGTTCTAAAACAATGTCAGTATTGTAGTATTGTATAATAATACACTTAAACTCACTGCTTGTGTTCTGGAAGACATCAAACACTTTCTGTAAAACAGAGGGAGTGAAGAATGAAGATCAAGAGCTTTGATGTGGCTCTTTCAAAGTGGTTCTGTCAAAGCTCCTTATTGTTTTAAATTGTACTCAAAGATTTACTTATTGGCCCCTCACAGAAGATCTCAGTTAAATAACTCTATGGGCCATTTATGTACTCTGAATATCTTTGCTGATGTCTCTGTAAACTGTTTATGCACAACAAATTCATGTCCAGTCTCAAGCAGACCTACAGTAATACGTATTGGTACTTCAAGGAATATGGTTCTTGACCACAAACTTCTTTCTTTACTAAGATGACATTTTGTGGCAAATACATTTGGACTTGGAGTGGAATGAGATGCATTTAGCACCTGGCCAAGTGGACCAATAGGGTACCAGTATTTAACACTTAACAGTATTGTTATTTTAGCTAGTACTTCTATAGGTTGTGAGATTCTTCATTCTGTCTAATACTGTTTTAATGTTTAAGGTGAAACTGACCTTTGGGGCATCATTTACTTTCTTAACAGTGTGTATATGAGGGTACACAAAAGATGTAACGTCTGGATAAATTTAAAAGGGGAGGGATTAAAGCTTATTTAAAAATTACAACAGATGAAACAGAGCATATAAGGGATCATGTGAATAGTGTTGACCACACTGCATCTGACTCCTGACTTTAGGACCATTGCTTTCGCCCCTGGAGCTACAGGAACATTTGCTTTTAGCAAGCAGGAGTCTTTGCGTTTCTCCCTATGATCCTACTAATTATCCAGACAGCAGTTCTAATGCTTCCATTACTGGTGCTGTTTTTTGTCTTGTTTCTCAAAATAAATTGCAACAATTGTCTAGACTCAGATTCAGATTTGAATCAGATTTAAAGTATGATGATTCAGAATGATTGTTATGGTTCTATATTGTAAACAGTGGAAACCTTTGAACTTTGGATGTACATATACAACCTAGCAGGGCCTCTGAATGTTTTTTTTATTTTTTTAAAATTATTTATATTTTGGTACTGCAATAATGTCTCAGCCCTTAAAGAAGGTGTTTCATTGTTTATGTAATGATTAGTTTTGTTTGTTTGGTTGGTTGGTTTTTGTTTTGTTTGTTTGATGGATATTTAAAGCTTTGCTTTTAGAGCCTAATATTTATTATTAGTTTTAGTGTTGTTATTATTATTATTATTTGAGGACTATTGTAAAAGCATCTATGTGTTTATATTGTATTTATAAAGTGGCCCATTACTAGAGCTAGTGTGTGTTGTTGGATAGTTGTAGTTGTACAGTCATTTTCATTGTTAAATCAAAACCTCAAGAGTCGATTGGGTTTCATGTGCTTTCAGAACATGGTACTTATCAGAAATGTGCCTATTGAAATATGGCTTTGTTGTTTGGGATCTACATTTGAATTCTTACTAAAAAAGAAATTCTGAAACAAGAATTCTTGAATTGAATAGTCTTACTAATGTTTTATGCCAATAGACTTTAAGTATCACTTTTCAAGTAACATAAGCAAGTTGTTCAAATAAAATAAAACTATTAATCATTTGCCAAGGTTGCCATGATTGTTGTCCAGCATTCTCTGTAAATGTGCTGCAGTATGATGCATCTTAAGGAGCAAATGAGTGAAAAGCTTATGTGTGAATTGAAATGTGCATTACAAATATCTAGTAGGTGAAACATAATATTTCTTTAAGTTATTAATAGACTATTTTTGGGACACTGTCATCTGAATAAACTATTGAAGTTAAAGTTGGTATGTGAACACATTGATCACGTTTTGATTTTACAGTACAGTCGGGGTTTGGTTATTTCATGATTTTTGTAACTGTCATGAGTTTCATTTTTGAGTTTTAATTGTTTTGTTTAGTTGTTTTTTAATGATTCAATAAAATCAAGCCTTACAAACTTTCAAGTTTTATAATGTCTACTGTGAAGAACAGCTTGCTTTCTGCCCAAATAACCAATAGAGGGAGCCATACACTTAACATCCAACGTTGTTGCCAGACATCTTTTGTTCTTAACAAGTACCGAAATTGTATAGGCTATTAAAGTATGATATTGAAGTAAAAGTCTTAACATCTTAGGGATATATCTGTGGACAGTTTCAACAGTGTATCTGGGATATTTCAGTTTACGTAAAATGTATACATGTTTACTGTCACAAAGCCTCAAATGACAATCAGAGAGGGATTTTCGTATTAATATCTGACATCCTCACTTGGCTGTGACGTTGCCAATGAGAGCCAATCAGCACCAGAGATGCGCAGTGACGGTCACGTTACGGCTGGCCCCGCACAATCATGGCGATGGTTTGCAGATCTTCTGGGTTATTTCTCAAACATATTAAATTGGTGCCATCTGCATTAGCAGCATCAAGGCAATGCAGTTCAGGTAAGAGAAACTATTTATGCATAAAAGAAGCACGTCTTTGTTAATGTCATTGTCAAGCTTTGACTAAATCGGACACTTGGGTCATTGGAATGGGCTGCTTATGTGACCGCAGTCGCACTTGCAAGCCAAACATTTTGTTCTGGCAGCAAATTTGGTGCACAGTTTATTGCACCTTTGTCCAGTTTATTAAAATTAAATGAGCAGAACGGATGTGATGGTTAGGTGCACAGCCAGCTAACCTGCTAATTTTGTGGATAAACTAAGCTTTGCATTTTCATTCTGGGTTCTTATGTATATTTAGGACATACAGCTTAGTCTGAACATGCTGGTAATGGTCAAAATACGCTTGGCTGGTTTCTCAAATTATTGTGTGACGTATTTCCTTCATAATAAGACGTACCACTTTAATATGATAATACTTATGCAATACTATTTTCCCACATCTCTTTTGCAGGTGTCCAGTATCAGTACATCCTGGTTGACAAAAAGGGTGAAAATAGGGATGTTGGTTTTATCCAGCTGAACAGACCGAAGGCTTTAAATGCTCTCTGTGATGGTCTTATGGTGGAGGTGGGCAAAGCCTTGGATGCGTTTGAAGCTGATGGGGACGTGGGAGCTATTGTCATCACAGGCAGCGAGAAAGCCTTTGCAGGTGTGAAGCAATTGAGTAAATAAATGTTTTGTACATGTACATACTTGTAGTACTGATTGCTGCATGCGTCATTGACATTTTTGCTTCTGTAGCTGGAGCTGATATTAAAGAGATGCAACATAGAACCTTTCAGGAGTGCTATGGTGGCAACTTCTTGGCTCATTGGAACAGAGTATCAACAGTTAAAAAGCCTGTTATTGCTGCTGTAAATGGATTTGCTGTACGTATTAAATGTTTTTAAATGTGTATGCCACAACTAGAAAGTGTGCTCAACCTTTATTTTCTTTTAAGTATTACTGTTTCTTCCTGTGTGACAGCTTGGTGGAGGATGTGAATTTGCCATGATGTGTGACATAATCTATGCTGGAGAGAAGGCACAGTTTGGACAGCCAGAAATCCTGCTGGGGACCATCCCTGGTAAAATAAAGCATTAGTCTTTACGTTTTGTGAATTTATTGTTGCAGCCTAACTTTGCATTGCAGTGCTCACTAACACAAACAAACACAAGGCATCATGGTCTTTTATTTTGCTCCAGGTGCTGGTGGCACTCAGAGGCTTACGAGAGCCGTGGGTAAATCTCTTGCGATGGAGATGGTTCTGACAGGGGACCGAATCTCAGCTCAGGAGGCAAAACAGACTGGTTTGTCTTTACACTTTTGTTTAACATTATCGTACAAATTTAAACTCAGTCTCTTAATTTTCACATATGTGCTAATGTATTTACGGTATAGGTCTGGTTAGTAAGGTGTTACCTGTGGAGCAGCTGGTTTCAGAAGCTATCAAATGTGGAGAGAAAATAGCCGGAAATTCCAAACTTGTTTCAGCTATGGCAAAGGAAGCTGTTAATGCAGGTATGGATTTCATCATAAAAAATGCAGGGTACATGTGATTGTTATAAGTTCATTAAACAAGAGTAGTATGAATTTATGTGTAAACCCTGCCTAAAACCATTTTTCTTGTAATACCAAATGCAGATTATTACACTGAATTGAAGGTGACAATTTATGTAACAGTTGTTTTATGAACTGTGTTCTTGTTTCATGAATGAGGCCACTGACTTCCTGAAATCCATTTATGCATTTGGTATTCTCTAGACAGGTGGGCACATAGTTTTACATTTATAAACTGAGAACATTATTTGTCTTTGGCTTACAGCATTTGAAATGACTTTAGCAGAGGGCAGTCGGCTTGAGAAAAGATTGTTCCATGCAACCTTTGCCACGGTGCGTCATATTTTTAATTACAATATTTTTTATATTTTTTTTCCTATTGATTACTTCAATTTTGACCTTTCTGTGTTGTAATTTTCAGGAGGATAGAAAAGAAGGCATGACTGCTTTTGTTGAGAAGAGAAAGGCTGCTTTCCAGGACAAGTAGAATTCCATTGGAAAATATGGTGATTTTTAAACACTAATACCCTGTTGTGATCAAGTGCTGACGTTCAAATACTTTACTTTGCCTTAACCTTGTTTTTTATAACAAGTGTTTGTAAAATACATGAAAAAATTCCAAAAAATAAATATTGAGTTAAATTGTGTTTGACTGATGTCTGTGGTTTAGTGGGCTCGCATTTATCTTTCTTTATGCATTACTTTTAATTACATATTATTAATTCTATTATACATATACACAATTCTAGTCACAAGTCACCCTCTGTGATGAACACTTTTTGGTGACTTCTTTGGCATAGATGCATTAAATTAATTCTGAGAGGAGAAAGAAGCTAGCCTCATTTATGATAAAGAACTTACAACATGCAAAGGTTATAGCCTCCCAAACTGTTTGTAATTCCTTTATAACATTGCATTTGGTGTCAGTAATGCAGGTTTAAACGTACTCTCTAATGCTTGTAGAGGGACGCTAATAATTACAATTACACATTGTACGCGCTAGATGGTGCAATGGTTGTATTTTTCTTGTATTCAGTGAGGCAATACGTAGTTGGTGTACTAGCATTTTTTTTGTATATAGTCCCTTATTCTTAAAATATTTAATGTTGTTGGTTTATTATTTCATTGGATATTCGGCGAAATAGGGTCTTAACTGTTACTGACAGCCTAAATATTTTCCTAAATATATTTTAGGTTTGTATGCGCCACATTGACGAAGCTGTTTATTAATAAACGACAGAATAACATCTCTGCCTAAAAACGTACCCATAACCAGCTGTTCATCATAGACCTTTATAGTAATAAAACATCACGTTAGGTTATTGCTGTTCATTTACATTTTTGGAGATGATTAATAAATAACAGCTGCAAGCCAGCTGTCAACATTTCGTTAACTTTAAAATACATGATGGTTATTTTAAGCGTTTACGTACTATTTAAACGTACTAACAAACGAAAACAATCAACAGAAAGAACAATTAAAACAAAGCCTCAGATGTTATTGATGAATTGCTGTCACCAGTTGTCCAGGTTAAAGACTTATGGCCAATTTTTTAAAGTGGCCATAAGTAACTAAACATGAAACATTTTTATTTGAAAATGCATTAAACATGAAACATTTTTTTATTTGAAATACAGCGTCCAGAAGGACCACGACAAATGCAATTATAAGACGAGCCTATTCATCTCCATTGCACATCAACTGCGAGTATTTTCTCGCTTTAAAATCTCCGCTATTTCTTCGCATGACGCCTTTCCAAACGCTCAAAAGTCCATAGCCTAATTGATTTTAATTTTCATTCAATTTTCCCTCAGAGTCCAGCTTTCTTCTCAGCCCTTGGAACAAAACTTTTAATAGAGGAGAAAAAAAATCTCTCCACACACCGCAATGGCATAAAGGTCCCCTTAAAAGGCAGCAAACGGGAAGGTTACACTTTGAAGTTATCCCCTGCTAACGAAAGGTCAAAATAATAAATGTAGACCGAATTGAGGCGCTCAACGCGGACAAAAGAGGCAAAACGTTACATTTTGCCAGAGGCAGCTCCTCATGGCGTGATAAACTCATTTAAAAAAGCAGAACCAAAGAGGGAGCAGCATGGTTCCCGGGTTAAAGAAAAGCGCTTTGAACTGATCAGACAGTCTTGGCTCCTCAGAATCTCTTTTCTTCCATCAGTCCTCCATCTTTCCACTTTCATTTTGCGTTTCGCAGCTGCAAAGCCTCCACACACCTCGTTTGGGGCAAATTTCCCTGAATGGCAACCACATCACCAGAAGTCCCACTTCATCAGTGGCTGCTGCACGTCTAGCGATTGAAGTGAAATCAGGTTCCTAATTTGTGTTTTCTAAAATAATTACAAAAAGAAGCCTGAATTTGTTTTTTGGCCCATATTCTTGATTTCAAATTACAGACAAAACTATTTGCCATGTTGATTAGGCAGACATCAAGCTGTATTATTATTTTTTACGTCGAGAGCATATTACTTTAGTCACATTCAAACGGACATCCACTTGTATAAAAAAACTTGTATATTTGTATCTTGAGAGCGAGTGTACCACAATCGACCAGTTCACATGGTGCGCATTTGTTTGCCATAAATGATACGCATTTCAATATGCAATAATGCAATAATTGAATATGCAATAAAATGCAATAATTTGTTTATTCTATGTAAAAAAAAAATGGTCGTGAAAAAATGGTTGTGAAAACACCTGTTGATACAAGCGCTCATATTTCAAGCTCTGTTTATTACAACAGTGAACGTTTATAATAGCGAATATTAATGTGTATTATTTAATAGTATTGTATATTTGATTTTTATCTAATGTATTAATGTACTATGACTCAACTGAGACAAACTCGAGCTTTAAACACAAGTCTGTGCAAAAGTAAAAATGAAAATATTTTTCTTTCATTCCGAAACAAAAGATACTTTAAAATATAGATATAAAATTATAGATATGCATCACTAATTTTTTTTTACAAAGGCGTTGTAGAAAGCAGACTACACGTTCAGTGAGCAAATTAAACGCTTGCAGGCAGCAACGCAACTTACGTCTAAAAAAAACTCACCTTGCGTTAGAAACGTAACTCTCATTGCGTCTAGCCAATCGAAAAGCACCAGAAGGTCACGTGACTCTCTACTAACTTGCACGCGTTCAGACTGTCAGTGCTTTAAAATGGTTATACTAAAAGGGATCCCATCGATATTTACGCCTGAATTATTGTATGTTTTGGCACGAATGGGCCATGGAGACGAACTGGGTAAGTCGCAAATAATCAGAAGTAATTGCAGACCCTTTTAACGAAGACCAAGCCAGCTCAGGAATCGTAAAGCTGTTATATCACAAACGCTGTTGTTGGGTTAATACAAGTCGATCTGTTTGAATGAATATACCATGTTATGAATGTGTCAGATGCATTGTAAAACGTAATGGATAAATCCTGATGAATCCTTAGCCAGCAGAAGAGGAAGTGATAATGCTGTAGCAGCTTTGCTTCCTTTAAACGCAACGTGCTTTTGCGTCGATCGTCAAAATGTCATTGAAAACGTCGTAATCTGTGTCTTAAACTTTTAAAGGACTTCTCATGATCTCCATTCACTTTTTCGAGTCCTACAAAAGCGCTCAAATGAAAACTGGTCCGCGGCTCCCTCCGTCATTTCAGGATCCGGTTTGTCTCGCAGTCAGCGATGGCCAGACATCAGCCCAGCGCCAACATTATTTTAATGAAATAATAATGTTTAATAAACGCTATGCATGAGATGTGATGCATATCTGTTTGTTCCCAGTTCTAGCGGACGCAAATTTTCCAACCGCATCTGTTTGTAAATGTGGACCAGTGGAGATAAGAGCGGATGGTATGTTTTAAATCTTTATAAAAATGTACCAAGATCACCGTAGTTTTTATCAACATAACGTTTTTATAGGTGTTGTTTTATAGGTGTTATATACTTCATTATTATTTTGTTAAAATGATTTTGCACACTTGGTGTTTGTGTAGTAATATTATATTTATGACACTTTGGAAATTATGTTACCATGGTATTCAAATATCTATTGACCAGAAAAAAATAATATTTTGATGCATGCCAGCTAACAGTCACATGTCTGTTTTTAACCAAGTATAATAAATAAAAGTATTTTTTACATGCATTACAATTACATGTATTTTTTTCACTTGTTAAGGTGTAGGTATACCAGAACTTTTGAAGGCAATATTGAAACTTTTTCCTCTTGATACCTATGATGATTCGGTGGGTGTGCACATTTATAACATGTAATCTTTTATTTATTTAATAGCTAAACTAAAACCACAAAAGTAAACTTGGTTCCAGTGAGCATCCTATATGTAGGCCTAACTCTTCCTAATTGTGTTATATAGAACAGGTTGTGACTGTCACTGAATGTCTGATTTGTTAGGCAGCTGTCATGGACCTTGTGCAGAGTGACAAATTAAGGGGTCTGAAAGTGCCTGTATGGGACCAGTATTCAGACCTTCTGAAACAAGCAGGATCAGATGTAAGCTTTTCTACACAAAAAAATCACAGTTCATATGATGAAAATGTTTTTTAACCACTGAAATGAAGTTTGACCTAGCTTGGTTTAAAAAGATAGTCTAAAATGTAACCTTTTGAAATTTGTCGGCATGGATTATAAGATACAAATTTAATTTGCTTATTCAGTTAATACAACCCATCAAATAAATTAGTTTGCATTATACATAACTCCACTGTAACATATACAACCAGTTCTGCTTAAGTTTAAATTTAACATGCTGTTCTTTTCAGGGTAGTTTCAAGTTAGTTGAGCGGTTTGCTTTTTATGAGCGTGCCAAAAATGCATTTGCTGTAGTGGCAACTGGGTGAGCATTTTATTTTTGATCTATGATAGATCTGTTTTTCTGTTTTAGATAAATATTTAAATACAATAATACCAATAATTTATCTGGCAGGGAAACGGCACTGTATGGAAATCTAATCATCAAGAAAGGTGTCATTTCGGCCGATGAACAATGCTGAAAGATTAACTGATTATATTAGTGTTATTACACCAAAAATGTGCATAGATAATTCACACATAAATTATCTTGAAATAACTGGTATGAGGTATTGTATATGTTGATATAAGGAAAATTGTTGTAATACATACAGACGAGTTTTGAAATTCACTCAAATCTTCAGTCTGAGGCTGTTTTGCTGTTAATATATACTGTAATATGGTCTGATGATGTAAAAGTTATAAGTTCATTTAGTTGTAGGATTCATACAATTCAACAAATGTAAGCTGTTATTGTTGTGAACTGAAAGTCATTTTACCTTGAAATTTAGACAAAGGAGAGAAATTGTGCCCAATTATCACCACCTAACCAGCTGAATTGATCTGTGTGAATCTTTTCCTCATAGGAAAATGCTTTCTTTACGAAGTTCTACTAAATCTACAAAAAATTACTTTTACAGAAATGTATACTTTGCTAGGCATTAATCAAAACTAATAAAAACATTTCTCAAAGTGAACAAATGTCTGTTTCTCATTATTGTATTAGAAATAAAATGTATTTAAATACTTCGAAAATTATTGAAAGAAAAGGTTAATATTGTCTTGCAATATGATCAACATAATAAACTTCTGTTAGTTCTTTATTTTGAACTTTAAAGAAATAATCATTTTAAGATAGCATTTTAAAAAAATACACAATAAAACAATCAACAGCAATACTTTAGACATTACATCACTATTATACATTAATTCTTACTTATGATAAAGGCCATCCAGGTCTATTTCTGGCTCTGTGTGTACTCGTTTGGGGTGAATGGGGAACATGTTCACCAGTGGGGCCTGCTGGTTAGGCTGCGGTACTCTGACATCTGCATGGTACAGGCCATCTTTTTCTTCTTCAGGGCTTAAATATATGAGCCTGCCGTTATCTCCAGTTACTTGAGCATCCTTCTCTTCTCTCATTGGCTCTTCAGGAAAGTACTTCTCTGCAAACATGCCATGGTACAGATAATCCCTGTCCTCTTCTGGTTTGTCATACATCCGCACCTGATCGTGTCCCAGTGGCTGAATATAGGTTCCAGGCTGTTCGGGGTCAGATGGAAGTTGTAATTCAAAGGGGTGGTAGAGAGCATCTTTGTCCTCTTCAGGTCTGTTGTATTTCTGCTGTTTTTCATCTTTAACAGCTTTCCATATCAACATGCTGGGATCACTGTCAAAGTCTGTAATATCCATGTCTTGTGGTGGCTCCACCTCCTTCATTTCCACCATCATCTTCCCGTTAAAATCCTCAGACCTACAATTGAAACAGATTTATTGTTTCCATAGTAAAATGTATTTAAAAAAAGACATTTCAGCTGGTTCTACAGATTTCAAAGCAGTGTGCAGAAGGGAAGACAACAAACATACTTACTCCATAGTGTCTTGAGCTGCTTTTTCCTGTAAATGCAACTTTTAGAGTATAAAACATTTAAAACAGCCCACATATTAACATATTAAGTGTGGATCAAATGTAAAGTCAAGAATCACATGACAATTTTTTCTTCGACTCCTCTTACTTAAAATGGCAAGAAGGGTCAGAGCAGACCTTGTAACAACAGATGTAATTGAAAGTGACTATAGTCATTGTTTATTTATGTTTTTCTTTAGTAACATAAGACAGTCAAAATATTATGCTGTAAATTAAAGTGTCTATAGAAGCTCTACATACCCTGAGCCTGTATGGCTTGACTGAGGTGCTGAACAGCAGCACTGATAGGCAGATTACGACTAAAAACCTGTAATGTGGGAAAACAGTTAGTGAATAAAAAAAATTATAAAACATATATATAAATATATATAAAATCCTAAAGGGGACTCACCTGATCATAGTGGTTTCTTCTACTGTATATGTATATGGAATTGTGAACTTGTTTGGTGACTAAACAATCTTAGCTGTAATAAAAAGATCAAAGTTCAGTTTACAACTGACTTTTAACCTGACTTTATGATGATAAAATTGTGCTGTTTTGTACACGTGACGGGGTAATATGTAATTATATAATTTAAGAATTACAGCATTTATTATTAGTAGTAGTAATATAATTATTATAAATTCCCAGGCAAAGCTGCTTTCAAAGTTATCTCAACATTGCAAGTGTTGTCGAAGATTATTGAATATAATACCTGTCATGATGCATGTGCAGCTCGTCTTGGTTTGAGAGGACCAGAACAATGGCAATGACAATTGTACTTAATTGGCTACTCCGGTTATCATGGACTACAGTTGTTTATTTTCTGGTAGAAAATTTACAATTAATTGCGTTAAGCGGGACGTCTGTAGCTTGTTTTCTACACCAAACAAATCCCCAGGTTTATTTGGGTGTAATTGAATTTGAATGGACAGACCGACAGACGTCCGACAGATGTAGTCGAGGGTAAAATGCTGTAGGGTCAGGTTTAGGTTACAGAATAAAGGTTAGTCCTAGACTTCAGGATACTGCCAGGGCTCCAACCACCCAAGTGGTGGTCTATTCCCAGGCATCAAATATAAACACAACCCTGTAGTAACCGGGTTACACGGCGCGCCTCGTCTACATGCAGAGCCTCTAAACAAGAGCTGGAATTACTATAAACGAATTAGATCACACAAGGACATCTGCCCCCTTGATAGTCTCTTGTAAACAGACACACCCTAAAGGAAATCATATCTTTAGCTATATGTGTCATTTGATTATCTTATGTTAAAAATTATAATAGCTAACTTTAGGCATTTGTAACTTTTTCTACTCATTTATATATTTCAATAGTATCATATTTTAAAAGCAGAAAGACTGGCTTCTCCTGTTTGTAGCCTTAAATTGCATGCAGCTGATTTGCTAATTTGCTTAAAGAATAACAAAACAATGCAAGCCAAAGACCACAACTCGATGTGAACGTTTTTGTTGTTTTGCTACAATTTAAAAGGTTTAAGTGACAAAAAAGTGTATTGATCATTTTTGCACACTTTAAAAATGCATAATTTTTGTATTCCTTTAAACTATTTATTGCCACAACACAGGATACTATTGTGACCAATAAATCACAGCTACACATAAAAATGTACACAATGCAACAAAATGGCCTCAAGATATCAAATTCAGCTGATTCATATTCGGAGAATTGTTGCGTGATAGACTGCACAGCATCTTGTTTGTTCAAAAAGCCCCTTTTGTTATCTTGATTGCTAGCCCATGGTGACTAACAGCACTCACACCGGCACTCTCATCTCCCACAGCACTGAGTCAAGATCTGTGCGGCAGAACACAGTCTCTTGCTGTGTGGTAGGAGACTGTGGGCAGATGATCGCTCTGTGATCTTAATGGCAAGTGTTTGGCCTCCTTATTGGACTTATTACAAGATCAAGAACAAAATGATGTTTACTCACGGCCTGAGTGGAGACAACCTGAGTCACAGTCACCTGGCAGGCTGTTTTAGACTCAGCGGAAAAGCTTCTCAGCACAGGAAATATATGGCACCTGAGCTTCTCACATCAGGAGTTTGTTTTGGTCATTATTGTCAGTTTATTAACAAAGCCTGTGGGGCATCTCTGTGGAAAACATTTGTCTTTTCTCACCACTGTAACTTTGGCAAACCTGTAATTAGACAGGTTGTGATTTTAATGCAGCCAAAGCCTGCAGGGCGCCATACAACCCTTTGATGCTTGTTTCCCAGCTTCCATGAGCCACAATCACATCTTCCTCTTTAAATACAAATAATTACATTTATGGAGCTGCATGATATCTTATTACTAATATGATATTGAATGTTTCTCTACTTGTTTGATCTAGTTCTAATGAATAAAAACGTGCTTTGTTTGTGTGCTATTCCTACTGTAAGACCATGAGTGCTTTCTATTAAATACACCCATTTATTATTTGCTTATTTGTGGACTATATTAATCAGACTTATGCTGTACAAACCATGGGAAATATATTACTAATTAAGGAGATAATTTGTGTCAAACTTGGGGAAAAAACAACACGAGAAGATGTGTAGGTGGATAAATAAATGACATGTCTGTCATGTTTTCTTTATTGTATTTCAAATGAAAGGCTATTGACCACAATGATATGAGAATCTTTGTTTCAAATATTCAGTTCACACAAAACAAACAAGCAAGCAAACAAAAACAAACAAAAACCTATTACATTGACCTAGAGAAGTATGGTGTGCTTTTAAGCTGAAGTTTAAAAAGCCTAAAAATACCAAAAACATTTGTAGTTGACATAGTAAACACAAATGTTGTTTTTGTTATTGCATTCCACCGCAGTATCAGATCTAAACAGAGCTGAGTGGAATATACTAAACAGTCCTATGGTCTGATTTCCTGCTTGGTGAAATAATCACATTTGTGTGAAGGCTGAGCTGACTCTGTCTAAACTACAGTCCAATATACAATCATTTTTTGCTATCAGTCTGAAATATGGAATGTTATTTAAATATCGGAATAAATGTCAAAATTGTAAGTCTTTGGTTTTGTAATTTCTTTAAAATATTTTCATACAGAATTTAAGTGGTTTGGTGCCATGGCTGTGGTTGTTTTTTCAAAGGTTACGAGGCTGATCGAATAATGTAATGTTTATATAAAATAAAAATATATATACTCAGTTATCAGTTAAATAACAGTAACATAACAGTAAGTTAACAGTAAATCTGTTTCTTAGACCTTTTTTGTATGATCACCACTCTGCAGTGAGCTACTAAAAATCGCGTTGAGTTCCTAAAGCGATTTACTCTCTTTAGATAATTTCCATGTGTTGCTTTTGTTTAAATGTTTATTTTAAATGTTGTTGCAATTGGTTTCCTTCCCTCTGAAGTCAAGTACAAAGTGCTGTTGTGCTTGATTTTGGTCATTTATTGTGTCATGAATAGTTTTGATAATTATGACCATAGTTTTCTTTCTTTTTATAGTTTATGATAAAAGTCTGTAGAGGTTAGTGAAGGTTAAAAGAAGTGAGTGAAGCAGAATCTTTTATGACATAATAATTGTTGGATTGTCTTTTTAACTTTTTTTAAGGGTCTTTTTAACCCTACACATTTGTCCTGTGTACTTGCTACCCTTGCACATTGGCAGTCCATTTATATATCTTTCAATAGAAGAAACTCAGGAGCCCAAGAAAAGTATCAGAGAGCAGAGGGATATCAATAGCCATTTCTGCCCTGTCAGAAATTTGTTGATGAACAGCCACACCCAAGCAAGTTGGCTTTAATTGACACTGTTGCGTTTTTCCTCTCTGTCAGCCCGACAGCTGCTGAGTGACAGACTGTGGGAGCTAATTGCCCACGGCATGGAACTAAATTAAGTGCTACAAAGTATTTATTGGGGCCAGATATATAGAGCTTGGGCTTGATGAAGTTCCTACTCTTGTTGCCAAGGTAATCAGGTTTTGTATACAGAAACATTTTGAGGGAAAGGCTGTGAGTGTTTGTGTAAAGAACAAAAGAGGGTTTCAGTAAACAAAAAAAACATACAATAAGCATCTTATCAGTGCAACATGTGAATGTGCAAAGAATCTCTGAACTCACTGTTTTCTAGATGACTTCTCGCTATGACAACAGCTTATCATACATGTTTAACCTAATTCATTTTTACATAGCTTATGTAAGATGAAATAATAATAATAAACTTATAAAACAGATTGATAATCTTGTACATGCTTGATAAATTGACTTATTGTAGAACCAAAACTATTTTGTATGCACTTACTGCTGTGCAAACCAAAACTCAGCAGCTGTTATTAGGTTTCTACCACAAAGCAAACAGTTATTTTCTTGAGCCATCTGTCATAAATGTGGTGCAGTAGCTAAACGATCCAAATACAAACACTCTTGTGTTGTTTAATATCTGCTTGAAAGCTGAAGAGCTGCAACATAATCTGGTTTGATGGCAAACAAATAATGCTATCTGCCTTGTGTGTGTTTACGAAGTTAGATCCAAGTTCTCAGAAGTGTCTAATACAACAAATACAGTACTAAAAGCTTGCTGATTTATTAATTGGCATAACTGTACATATCTTTCACCACGGATGTCAGAAAAATCATCACTACCATATTGCTACACCCACACAAACCATATGCCTTATGTATACATGATTAGTTATCAAATCTAGATGAAATATCTTGTGTTAACAGCAGCACAGACATGCATTTTTGTCTCATAACTTTCAAGGGCTGACTAGATATGATCTCATTTACTCATAAAATGTAAAGCTGGATTTATTTTTCTTGGGCCGGCTCCAAGCTCCCACTGTGTATGTTCTCCTTTGAGTCTCTTCAGGAATGTTCCAGAACTTTGACTGTGGCTGTGGCGAAACACGAGTGTTGTGTGAAACTCGGCCTATGCTAACTGCTGCTGGTTTGCCACATACCTATAGAATCTATGCTATAGTGTGTGCCTAAACTATACAGCTTCAAACATCTTAAACAGACACTTACTGTCTGCATGCCTGCCTCCCACTAGAGCTGTTTTTACTGCTGTGAATCTACTGAATGTTCAAAAGAAGCCGTATTAAACTGACAATATTTACATTTATGCATTGGGCAGACAATTTTATCCAAAGCAACTTATAGTGGTTTTAAGGTATAGATTTTATCAGTACATGTGTTACCTGGGAATCAAACCCACAACTTTTTTGCTGCTAATGCAAAGCTCTACCAATTGAGCTACAGGAACACTAGAAAATGGATATGACAAGGCTAAACGGACATTTAAATTAAATATTTAAATTGAAATAGATATTTCTTTGTTCTGTAAATAATAATTTTAGGGATGGCTACATTGTTGGCCAATTTTTAATTTTTACTGAATAAGCAGAAGTGAATATGACCTGATTTATTTATTTTTCTCGCTCCACATTTGCAGTTGAACATTATTTGTTTTAGTTGGTCAAAGAGCAGTCTGTGGCATTTTACTGAGACAAGTATTTACCTACGTTCCATCATGGATGTAACTCTAGCAAAATTGCTCGCCTCACTTTAAAACTCAATGTGTCACCCAAATTATTCCTTCTGCCTCTGTTTAGAATCTCACAATTAATTTGGCTAAATATTTTGACATATTATTGTAAATCTGTGAAACCACAGGTTGTATTGAATTGTCAAAACCAAATACACTGTGGGTACATTAAGAGCTAAATGGCAGAAATTATATTTACTGGTTTGTGCTCTCCTGTTTTAAAAGACATAGTTCATGCAAGATTTGATTGTGTTTGATTACTCAGCTTTTATTACCCAGAACCCCTCATTTACAGTCCAGCGTATGCTCAGAAACTGAACATGATGATTGATGTACCGCTGAGAATGTTTTCATTAAAAAAGGTTATCATGTAGCAAATGCAAAAGGCATTTTTTGCATAATCTTTTGGAACCAGATCATCTTCATTTTATTTGACCAAAAAATCAAAGTGAGGTCAGACTTTAGATTTTAACAATAATGTTTACCTGGATACAATTGCCAAAAAATGAATCACGCATGCTGATTTGTACTCATGGGAAGCCGTTTAAGACTAAGCAACTGATGGCGCATATTCTGAAAGAGTAATAGCTTTGAATCACCAGACATCAGTTACTGATCTCAAAATCTTTCACAAATCACACTGGCTGGAGATGCACTTTTGTGTGGGTGAGAGGAAGTTGTTTGGAAGTTGTTCAGAAGTTTTGTGAGTGCAAATAAAAAACAGTAGCAGACATGAACACCACAAACTTCCTGCTCTGAAGGAAGGATGGCTCCATGTCGTCTACTTCTACTGTATGAAAGGTCGCCTATATTGGATCCATGTGTGTCAGATTTGGGGTTAAGACTCCACTTTTTAAATATGCTGCCACCTAGAGGACAGTTCCATCTATTTGTATTGCAAAAACAGGCAATTTTCTCATAAAAATAAAAGTGCTTTGCACCACCAATAATAAGATATCATAAATATGAGAAGTGATTACTTTTCACTTAAAAACACAAATGACAATAACTGCAGATCCATCTAAACAGAGTTAGAAAAAATACTGATGCTAAAGCATAATTAATCATTTAAAGATGCAATCCATAACTGTTATGGATAAAAATAAACACAAATCAGTTAGCAAGTGCATATCAGATTAGTATTGAAAACAAACTCCTTACCTTACCATAATTCGCAATGGTAAACTTATAATAACGATTTATAATGTGAGCTGTCGGTCCGATTTCCGGGTAAACGTCAGTTTGATTCCACTCGACTTCAACATGTAACCTGCAATTGTATGTTTCAAACAGAGATGGCGCTAGAGAGGCAAAAGCTACAGATGGCAGCTTTAAATTTGTGGAGGGTTAACAGCTGTACATTTTTCAATACATCTGGCAGAGAAACATGACCATTGCTTACTTCTCATATTTTTTTTAAAAAAAAGCAAAATAAAAAGCTTCAAAAGCACTCTGTACGACAGTTATTCATTTCAATTTAATGATTTTTTGTTATAAAAGACACTCCTGTGAAATCCTGTGAAAAGAAAACTATTAAGTATTAAACATTATATAACATATTTTTATTTCACAACAATAAACTAACCCACCAACTCTTTATTATTCCATAATAAAAAACTGGCCTCATGACTCCATCGAAATAAAACTTACAGATGCGTTTTTTCTAAGGTGGAAAGACTGAGTTTGTATCTTTTCAAAATCACAATATCATCATTAAATTGCTTTAAAAACCATTAAATTAGGTAAGTCTGTTTATTTCATTGTTTGGAAAAGGGTTTCAAAAAACCCTTACGTTATTAGTAAACAATTTATCCAGAACTAAGCATGGCTAATCTCTACCTTTCATCATTGTATTGGGAAGAACAGTAATTGGCTACTTTGTTTGACCTACTTCAGAGCACAAATATTGTCATTAGTCATAGACCAAATCCTTTAATGACATCCTGTCATTATGCTGAAGCTAATATGCTAATGGTACAAATGAATTATAAAAGAGCAGCGTTGGTTTTCATTAGCGTCAGGCTCTTAGTGAATAGCTGGGGCACAATGCTTTAATCTAAACCATGCATGCTTTCATTTAAACTGTGGAGAAAATGAGTGCCAGTTCAGTTTGGATAAGGCCATTTCTGGTGAATCGCAGAGAGGGGATCGCTGTTGGATTTTGATTTCTGATATGTTAAAGCATTTATCAGAATACTCTTAGCCCACAGGGTGAAATTTAAACAAACTGGCAAGTGGAAAATCGTTTTGTCACAATCAAACTATTATGAAAACATAGGTGTTGTGTGTTTAAACTAAAAACCAAAGCTGAGCTACAGATCAAAATGGAGGTCATTTGTTTGGATACTGTTCTTGCTGCATCAGAGCACTGTTTGGTCTGCTAAACGAACATACAGTCCTGTGGTTGATTTGTAAATTTGAAGGTTGATAAACATGATGGTTGATTTGTATTATCTGTCATAACAATATGAAGTATTACACTGTAGTGGAACTACAGCTGTGCGGGATTTTTTTCCACTTTTAAAAAACAGCCGCCATGAGAACCTTCACCTGCCTTGTTTCCCCAGAATAATGGCAGTGCCCTAAGAGTGGTATAAACTGCTGTTAAAAAACCTTGAAAAGCAACAATAAAGACTAAATGACTTAGAGCTGTCAGCAAATAATGACTGCTGGTAACTAAGCATGACACTTACACTGGCACAGGTATGGAGTCAAATGTGTGCCAAGAATAAATTATCTGTCTGTAACTATTTAAAGGCAGTATTGTGGTGTGATTTATGTGCAGAAAACTGCATTGTGGGCTCGAACATTTTCCAAGTGCCGCAGCCTGCAGCTATTTAAATTATATGGGGGAAAAACCACCAAAACAACTATTTGACTATGGTCCCATATTGAAATTGATATATTTATAAGGATTAATTGGCTCAGAGGAGCAGTTATAAATTTTTGGATCTATTTAAGGACTGTGCAGTCTTTCACAGGGTCTTTCACAGTAAACATTTCACAAATTCCACGCATGTGGGATTTTACGGTCCACAGATATCTTAACTGAAGCAGGGAAAAATGCTTTGATTTGTTCCAAAAGCTTTATTAAACGTTTGCTTCCTTAATTAACACTGCAAATCCTGTAAGAGCTCCAGACATACAGTACGGACACCCTAAGGGTCAATCTGTGCAACTTCCCACTTCTTCCAGTGATTCAGTTGTAATTCCTGTTAGTGCACCATATGTGATGTGGACTGAATCACATTGGCTATACATAAACACATTTTCCTAAATCGATTATTCACACATTTAATGGTTATAAAGCTTGATACAGTGCACATTGATGACTGATAAATGCAATACAACTGCCCTGAAAGTCATGAGAACAAGGTGTGTGGGGTCATAAAAATAAATTAGGATCACTTTGAGTTCATAACAAGTAACAAATGTGCCTGCGGTATATGACCAGAATGTATTTACTGAAAATTCTTCCCAGCTGATTGAAAATGTAATGACTGAAAACATGCATCAAGCCTAAATTCTCTTATAGGATCAGTTAGATTTTGGTCCCTACCTTCTCACTATAATAAATGCCAAAAAAAACCCCACAATAATAAATGTGTGTCTTTTATCTGTTCCACACACAATGAAGGTTTCATCAATAGCCTAACTGATACGGTTCAGATTTGCTAATCCATTTCATTAAATAGTAAACATTTGTTGAGTTCTTTTGCTTTTAAAATATTTTGATATTTTATTGAACATTAGGTAGAATCTTAAGTCTCTCCTGCAACCCAAAACTTCTCATTATTCCATATCTTCTGTTTAGAGTTTATGAATATGCTTATAAATGGATTTTATAGAGAAATGCTGTGCAAGGTTACATGTCATGGCCTTCTACATACAGCGTACAGTATGACTACCAGGGTGGAACTTTGTATTTAAGCCAGAATGTATTTAAGCAATGAAATATGCAAGTGTTCGTCTGTGGTAAATACATGAGTCTTGTCTTTAGTGTCAGCCAGGGCTGCAGCAGAGTTCAGCATTTGTTAGGCATATGTGAGTAATTACAAATAACTCATTTGGCAGACTATCTGGTAATAGTGAGAAAATCTGTGTAATGTTTGGCATTCAGACCTCTGGGCCACGCAATTACCATTTACAATGTGTTTGTTTTTAATATTCGGCTGCCATTTGCTAGATACGCCTCATGAGATAGAGATCTCAATTCATTAAAACAACACCTCTTTAACCTCTTTCTGTTATGAGCCTGTGGAATGATTTAGCTTTAACATACTCTCGACATGATGCAAATTAAAATCCTTCCTCAGTGTATTATATTATATTATATTATATTATATTATATTATATTATATTATATTATATTATATTATATTATATTATATTATATTACATTACATTACATTACATTACATTACATTACATTACATTATATTATATTATATTAAAAATGCTAACTGTTTAATTAATATTAAAATTATTTGTAGCTACTGGTTCAGTTTCAAAATTCACAAAAACTATTTAAAAATCAGCAGAAATCATTTTTGCTTGCTTGTTTACAGCTGGAATTGTCAACTGTGATGTTACCTAATGTTTACTTGTTAAGATTAAAGATATTCTCTGTTTCATTTATTACTTATAACTATTAATTATGACTGTCAGTCACTGTTGTCATGACTAATTTATCTGTTGACTTTATTACCAACATGTCAGAGTCAATATAGCTGATGATGCTTTTAGTTTCCTTTAGTGTACTCAAATTTTCAAATTTATTTTGGTGAATCAAACTTCACCATCCAAATAAATACTCAAGGCGAAAAAAGACCCTCTTTAATTAAGTCAATGAGCGGTAATTAGCATCATTTGAAACTAAGCCAGCCTATACTAAATACACATAAGTCACTTTAACTGCATCTTACTGTACTTAGCAGAAATTATAGACTATTCAGCTGGACCTCCGTGAAAGACTGGTGACAATATAAGACATTATTATGATAAATGGTTGCGGTGTGTCTGCATTAAAGTCACATTTGATTTTTATTCTAAAACATACAGAGAGTTTGACCTGAGCCTTTTGATCTGTTTGCTGATAGATTGTGCGGTCAGAATACTCTTACTTTAAACACGTAAGTACTGCAGGGGTTGCTTATATCAGCAGGTTAGACAAGGGAATTTGACCTTGTCAAATCTTACTTTAAAAATTACATAAATAGTTTGCAAATATTGTCAAAAGATTACTTCAATTACTTAAAAACTACTTATATTGTAAATAGATTATACTTAAAAAAAAGAAATTAAAACAACAACTATACATGATTAATGCCATGATATTTCACTTCTGTTTTCAGAAAGAAATTAAAATAATGTGTATAATATGTGCAAGTGTTATAAATTTGTCCAAGTCATACACATAGCAGAATATTTGCGCAATGTGATAATTGTGTTTTTAACCAACTATTTTTATTGTTTTGAGTTTAAAATGAACTTTAAACATATCAAAGATAATGCTAAATAATTTTAACTTTTTCATGCAGATATACCTGGAACTTACTGATGCAACTGTAGAAGGCCGAAAAAGATCTGAATAAATATTGCCATATGTGCCTTCTAAACTGGTCTTTCGTGGACATTACATTGCAAAACAGCACAACATCATGTGATTAGACTGAACAGAAACTGGTCTGAGAGACACAACAGGTTCACATGTAATTTTCGTAACTCATTTGCTTTGGGCTCTGCAGGGGTAGTGGGGGAAGAGTGAAAGTGGAGGAGCTGTATTATCAGGGGCCCTAACTCATCTTTAGAGGAGCCCGGATCTGCCCATTGTCTGAGAGGAGGGCAGTGTCCCACACTGTGGCGCCGTGCATTTGAATTGCTGACATGGCAGAATGCTGTCTGGGTCACAGAGTCACCTGGCACCAGTGGTAATGGCCGTCCAAATAGGGTGGTGTGGTGGGGTGAGGGGACTGATGCGGGTGTGCTGTGTACAGCCGTTGTCGGGCATCAGGACCATTATGGTGATGCCGAAATGCTGCCCTTCTTGATGACAGGTCAATCTTCCTCTAACAATGCGATGTAATTTGTGAGGGGACCTCGCTGTGAGAGTGAGGATAGGTAATTAAGAAAAGAGAAGACAGTTAGGGACACACAAAAGGCAATAGTGATGACAGCCATCAGCTGACTGCTGTATGAATCCTTGTTATACACCATCATCGTGGAACTAAACAATCTCTTGACCCTGCAGAAGAGCTCTGAGCACAGTGGCAGAGTGGAATGGGAGGGTGGTTGATGGGGGGGCAATTCAGAGCCTGTTCTTCTCGGGGGAGAGAGGAACCGGGGAGAACTGTGCAGGGAACATTGTCCCCCAGCTTTCTCATACGTGGGAAAGGACTTCCAGTTGTACGACGGGAAGTTATTATGAGGCCATCCCCCCATTACTGTTACTTCAACAAAGCGAGCTCAGTCCCACAGCCTAGCACTGACATGTCGAGGCTGAGCTCCCACCACAGTCCTAACTGCTGAATTAGGACTTTCATTTGGCTATTAAGTCATGAATGGGATCGTCCCTCCACTGGCTCTTTAAATGTGAGGGTCTTTATACTTTTCAGGCCAGTTTAGGCTCTATACTTAGGGGAAAATGATTGGCTCTATTGTGGACTGAGATAATCTCTCTTGTCACTTAACAGCTTAGACTGCAGTCAAAGAAACAGCACAAAAGTCCTATTTAGTGAGAAGGCCATCGCTAACACTAATACACAGCTTGGTGCCCATTTTGATCTAAATGGACATTAAGCTGCTTAAGAACAGAATACGATATGACTTTAAGCAGTGGGGGAAGTTATTGAGACTGGTCATACTGTCAATATGGTGTAACTCAATGACAATGCCTGGCTCCTGCAGTAAATCTAATGAATAGAAACTATTGCAGTTTCTTGTAATGCCATGCCCTTTATTTTGTTGGAGATGGGAAGGCGTGGGGTGTCCAGTTTCTGTACAGCAGTCTAAATTCAGTTATGTTCACAGCCTTTAACCTTCTTTAAGAGTTTCATATGGAGCTTGTTATTACCATTGTTCTGAACAGAGTTCATGGCCCAATCACAGAGGGCAGAGTTCTTCACACTTCACGTATAACATCATAATCTTATTGCCCCCACACAGCTGCACTGGCTTCCATGTTTGCTTCAGTGCTTCACACCAGAGCAGATATAAGCCATATGAGGGCAAGTGTGTGTGTGTATGGGGAGGTGTCTGGAGCTGCTTGGCACAGTCGTGGGCAGACTTGTGGCTTCCCCCTCACAGACAGCACATTTTCAACCACACTTCAACCCTCATATTCACCATGCGACCGCCAATGTGCTGACAGATACTTGATTTACGATTGCTTTGCAGATTTTTATTGGAAATGTTAACGTGACACAAACCACTCGTGGAAGTCGTTTTGGCATTGGCCGTGATGACTGTATTAAAAGCACTTATATTTAACCAAAGCAATAACTTAATGATATGCTTTCAGCATCTTCTTCACTTGATTTTGATCATGCCCTGTAAAAGATGCCATTGCGTTAGTTACATCAGAATCAAATTTAATAGTTCATGATCTCAACATAAAACTGTTATAGCTCAGTTGAGAAGCTCAAACTCACTTTAAAAGTACCTTTTTAAATCTCTGTATTAAATGTAACTGGTATAAACTGTATATATTAAGAACACCTAACTGACAAACTAACAGGACAAGAGGGAACTATTTTAAAGCAGTAATGTTACTGGTTGAGCAAAGCTGGACAGTAACCTGTGTAAGCTCACTACATCAATAAAACCCAGTCGTGCCTATGGGCTGCCCTGTGTTTAAAGGTCCCCTTAATTAGGCTCTTTTAAAATGCCTAATTATACATTTATTGTAGTTCACAAACACACATAGACACAGACTCACACACACAAACACACCGTCCCTGCCACAAACACATGCATAAACATATGGTAACACTTAAATCCATTTAATAGCTATTTACTGTGATCTGTACTTTTTATTTAAACACATTTTCCACTCTGCTAATGCTATTTTTCATAAAACCACATTTTTTCTGCTTTAAATTACATTATTATCGTGCCAGCACTCAGAACATTAGCTGTTACATCTGCGTGTGAAGTGATGCACTTGTGTATTGGAAAAAGTCAAACAACAATTACCTCCACTGGGCTGGAAGCGCTGATGTCAGGCTATCAGCTCCTGCTTTCCTTAACAACGCTGGGCCGCCCTGATAATAAACGAGTCTCTCCCAATGAGAATAAAGGTTTTTTTGGCAGAGCATGAATCATGCAGATTTAATAAACAGTCATGAGAGCCGGCCAGGCTAAAGCTTTGAGGTCAGCAGTAGTTTTGCCATGTACAGCGAGTCTGAAGCGCTGCATACTGAGGGCCCTCAGAAATGAAACCTGACTCCATTGCAGCACAACGGGACATGTGTTCACTCTTACTCTAATGTGAAAATGGACACTCATACATTCAGCTGTGACCTGTTTTATGGTTTTACACACTCATAGAGCTCTATAACCTCTAATGGGACACAAGCCTATGCCACACAGCCGTAACACACAACCAGCTGTTTCACAAGCAGAAAGACAGTGAATCTTCAAGTGATAAACTAACAGTACAATTAAAATAAAATAAAACTTAGACAAGTTTTGCTATTATACAAAAAATGTTCTGACTATACAACCTTGACTGACTTTTTCGGACATAGTGAATAACCTAAATTGTAACATATTGCACCAATTTCATTATATTCATTCATTCATTACGGTGCAGCATATATGGAAAAACACGCAAATACGAATCACTTTTAAATGACACAAAGAACTACTAAAATGATGTTTTGCTTGAGATGATGACAGATACTTTAGGAGGCTCAAAATGGTCCATTAAGCATTTGGTGATTTGTACTTTGGCAGGAGAAGAACAGCTGGCAGGCTGGGCACTTTTTATTTGGCTGTTAGAAGGGAAGAATTTGTCTTTTTTTTAAGGTAATTACTCAATTCAGAACTGACATGTACTTAATTGATATGAAATAAAAGCCTCTTTGTTAAATAACACTGTGCTATTCTAACCAATCTAATGAAATCAGATGACAAAAATAAGCTACATATTATTCCACACATCACATCTGCATGAACAGAGAATGCTTTCATTATTAGTTTGCCCTGCAGTATATTATAATATAACTTAGGGTGTTTTATAATTCATTAAATTAATATTGCAGTAATATATGGCAAAAAATGAGTGATTGTGTCCTACTTTTCTCAAGACAGTATACTTACACCACCTTAAAAAAACTCTATATGCTCTACTGTAGCTGCTGTCCCATCATTACCAGTAATTCCTAAACATTGTACAATCTGTGGTTACGACTATCACACATCTTGTCACTGGAATGGGGAATGTAAATTGTACTTTGTGGCCATAATTTCTTAATGATAAATTCAACCTATGTCCTTTTGGCTGGTGCAACATTTGAGAATGTAATTTTTCATCATTTTGCTGACATGTGATTAACTAGAGTTTTCCAGTACACCAGTGACACTTATATTAAAGTTTCAGGCCTTTCATTTTTTTTGGCCTCTGTCTCTTTAAAAGTGAACTCCTTATTCTCTCAACTGAACTAAGAAATCTGGACAAATCATGTAAAAACTTGGCTTGTTAGAATACGCAGGTGATTTGTTGTATGGTATGTTATCAGATATTGACATTTCAACCCTCCATATAGACTGCAGGTCTAATTAATTGCATATTTAATTAATCAGTCCTTGTCTAAACTAAATGATAATTGAACACTATGTTACGTTTGTGGCCTCTAACAGAACATTTCAGGAACATAATATTCACTGCAATGTTACATTAATAAGTCTTCAAAACAGAGGGCAAAGGGAGTAGCTCATTAAAAACTAGTTGACAATGAAGCAAGACAACAGAGCAATCATTTAGAAATATTACCTATTCTGTGCAGTAGCCCTCATCTCTGTTCTTTTCGTGGACTCATACTGGTGTGGAGCTAAGGAGGTTGAAGACAGAGCCAGCGTGGGGTGGAACACATGGCCAGCGCTCAGTCAGGTGAAAGTGTCTCCCCCATGCTGGCATCTGAAATACCCGTCTCCAGGTCCCACTGTGGCCCCTGCCTGCCAGCTGGAGCTCCCTGACCTCTCCAATACAGCCAGAACCAGAGCGCCGTCACGTATATGGATGCACGGGTAAACAAGGACCCCCGGAAGCCCACTGGGATTAGTACACAAAGAAAATAAGTGAATCAGAGGAAATTAAATATAACATCTTTAGTATTACATAATTTAATCTGACAGGGAAACAAGTATAAGCTAATTTTAAAAAACTACAAGGTACTTCATTGCTCTCTAAGTGGAATTCAGGATGCACATTGTCTGTATTCTTGTAGCTCAGTTGGTAGAGCATTGTGTTAGCAGTGCAAAGGTTGTGGGTTCAAATCCCAGGAAGCACATGTACTGATAAAAAAAGTATCTTGAATGTATTGTTGGTTTACTTGAATGTACTGTAAGTTTATTTGGATACAAGCATCTGCCAAATGTAACTAAAATTTTAGCCATTTTCCCAGGGATTTAAATGTATTATTTTTCTCATACTTTGATCTATACTTACAAAAACAAACGAAAGCATGTCACTGACAAAATTACAACAACATTTTAAGTCTCATTATGGGTTATTCAAAGGAGTCAAAGTTAGTTGGTCATTGCAGACCAAAATGCTCCGCAGAGAATGTAATTCTGAAAAGCAGACCTGTAGGCAGACAGTCATAAATTCCACAACATGAAAACCTTTTCTTTCCTGTACTGATATCGCCCTCTTAGGCACTAAATCTTCCCTGCTAACTTGAGGCCATTAGAACCAAACACAGGGATTGCTGACTAATTGATAACGTTACGATTTGAAACATTCTCAGAGGCCCTAATTGAAAACATTAGGGAGGAGGCCTGGAGATGTCTGGGGAACGAGTAGAGGGACTGGAAGGGGGTCTTTGATCTTGGAGCTTGTCTGTCGTCCTGTTTTCTTTCAAAGTTTGCTGGTTTGTTTCAGTAGATTCGGGAGACTCTTGGGGACAGGATGTTAATGGATCACTTAAAAGAGTCCTATTCTTTACGAGGAGGCTAAAGCGTTATCAGCTGGGTTCAAGACAGTCAGGCCGCTGAGCTGCATTTATGGAAAGGAGGGGGGCTGACAGATAACCCTACTGAGTATTACAGTAGCTTTTTTTGCAGGGGAGTAAATACACATTTGAGGGAGGAAAAATGGGAGTGAAGCATTCAAAGGTTAGGACACTAGTTCAATCAATTTGTCACATTGATGTAAATCCTTGCATGCCTTTAGAGAATGCAAGAGCTAGATTGTGTACCTGTGGGTCCATTCAGCATTTAACAGATCCCAGTTTTTAAAAGAACCCAAACTTTTGTTCCCAAAATTGGTGCTTAGTGTAATAAAAATGGATTAACGGGTTGGATTCTACTGAAGCTGACAGAATCTAAGAATGCTTTTTATGTATCGAAAATGCTTGATTTTTAATATAAATAAAGTGCTTGAATAATAATTTACTGGTTTCCTCATATATTAGCTAAACAATCTTGTTTTGTTCGTCCAGATAAAAATGTCATGTGTTTCAAATTGGTCACCCGTCGTACAGCAGTTTCTAAACAGAGCAGATGAAATAACCCCTGTGGACAAGCCCCTGACAGAAATGGGTCTATTACCCTAAAACAACACAGTACTGTACTGTGTCAAGCTGTTGCTCATGTGTATCTTCTTCCAATATTTTACAGATTCTGTGGTTAGACTTTGGTGATGAACAGAGCTTTTTACAGAGCCTTATTTTTCCTCTGATCAGAATTAGAAAAAACAAATGTGATTGTCTATGTCCTACATCCCTGCATTCTCCTGTCCGTACTGCCTTATCTAATTCACATACTTTCTAATTTCCATTGTCATAGCACAAGGAATTTCATCATAAATTGCTCATCAGTGAGGCACACTTACACAGAACTTACAGTAAATATACTGACAAAGCATAATATGAAAATAAACTCTACCACAGTCAAGAACTTTGAATGTGATCTTGGCCAGATCACCATTCTTAAATCTTCACAGTTGATCCAAAGCATTATCAAAACATTTTTCTTTGCCCTCTGCAACTGTGTATTTGGATTTCAAATGATGCCTGAATAAGGTGGGATAAATAATTGTCCAGTATTTTGGACTGTGAATTAGCAGCAGTTGTCTCAGTTGAGTAAAGACCATGTAGAGAAGAAGTCCTCTGAGTACATAACACAACACGATTCTCCAAGCTGTCCAGGCTCTGGAGCACAGTTGGCTTTGATAATGTGATTCCAAATCACAGTTGGCTTTGAGCAGAAACATTTACTTTAGAGAAATTTTTTGTTTGCGTGTCAAAGCCCCATCCATTCCAATGGCTCTGAATTATAGTGAAGATCATGCTGTTCCAGCATGAAATGGTGCCTGCAACAGAAAGATCAGATTTCATGAATTTTACTCTTTCATCCTTATGAAAGAAATGTGTGCGCCGTTCCAAAACGTTGTGAATGGCAACGCACTTCTTTAAAGTTTGCTTAAAAAGTACACTATTTTCTGTTCCAAACTATATTCTGAGCAAAATTTCAGAAGATTAAATGAGGCTGTAATACAAAAATTAGACTAAAGGGGCAATTTGCAGAATGGCAAAGAATTACTGAATGAACATGAGAGATAATGAACATTTTGGGTTTTGAGCTAAGATAAATTTCAAGGAAAACTCAGTTGACATTTAGATTGACACACATTAAGCAAATTATTGAAAGAAAATGCATAAAAGCTAAGATAGCTCTTGTTATTTATGATGCAGACAATTTAGGCTAGTGGCAGATAGCCTAACACACACATGATGGCATGCTAGCACTCCTGTTTGCTCCCTCAGGCCTTCACACTTTAATTGGACTGGTGCCACGACTGCAGAGGGCCTGGAGATCAATGGACTGCATGGGCAGTGGAGCGTCCGTGACCCATAGAGACCGACTCTCACTGAGTGTCTGCCTCTTACTGCTGTTTCACTCTCCTGCCTCGGGCTACATGGTCACAGTCTATTCAGGCATGCCAATCAAACAGGCTGTATCATAGTTTGAGTCAGTATGGGTCCTTGCTAAAAGATTTTTTAATTATTTCTTTACAAAGAAATACATTTAGTTTTATTTATTTCTAAGTCCGCAAACTATGTTGTATGTTTTTATGAATGCAACGAGATCATTAATCTAAAACTATAATATATTTACGACTTGCAATACGGTTTTATCCAAAGTGACTTGCAGTGCATTCAGGGTATATTTTTTCTCTGGGAACCGAACACAACCTTGGCATTGCATGTCGCTAGTTAAGCTACAGGAAAGCTTTTAAAAAGCTAAGCATTTATGACATCATTATTTAGTAACTATTAAGGATTTCAAATGATGCCTGGATCATTTACTATTACTTAACTTTTACAAAAGGACAGCAATGAACATCAGAGGGCATCTGCTAAAAGTTTTGTTTTTATCTTTTATGAGCAGCATGTTATTGTGTTGTTTTATCTTCATGATAATCCACAAATAATCTAAGAATTCACATTAGAGCTTAATATTTGTAAACCAGTGGGGCATATTACTTTTTACTTTTAATGAGATATAAATTAATACTACAGTCATTTCCCTTTATTAAAACATTTATTATAATATTCGCAATAACATCACAGCCACATAATGAAATGCTTCAATCAGTCTGACTCCTCCACATTACAAATAACCCCTGAGCAAGCAAATATTTAGTCGCATACATATGTGATATCTAAACATTAAAAGTGTTGCACAGTACAGCACACGTTCACCTCTTTCAGGAGAAGAAAGCGCTGTTCCACATTCAGCTTTTTTTAGTTTGAAGAACAGATAGTAAGTCATATCAACAGAGCTCTGCATAGGAAGTGTCTGGGCAGTTTGCTTTTAAACCTCTGGGTTTGCTTTAATGTGGGTCAGCTCGGAGGTGTAGTGCAGAGGTGTGGGGTGATATTACAGACCGGGAGAGAGAGTGTTTGCTCTCTGCTTATTATGGAGAGGAGCCAGTCTTCTTTGAGACCGTGGGGAGAAGATGGCAGCACTGATAGCAGCCACATGGGTTCCATCACACTAATTGAAGCAGGCTGCTCTGCACCAAATCTGAGCCCTGAAGGACGTGACAAAACCAATTGATTTAAAGGCAATAGAAACAGCACTCAAAAAATGACATTTGTACCAACAGCCCTTAATGTGAAGCAGGGTTGTTTATGGCAGAGTAGGTGTCTCTTGAATATGTATTTTGCTTTTACTGATTAGAGAAAAGTTTGGGCTTACACGCCACAGGGATGCGGCAGTAGAGCTTCACTTCAAAAAAACTGGAGTGATGAAGGCATTCCTTCCAGTTCAGGAACCCGAGTATGATATTACAATATTCTGCAATTCTGCGCTCATGTCAGATACGGTTGGTGCGCTAAAAGATGTTGACAGAGACCGGGATGAACAAAGAAAACTTCACTAGCATCATGGAACAGTTTTATAGATGCATGTAACGTGATCAGAGATATGATAACAAAATAAAGGTCATTTTAAAAGGCTTTGTGCACAATGAGGCCTGGTTCAAGTGTAAATAAGCTTTGACAAACAATCTGGAACAGTGACAACATTTTAACCATTATAGAAAGATGGGGCTTTGGGGGATGGGTTTAACCATTTGTAACTCAGGTCTAGGTGTCTCAAACTTTGTTGCAATATTCTTTTATTTATCTGTCAAAGTAGGTAGGGCCACAGTCTCACGGGCCATACCGGTTTGTCATCTAATGATGAAATGCCAGGATGTCATGTTTAATTAAAAAAACCTGCTGATTTAGATAAAACCAGTTCTGTCACTTTTTACAAAACAACAATGTACACGTGAAATTCTGACTAACCAATTCTGAAGCGGACTGAACTCGCAATTCTGAACTCAGTTTGTGGTGGAACAACCCTGTTCTCCCTGGTTGAGACTTGACAAAGAACATGCAGTTCTTCTGATGAACTGCTTTCAAAAACAGCCAGCAGGTCCTACCAGAATCATCTCACTCCTGTTCAAACTACAATGAAAACGACAGACATGCTTATACTTCTGTAACATAAGTAGCAAAGCAAACAAAACAATAAGGCTTCCAAAAAGTCAACAGTTCCCCTCAATCAGAGCAGATTAACACAGATCTTCTCTAAAGAGAAAAACAGACACAGGTTAAACAGGCAGTGGTCAAAACAAGCGGTTGACCTAAAATATCTATTTTCTAATTGTATGTCATTACACTACATTGGACATCCCTGTGTGTGAAGGGTAGGGAGAGAAAGGGCTCATATGTCCGGCCTGCACATTGTTCAGAGCCATTGTCCTCAGGATTGTCTGGCTCCAGACCTCAGAAACCCTAATTACATGTCTGCGAAAACCACATACAATACCAGACCAACAGGACAGCTTATCACTCGAGACTCTCCATGGACAATTTTCATCCCCATTGTTTTGCTTTTCTCTATGTTGTGTGTCTCATGTAAAAAGAAACATACTGTGTGCTTATTTACTGTAACAAATAAAGCAAGCAATGTAATGTTGATAGCCAGATATGGTTTCCTATAGTGTAAGAAGGGGGGCAAAAATACAGCTGGCCAATGTTTCACTAGTTAAATTAAAATCTGTGTACACAGGCAGTTCAAAGCAATAGGGAAAACACTTATTTTATTTTTACAAAGTAAAAGTTTTTGGTAAATGGGGTTATCACGACATTCATAAGTTTCATTCTAAAGAGTTAAGAGATAATTGTGTATGCTTGAGTATTTCAATCAAAGATGCATGAGGAGACATTAATGAAAATGTTATTAAACATCACCAGCTGATGACAAAGATAGATACTAAAAAAGAAATACCTAAAGTACCCTAAACTTGCCTTCTTATCTAGTGTTTCCTCAAAGGCTGCACTAAAAGAACATTAGGGCCATCTGAGTCAGTAATAGGACATGGCATACAGAGAAAAACATACAACCAGGGTCAAATATGGTGCTTGTTAAGATAACGAATGCCCTATGTGAACACTATTCTGTACAGCTCTCAAATACCCACTCATATGAAACTGAAGCCAAAAAACAGACATTTGCACTAAACTGTATTTTATGCAGAATATTCACCAAGTTTTTACCGTCCCCAAACATTATTTTACATTCTACAAGGAAAAACGCACACTACCTAAAAATCATCAATATGAGACAGTGATAATGTTTGTTAATTATGCTAACGTTCTCCATTTAGTCCGTACCTGTATTTATCTACTTTACAATGTTGTGAAAATAGATTTCAGATTAAAATTAACATAGAGATTAAATCACTTCCAAATGAAGGTCTAGCATCCCACAGGCTGGCAATGAAAATATGCACAATTTAGTGGGCTGTATTAAAACAAAACAAGCTAATAAAAAGTCAACAGGAAAGCTTGGACTCTTTTTAAACTGGGTCTCGTATAAATAATGCAGAATTTAGTGATTCTTACTAAACTGGATTATAATTATATTATTGGTTTACGTAGCCCCCTGAAATATCCCAGAGGGAAGTTCTTTGGCAAAGACTTGCTTTAATATGTCTTGAAATTGTTACCAGCTGACTTGGCTACAGGAAATGCTTCTCTCTTAAAAACCTCAAAGCAAATAATACAAGTAGCATGCAATATTCATAACCCTGTTCGGTTTTATTGCTGTCCATCCAATGGCGACATGTAGAGCTTGCCCCTCAGTATTTCATTACATGTATTTTTGTTTAATACTTTGCACAAAGTCTATGATATAATTTAGTCTCATCAATCTGTCGTCTCCTGGGGCTTAGTTTTATCCAAGCTACTATGAAAGCATCTCTTGACCCTCTAACCTTCTGAGACTATCATCAGAGTCTTGTGGAGCCAGATCAAACCCATAATAGCCCTGTGTTCTTTTTTCTCTGCATGAGAGAAGACACAATGTCTTTAGGCAGTGGTGTAAAATACACCCTGCCAGCAACGTCAGATCTTAAATATCATGCTAAGAAGGTATTTTACCTTCACAAAGAAACTGACTTTTGAACTTAGATGTTTACAGCTATGTTGAATAAGTTAGTCAAATGACCAGATCTGTTCGCCACATGATAGATACATTTTTTGCATTACATTATGCCTGTCTTTGGGCTATGGGAGAGATTTCATTTGTTTCCTTTTTCAGACAGGCTGAGAAAGACAAAGTATGTTTAGATGGTGACTTCATACATGTTGAAGCATTCAAAAGGCCCAATGGAAAGAGTCTGGTCTGCATGTCTGTTGTCTACCTGATCTCCATCTTTACTGTTCTGTGGAGGACTTCTGTGAAGAATAATGATTTTTGAAGGCTCAAGGTTCAGAACTTCGAGAATTAGCCATTAAAGTTAATACACTCACCTCAAACACCTGAATGCACAATAACTTTGCATAATAAAATCTAGTTCATATAATAAAGTGTAGTTCATTTAATATTTTTTTTACTTTTTTTGTTTACACGTTAACTGGTGATAACTTCAAATCTAATTTTTCCCAGTTTTTGCTAATCCAGGCGGTTGTGTCACATTGTAAAGCAGATGTAATTTCATTCGCGTTACATCACTTTAAATTGTGTGTCTAAAATTCCAGGCAACTAGTACATAAAGTAGTAATTTACCCTATCGAATTGTGAATGTAATTAAGAGAAAAGTAAACAGCCCTGGGCTGGCAATAACAAGACGTGGAGTTGATTCAAGAAAACCCTCCAAAAGTACTTAGTGAAATTAGACCAGAACTGATAACATCTACTTACCAAACTTAATTAGTTCAGGCACTCAAATGTTTCAAAGCATTCCAGGCTGTCTATGTTAGACTGTCCCATCATAGCTTTTTGTGCTTGGCACATGCAATGGTTCTTAACTGTTTTTTTACCACTACTATCTGTCATACTGAGACATGTTGTAGCCTACATCTAATACAATGATAGATATTTTCTATCACCGTTCTCTGTTGTTTATAAATCAGCTGTCTTTGATCTAAAAAGCAAAGAAACATAGCCCAACAGAGGACTTATGAAATTAGTTCTCTTCATTGATGTGGCAGACAGGAGGGCATGATTAAGATACACTTTATGTCAAAAACAACTAAAGGAATTTCTTCTTTGATATTGCAGATGACATGCAAAACATGAAACCAGAGGGGGGAGCAGGTAGACTGGTGTGAACTGAGTGGTCTGTGTTTTCTCAAAATGGCCCCTGCTCCAAACTTCACTGATCTTAAAAAGAGTCATGCAGTGGTGACTTGGGCCATCAGCTCCTTCCCCACTTAAGCCTGCTGATATGAGTGTGAAAGCTGTTGTTAATAAAAGTTTCAAAGGGACAGATGAAAAGGAGAAGAAATTGAGCAGCCCGGGCAGCATTATTCCTGTATGGTGGCCGCCATGGCGGAGGTGCTCCACCAACCGCGGGGGCTCGCAGAGGTCGCCGGAGATGTCGCCACCATCGCCCGAGGGCAGGGACGAAATCACTGGCCTCTCACAGGCTTCAAAGAGCTAAGCAATTACACTCAAGTAGTCAAATGAATAGATGTCTCAGCTTGCCAGCAGTTTCTTCAGAGAAACAGAGCAGGCCTTTGAGAGACAGAGGAGGGAAGAGCCACACCTTATGAGTAATGTGTAACAACTCGTTTGATAATTGCAGGGGGAAAAGCTGCCCGTCTTCGCTCCGAAAAAGCAAGTTGTGCCAACCGTTGGCTCTGATCAGACAGAAAAACTGGAGAGAAAAAAGCAGAATGGCAGTGCTCCATATGAGCAATGTTGTTTAGAGAAGGCGTCCATTGTGAACACTCCTCTCGAGCAGTGGCACATACGAAGTCAGCTTCCCATTGAGTGAGCTGAAAAGGGCCTTTGATTGGAAATTGCTCTGGCAGAAGAGCACACCTGCAGAGAGCGCTCTATAGACCCTTTTGGAGGGCCCAGCAGCTGCCAGAGCTGTAAGTCTGGGCACCTAGTGGGCTAAAGAATAGAAGCTGTGGAGTCTTTCAATGCAAAGCCACTTAGTAACAGAAGGCATGTGCCAAGCTTGCAAAGACAGAATGAAAAGTGCCCTTCGGAGTTGACTAAATATCAGGGGGACACTTTTTCTAACTCACCCAGCCCCCTTTTGCACTTCTATTTGTGAGAAGAATAACAGACCTGAGAGCACAAACCACAGAAATATACCAACAATCGCCAGGGAGAGGGATGAGGAACTCCGCCGGAGTGTGGAAGCCATCAATTACACAGAGCAAAAGTTAAAAACCCAGCGGGATCGACACATTAGAATGCAGAGATATGCGGGACTGCGGGCGATGGAAGGCCCTGCTTTACTGTGGTTGGGCTAACGTAGGCCCCAAAAATTTACTGTGTGGAATATGGACCATGACTGGGAAAGTCTGACTGCAAGTCTTGATTTTATGCAAGGTTCCATCTTTTGTGTTCGGAAACACATCTTGCGCAGGCTTGTATAATGCAACACTGCTGTGCAGCTCCAGCTAAAAACATGCAACTTTTTGAATACAACTTTTAAAATAGGAATGCAATTTGCCACTCTATAAAGCCAGTTCGTTCCCTGCTGTAAATGGAATGCAAACATTTCAAAGTGACACAAAATGAGATTTAACAAGACTTCCACTGTATACCATTTGGAAAATCTTGTCTGAATGAAGAAAAAGGGATCAAAAGCAGTTGACTGTCCATCCCAGATTCCATTGCGTTCTTTGGGCTGAATCCCTGTGAAGACGCCGACTGACACATAGAGAGCCATGTGCAGGAGTCACACAAAGCATTGTCAATTGAAGTATCTCCCAGCAGCTAATTTATGATGCCCTCAAAGCAATTTTCACAGTCAGAAAAGTGCAATTGTATTTTCCAGCTCATTAAACCCAAGCACAACAAAGCTTTCATCTTCCCGCAAGCCCACCCCCCTTCCCTCCCCTTCCAACCCGCAGTCTGCATTTCAAAAGAGGCAACATGAAAACACAAGCCTCCACTAAGTGTAAAATAAACATTTTGCTCTCATTTCTATGTTTTTATGGTCACCACCAGGAATTTGTCTTTGCATAAGGCAGGGATGAGAGCGCCGCAGCTTGAAACGTTCATAAACGTGGAGCCGCTCAGATTCAGTGAGAATTTAGGGCTTGTTTATTCAGAGGGCCTCTCTTCTCTCCTCCCTCCTCTTTGTTCTGGGTTTCATGGGAGGACTTGGAAATTGTAATCTCAGGACAATCAGACTGACTTATTTGTTCAGCCCCTGTCTAACTCGTAATCGCAGTAAACCCTTTAAATCATGTGAGTACCTGTTAAAAAGCCTCGCTGTGAGGTGCCTGCATTCTCCTGCTTCTCAAATCCCCTCGCCTGAAACGTTCTCTCCCTCTCAAGTGTTTAATAAGTGTTAGCAGTTAAATCAATCGTATGAAAAGTGCTGTTGATAGATGGCTGTTGAACAGTTTTGATCTGTTTTTTTTACTTGATCTGGCTTAAAAACAGTTCCGTCTCCAACGCTTTTCTATTCTGCTTCTTTGTCAGTAAATTAAGAGAAAAATGGTAGAAAACACTGACTGTATGAACTTTTGAGCTTATAGAGCGTATGAGGTAAACTTTTGAGCTTATAGAGCGTTTGAGGTAAACTTTTGAGCTTATTGTTATATACAATAATCAGCATATCTGCAATCAAGAATTCAAAAATCGCATTTGTAACAATAATTTGACAAAAACACAGAATAAGACAGAACTAATTAAATACAATCAACAGGTTTGTTGTGACAAAAACAAATACTTTTGGAAGAGCTGATGACTAAAGATCACTGTGCAGGATGGAATCTCTGCTGAGGTAATTTTGTCCTGAGAAAATTAAGTACTGGTTTTCTGCTAGGCCTCAATCAAATCTGGGCTACAGAACCAAAATTCACACAGTGGCAGACGCTTTTGTGAAAACTCATTCATTGTACGGATAGCTGTTGCACACAGAGTGACAGTGGATGGAGTATTCCAACGTGTGGTCAGATTCTTTGGTTCCTCACTAAACCACAAAATGGCCACAATTAGTTTCTCATCCCTATAGTCAAAACCATGTGACCACGCTCATTGTCCCTTGCTTTCCCTCAAAAATCTTTGGCTGAAGTCCACAGCTAGAGTCCAGAAAAATGACCGCAATTGTCCGGCATCATCTTTGTGGTGTACCTTAAGTGTTATTTGTTTTTTACTGTAATGGGTTCTATATATCTTCCATAACAGAAAAGAGAAAAAGAGAGAGTGATGCAGAAACAATTCCAGTAACTAAAAAAATATGTTTAGTCCATCAAGGGCTATTAAACTTGATGAAAAATGTGAACGTTTAACAATGTTCTCACAGTATGCTTCAAAAAGGATCCTGCTATGAAAGTTGACATTGCAAAATCAAGAACATCTTATACCCTTAAAATCTATTCATATTGCACACCACAATATCATCTTTAGGTATTTTTCATTTAATCCTTAGAGTCTCACTGTAGCAAAGCTGCTGTTTAAGCAATTGAATATCTGTTTTACACTAAACAGATTCCAAATACACACAAGAGCATCTTACCTCACTCCGAAACCAACATGTTTGAATTTTCCAGCAGGCTAAAATCACACATGGTGACTGTCTAGTGACACCACTGCCAAGCAATATGTTTTCTAACCCATATTGTATAAAATACAAATATTTCCACAAACGAACAACATGTATTTTGTAAATAAACATGTATTTTTATAAAAATATTTGATAGGTATATTTTAAATTAGTTTACTGCAATTTTATTTACAGTTTACTGCATATATATATATATATATATATATATATATATATATATATATATATATATATATATTAACCTAACCCATATATTTAATTTCTTTTCCTTTTGCACTTTGTCTAACAGTCAGAAACCCATTAATTTTAGCCAGCTAACCAAAGCCAGAACACCAGCTAGGTACTGTACCCAAGAGAGTCATTCATTTGGTTATGTTGCTTTAAAAGATGTCACGGTTAAAGGTGCAAGTTATGGCTGGGGATTGAGTTATTTGCAACAAAAAACACATTTTTATTGTACCTACATTCCTCTTGCACAAGCTAATTCTTATTTCTGTGTTCCAAATGATGAGTTTCAATTTTTGTACACATACAGATGACTGAGAAACAAGCAGTCTGGATTAATAAAGAAGAGGACTCAGGCAAAAGACTCCAGGGTGGGTTAAATTTCTCAACTGGGACTCTCAGCAGTTCATGGACGGCTTACCCTTATAATTGTTCAAAAACACTGCAACTGAGTGCGACAGTTGAGCTAAAGCAGGCAAGATTTTTCTGTGGGGACGTCAGATGGCTTTAGGATTGAGGCCATGATGTTAGCCTACACTGATTGGGTCAGGTCAAGCTCTTGTTAAGTTAAATAAAAGGTCAAGATACTTTCTACTTATCTTTGTCACCCGAGGCCTCTGTTTTAAGTGCCCCCTCTGGGCAGAGTATAAAATCTTAAGGAAACCCTATGCGCATGGACGTAAATACAAGGCCGACTTGCCAAAGCAGTTTCCCTTTCAGGATAGTTAAGCATTTATGAGGCCTGACCTCCGCCGGTTTCACTCGCAACAACCCATTAGGTTCTGGTTCAAAAGGACTGCAGGAGAACACTGGTCAGACAGTAACGAAACACCACTGCAGAAACAACTAGTCATTTTTCAAATTCACCAGACCTAATCATTTAAACTCTGTTTAAACAAGCAACAAAACTTCAGCAACTCTCCACAGCTGATGGCCTCTATTTTAAAAGCAATATAATATATCATATATACCTACACTTTAGGACTAGGTGATAGAAAGCAATAAAAAACTGAACCAGAGAGACACCTTAGAGAAGAGAGGTTTAGAGTTTTGGTAACATTTACACAATGCAATTGAAGCCTGGGACTCAATTGCTGCTCTTGTTTGCTGTCATTGATACAGCAATAGTCATTATCCAAGAGGTAATTCCCCCCAGACTTGGCAAAGTCACAACTTTGTGAAGTAAATGATAGTTTTAATTTTCCCTCAGTGGGATACAGTTGTTTACTACCATCACATCAACACTTCATCTTGGCCACCATTTCATAGAGGGCTATAAGTGTGTCCCTTTGTGACCCTGACAAGCTACTCCAAGGGTTTAAGGTTCTAATTGTCTCTTTAAAATCCTGGAACAATGCTCAGATGTAATCCTGTTGGAGCTTGATGCCACTTACTGGATTTTTCATGTGAGTGGTCAGTTAATGGACATCATGAGCCTTGTGGTAACAACTTCATCTTAGTTTGAGTTGACTTCAGAGAACTATTCAGCATTGAAGTGTACAGGTGTACTAACACTTTTTACACTGTTGTGATCACCCTGGCAACCCACTGGCTGTTTAAGTGATTATGCAAACTCACTAGTCTGACGCAGATGGGTTAATGGATTGCAATTTAAAGAGGTACAATTAGCAGTTACACATGTTGGCTTTTGTTACATCATGTTTAATGGCTCTCCCACATACTTAGTTGACTTAAGCCTCAGAATCATTTTGGAAAAGTCTATCCTACTCTGTGGCGACCTTGAAGGACAGATCTGCTTTCAGAGTCTGTAATGACTTTTGACATAGTTTACTTGCCTCCACGCTGTGACAGAAATGTCTTCTGGAGTCAAAAGCGGAAATATCTGAAACAGGGCACCACTCTGGAAGCCTAAAGCCAAACATTGTGAGATTATACATCAAGAGGAATTTTTTTCATAAAGGTATATGAATAAAAATGTTAATAGGAAAGATATCAAATGTTCCAAATGTTTGCCAGCATAAATATGCTTTTTTGACCAAATTAAATCATCTGCAATCAATAACCTTATTACCACTTAATGACACTGGAAAAGAAATATCTTAACTTGAACCTTGGGTGAGAAGCTTATTTGCACAATAGACTCAAGAGTTGCCAAATTTAAGCAGAGCCATGGATAGATTGCACCCCACTAAGACACAGCTTGATATAGAGATGAAAACACACAAAACTGGACTACTGTAATGTGCGCATGTAAATTGGTCTTGACAAGCCAAAATATTATCCACAGAACAAGATCTGATTAAAAAACAAAAACCTTGAAGCCAAAAGTTCAAGTTCTGGGCCTTGGAGTATTCAAAAACACTGATCTCATTTAAAATGGTTACTTACGTCCTTTGAAACCTCTGCAAAGATCTTCTTTGATCCTCTAAAAGCCTGTGATTATCATAACATGATGCCAATACAATCTGTAGGGATATACCACGACATTTAATGTTTCCAGACAGTTCATATTAGCAGTGACTATGGAAAAGCATAGACTTGGTTATGAAGATGGAAATCTGTGAAGATGACAGCCAAAGATTTTATATGTTTAAAAGTATTGCTTTCTCAAAGGTCTTTATGGCCCAAAGAGAAATGAGCACAGATCAGCAAGACACTAACATGCTGGATGAGATCACAAAATAGAGCTGTAAAACCGCAGAGATGAGATAGTACTGCGACCTTAAACTTCTTAAAGTGCGTATGCATTTATTGAGGGAATGGGGGCATAATCGCACATCTGTGATTGGCTCAATGAAGAGCATGTCAGCACAGCTGGAGAGGGTATGAAATGTCTTGAACTATTAATGTCAGTTGGGACAAAACGATGGCAATGAAACTTGAAGTTTCAAGTTCAGCTACGCTTCACACATTTGTGTATCAATGCCAGTCAATAGTGTGAGATGTTGGCATGTATTTTTAAATATAAGTCTGAACTTATTGGCATTTAATAGACATCCTCATCCCTAATTTTATCCAATGTCAAGTAAATCAGAAATGTTCACAATTATTTATTTTAAACCACTTAAGCTTTTCAACACTTTTCCGTATACACATTTAAAATATATCACTCTAAACTAAACTCTAGATCATTAAAATATCTAAAACTTTTCCCAACAATTCGTCCTTGAAAAGATGCATTTTCCAACCACAAGAGCCTCTCAGCAATCAACATACAATTCTGCTTGGTTATATAATGAGAATCAAAGCTAAGGATGCATGAGAAATCTATGTAACCCCTCTTGGACATAGACAAACATTCCATCAAGAATCAGATCTTTGCAAAACTTTGAACTCATGCACAGAGGGCTAACATAAACAGTATTGTGCTTCTTAAGAGCAATTGTTCCATTGGCAAGGCAATAGTCAAGTCATGAGGGATTCCCAAAGAATAACATTTTGTGTTTACATTTCAAGCAATTACACTAACCTCAAGAAGAGTAACAGGAAAAATTAATTATTCAATAAAAAAGGTTGAGAGTCAAGGGAGACTGGAGGAAAGTTAGGCATGACATTAAATTCCCTAGAGATGAAATAACGTCCGAAGATGACGGCAAAGGAAATTACTTTATAGCTATTTAGAAGCAAAAGGCAACAGTGATGTTTTCAGAAAGAAAGTTTATTGTGCTCTTTTAGCATCTCAAATTTGACCATGGCTGCCTCCAAGCAAATAATGATCTTTGTTTGTTTACAAATAATGAGGATGTTGCGGCACACTGTGCAGTAACTTAATCCAGATTATAGTGTGTAGTGTCAGAACAATCATGTGTTTGTTGTACTTTTAACCTTTTCATGATATCATTACAGTATTATGAATAACAACAAGGGAAAATACAGATCTTAACACTGTCCATGTCTGGCTGCCACTCCATCCTGTCTTGTTCATTTGTTTATGTAATTGTTTGCACAAGTATTGTGATACGCAACTGCAATTACGTTTTGTTCTGGACTGGGCAAATGTCTGCTGTCCACTTAATCGACCACGTGAATGAGTTTGTTATATTTTGTTTTTGTGAAGCGATTATTAATATTATTATTATTATGTGGACAAACAGACAAACAAACAAGACAAACAAACAGGCATGTCATCAAATATTCTAATATTTTTAAGTTATTGTAGTAAGGATTTTAAAAGCACGATGTTTCTGAGGATCACCCAGATATTCCAAACAGTCTGTAATCATCAATTTACAGTCTGGTTTATAACCAGTCCTTTTTTATCCACACACACATATAAAAAGTCTTTCACAACTTAACTGTCAGCTTCTGCCATTCTGGGGTAATGAGTAGCGCATAGGCACACTACACTACTTACAGTATTGTGCTTTGTAATAAATCAGAGAACCACTTCCTCAGTAAATGTTTCAATATGTGCATTGGTTTTGAGGAACACTTGGAGTGGTATTCTCATGAGAAGAGGTTACATGGGCCCAGCAATTACATCCACCAAGGATTTTGCTGAAATACCGCCTTACCAAGAGCAGGCAGTGTACATCAGCAGAAAATACAGTGAGCTGTTTTCTCTCAAGTGTTTTTGGGTTGAGAGATATTTTAGATGCGCAGAGCAGGACAACCACACAACAGGACCTTTCACAAGACCTATTAACAGATACAAATTTTTCTAAACACTAAAGCATCTAAATATACCAAACAATGTAATTTAATAGATTATACTTGTATATCTTAATTTGAAAATGTCATGCATAACATTGCATTTTAAGATAATGAACCGACAAACCAATGTCTTTGACCTATGAATCATGGTTCTAAAATGTATCCCTATAAATTACACATCTGGCTAATAACAGTTGACCTAATACAGCGGGTCAGCTATCGAGGGGAAACACAGTAACAAGCATTTCAGCTACTGACAAGAAGGACACCGTTTAAATTTTAAGTACTGGGGGTAAGTAATGGGCTTCTTCAGTTCTGGAAACGTGTCAAATGAATGTCATGATTCACATAGAGAGGTCACGCTTAGATAATCATTAAAAAACTAAATGTTCCCATGTCATAAACCTTTCCTTTTTTTACTGGCAGAGATATACTAACTGAATTTGTGAAGGTGAACACTTATCAGAAACGTACTTCAACCAAAAAACATATTTCAAACTAAAATATTTAGTACAATAACCTTGTTGGCAACGTTTTAAAAGCAGAATCTTTTTCTACTACCTTCCTTTGGTCTTTTAATGTTTTGAAGAAATCTGCAGCTCGAACCATGGTCAGATAATGAGAATGATCTTTCTGAAAGGAGACATTTAGTGAGGGAACAGTTAACAGTGGTGCAGGCTGTCTGTGGGAACTGATTGCCCTCTGGCTATTGCCTTGACATTAAACTCTTCGAGGACAATTGGTTAAGTGGAGTTAACTGTTGCATATTCTCCCTGAGGTAGCTTCCTTTTTGATCTTGCCTAGACTGGCGCCTTCCAAACAGGGCTTGTCTGCGTTATGAAATGCTTTGACTTACGGTGAGGGGTTGCCAGTTGCGCCTCAATAGAGGCTTTTTGCCCCCTTAAAGGACCACGACAAGCTTTAAATTGCTGTAATGCAGCGTGACAAAATCATCGTCAATTCAGTCACATCATTTGCCGCGTCACGTTTTAAAGGAAAAAGGTCTAAAAAAGTCGTTTTAATCACTGAACGTGGTTTTATTTTTTAAGCAAAGCACAGCTGATGCGTGGAAAATAATACACGCATTTTGTCTATAGGACGGAAATGAAAAAGCCTATCAAAAGCCTATGCCATCGTCAAAATGTGCATAAGAGACGAATCAAAAACTGTCCAATTTGTAGGTTCGACAAAAAACCTAAAAGGTCGTTGTCAATTATTCATTCCTATACGTAATTCCTATTCAGTAATTCCTATACGTAATTCCCATTCAGCGTTGTTATAAAGAAAATCCAAAACGTTTGTAAACGAAAAGTCCAAAGTGTTTCGCTGTATGTTTTCAATAACTGTTCAGTTAATGAGTACGGAGGCCCACTAAACAGACATCCCCTCTGGTTAACTGCAACAAAACTTCTCAAATGGCTCCATGCCTCCAAGACCGGAGCCCCCGGAGCAATCAATAAACCACCTCGGCAAGACAAGTATGATTAACCATGCAACATTTCTTTCAAAATCATTGTGACGTCTCAAAGAAACCGGGCCGACCAATCACAACGAGCACGGAGAAAGTCATGTGGGTGACCTGTCAAGCCGATTGGAGGGCGGCTGGGAAAAAAGGAAACTTTGGGAAGTTTATAGCAGGGAGTGCGCTCTGTTGGGAGATCGAGGCAAGCGTCGCAACAGCGCGACGACAGCAGGAAAAGGCAGTGCTGGACGAGTAAATTCAGGACGATTCATATATGCTTATTGTATGGCCCCTTTATCATCCATGATGAATGCTATACAAGGGCCACTCTCCCAAGAAGGAAAACTACAGGAGCGCAGAAGCGCGGACAAAGAGGAGGATCACAACAACGATAAAGCGACTGTCAAAGGATGTAAAGGCAAAGCTTTGAGTCTTCCGTTCAGTGTGGAGTCTTTGATATCAGACAGAACAACCACAAGGACTTTATACACGTCGTCTGAATCGGGTATTATATCTCCTCCATCCGGCGCAGATGAGCGACTGAGGCTCTCACCCGTGGCTCTTTACGCAGATCGAAAAGTCCCCATAGAGAGCGTCTCCAACCTATCCGACTGCAAGAGAGGAGATATGGAGGAACTTAATAGCAAGGGACAGTCCAACTGGTTTCAGACACCCTCGTATACCTCTCCGCCAAGTAAGTGTGCAAAATTCAGGGCTCAGTTGGGAAGTCGCTCCGTAATTTGGTAATTGACGCATGACAATTTGAGTGGTTGTATAAATATATTGGTTACCACAAACCGCGGTCCACTACAGACATATATTTAATCAAGCTAATTCATATGTAAAACCATAATTTAGATGTAACAATATTGTGTATGAGAATTACAGCCAGTGTGAGGTGTTTGACGCTGTTTAGTAAAAGCAGCATAATGCTTCTCAAATGAAAGTCCAAAGTTGCTATTTTTGGGACAATCTTTTCGTCAATTTACGAAATACATGTGAATTAAAATCGTAAAATATTAAACGCATTTTAAGATTTTATGTAGAGCTGATTTTGTTGTTATGTGATCATAACGAAATGAAAATGAAGTGCAACTTTGAAAGAAAAATGAGGAAGTAGCTATTATCATGCATAATGCGGCTAGTCAAGGCAACCTGCATGTAACAATCTTCTCAAACTAATTTGTTCAATGTTATTTTGCAGGGCACTCAAGTCCACCCCCGTGTACCCTCAGAAAGCACAAGAACAACCGAAAACCGCGGACCCCGTTCACCACCTCGCAGCTGCTCGCTTTGGAGAGAAAGTTTCGTCAAAAACAATATCTTTCCATTGCAGAAAGAGCGGAATTCTCCAATTCACTTAATCTTACTGAGACTCAAGTTAAAATTTGGTTTCAAAACAGACGAGCAAAGGCAAAAAGGCTTCAGGAGGCCGAGTTAGAGAAACTGAAACTTGCAACCAAGCCATTATTGCCTGCGTTCGCTTTTCCGTTCCCACTAGGAACGCATGTTGGTTCTCCATCCCTCTACGGACCGTCCGGTTCCTTTCCTAGACCTGCGTTACCCGTCCCAGGACTTTTCGGTGGGCCAATGACCTACGGGATGTATTACTTGTCTTAACCGACGAGTCACCGTCTGTAACTGATGCGTTTTTATGCGTAAAAGACGAGTGAAACAGCAAGTTTGTTCTCTTTAAACAACTTTAGCAAATATCCAGTTTAAAAATAAATGAATCTCGTCATCCACACTTAGGCCAAATAAGCCCCAAAATTGGCTTTAAAGGACAAATGAGAAATAAGAGCCTTTGAGAGTGCAATGTATCTTCCCCTGAATATACTTTATTTTGTAATATAAAATACAGTGCAGACATACAACTGTGTCTCTTTTCCTCAGAGAAAATGATTTCTAAGAGATTATTTCGACTGAAGGCACGTATATGTTGATTTTAAAGTTTCTGCAGCATCACTTGTTGATACGTGATCAACATGCGCGAAAACAACTATTGAGTGAGATTACCCTAAAATAATAATACCCTAAAATAACATCTGATGTCAGCTGGACTTATGACATTGCTATTGAACATTACTTTGCTGTAGGCTAACCATTTGGAGTGAAAATGGTCAGTCAATGTGAGCATTATTTAACGCGGGATGTTCACGAAAACCAAATAGTTCGTATCTTACTTTAAAGATTGTACCCCGATAGCAGGTCGCCCATACCTTGGTATTTTCATTCATGTTTTTTGTCAACAATTTCACAAACACGGTTTAGGTGCAAAGTCGTTGCTTATTTAATTGGTTTTCATAAAGAACCAAGTCAAACAGCATCGCCCGTTATACAATTTTACTGAAACTTTCCCTCCAAATCTTTATAGTTTCCTTTTACTTTCTGTTGGGTTAAAGAACATTTTGACCTGTGATTGATTTCTCGTCTGTTTAGCCATAATCCCTTTAGTAGGCTACATGTATACTAGTTTGCTAGACTGTAAGAATAATCTCTAGATTTTTTTATTGTAAATACAAGTATATATTACAGATTTTGCATTCCCCCTTTGAATAAATTTCAAATAGGATTGCTGATATTTATACACTGTTTACATGTATCTTCTGTAAATTATTGTATATTTTATATGTACATACAAATTAGAAAAATAATCTTTTGCATTAAAAATAAATCTCACAGAGAGACTGTCATTACTAAAAGTGTTACATGTACGCTGTCATTTCTAAAATGTAAAAAAAAAACCCCCACAAAATTCAAGTAAATCCACACGGTTTTTAATTATCATTTGGTTCCCTTTTAAACACCGTATGTGATACACTGTTTTAATGTTAAAGCTCACAAGTGCCAGCCAGATTTCGTATATTAAAAATTATTTCAGAGATCGGACAGTGCAGTACCAAATTTTTGTCACAGAGGCAAAAAAATGCGAAAATTAAAAATAGCTTAGTTGTTGCAGCAATGATACTTCCCAAAGACATGTAACTGTGTCTAAATATATTACATACGAATGTTTTAAGAAAATTAAACTTTGATCAAATAAAATGAAAGATTTACGTCAAAGATGATCACCAAGTTAATAAATCCCATAAAACAGGGTCAGGCAGTGCAGTATGAAACTTTTAAGCAATTTGTTGTTACAAAATGATTTGATTTGATTTACTACTAGCTTTTATTAGGGATTTGCTGTAGACATACTCTGAATCTGTAACATACAGCGATCGACAAAACAATTTGCGGTTTCGTTGCAAGCAGCTCTAACCAATTACATTTCAAAAGGCTTTCTTGAATATATAAAATATGATTACATATAATTATTATATATATAATATATATTTAAAAAGACTGAATATTTATAAAATTGCTCTAAAAAAAATTTGAAATTTAAAAAATGCTTACAATTTAGCTTTTAAACTTCACAGAACAACTAGCTTTTTTTAGCTCTTAACTGCAGACAATATAAAAAGGGGACGGATTATTTTTAAAGATTGTTTTAGTAAAGTTTTATTGCAAAAATACTACTTTGAACAAACAAACAGCACTTCCCTCAATCATGCAAACACTAGATATATTGTATGCCTTAAATAAAATCTTTGGCCTACTTCTTCCTTCTTCCTCTAAACCCTCTGACTGAGCCATGACCAAAGCAAATGGATGACGGAACTCTGAAATAAAATATTATTCAATATAGACAGTTCTGGTTTCAGAGTATATAAGATCATATTTAATCATATTTTTATTATATAATTATGAATCCACCCACCTGTATGAATATGTTGGCTTTGGATTAGCTGTATTCTTTGTTTCTACAGTCTTTAGGCTTTCTGTATGTGGGGTCAGGGAGTAATCCATTGACTCAGAGCTCTCTGGTTGACTAGTCGCTGCATCACAAACCTCCATATTTGTATCCGTCTGTTGTAAAGTCTTTTTTTCTGCTATTCTGTTGCATCATATAGGAAAGTTTACTTTGTAAACAAACAATAGAAATAAGCCTCCAGCATAGTCTATGAATTAAACTAGGCATTTCCTTTAGGTAAAATTCACCATAATTTAAGTTCACCATTAATATCAAACCTTTCACTCTTCTTTGCTTTGTCGAATCTGAAGTTTGCTGGATAGCTATGTGTTCTGATAAGATGATCTTTCCTCTCTTTGCTTGTTTTGAATTTCAGTCCACATCCCTCAACCAAGCACTCATACTGAAAGGTAATATTAACAGAATACAATCAGCAAAAGGCATTTGAGACCAATGACTTAAATATAATTTGCTGGTTTAAACACGGTGTGTGAGGGTAAGTTTACCATTGTTTTCCTTCAAATGTGGTACGTTCTGTCTTTGAAATTAGTTTCAGTATTTCACTAGGTTGACACCACTAGGTGTCAGCATTTCGCAACATAGATAACATGCTTGGTCTTATTCAGTTAGCATACTTTACTCGGTTTGTAGACATACTAGTTAGACAAACTATAGTCCCTTGCTAAAACGAGTTTACATTCACATTACATGCTTTAAATGCTTTAATCCAAAGCCATTTACAAGGTGAGGAATTCATCAATAAACAATATAACAATAATAAACAAAATAAACAATAAAGCAATTTATCATAGGGAGACAATAACATAAGGTGCTGTACAAAATATGTAATTATGTAAACAAAATGTATAAGTAATCTCCCAACAATTCTTAGAGATAAAAATTTGGGAGAGGGAGAGAGAAAAGGGTTAGATTTTTTTTTAAAGGGAGAGCAGTCAACATATTCCTGTCAAATATTCACAGAAAAGTTGTTTTAACTGTTTCTTGAACATTGTGACGTTTGTGGCTGACCAAATAGAGTTTGGAACCACCAGCAAGTGATTTTAATGTCTGTGCTGAAATACCGGCTAGCAGAGCATTGCCGTAGTCCAGCCTAGACGTTACAAGGGCCTAAACAAGGAGCTGTGCTGCAGGCTCACATAAATAAGGCCTGATTTTCCTGATATCGTATAGTGTAAATCTGCATGATCATGTTGTCTTTGCGATGTAATTAGAGAAAGTCAGATGGTCGTCAAAGTTTACATAGTATTTCTAGGGACAAACAAAATGTTTTAATAAAATTGTATAAACATGCATTATGGTCACTAATGTTTGACCACACCCCTCCATACAATATGCATCACTCAGTCCAACTACTAACTTATCCGGTATTGCTAATAATATTACCATGCACTGCTTTTCTGCCATGACCTGGAAGAGGGAGTCATGCCATTCCAAGATGTGTATGTCCAGCAGTCGGTTTGAAGGAAAAGAGCGCTTGCAGCTGGAACACACATTTCGATGCAAGGAATTGTAGTGATGTTCATACCCTTCCAATGTGTCAAAGAACTGTGTGCATCCCGAAATGTGACATCTGAATTCAGAAATGCTATAGATAGAGGATAGTGACATAGTAGAGCGAGATTAATATCGTAATACATCAGATCAATCAGATATTTTGGCTATTAAGCAACATAAATGGCTTTCATGTAATGGCTTGAGCAAATATGACGAATAAAAATGTGCTATGGTCTGTCATGACGAGATAATATTTTGATTTTACTTGATGCATTAAGCAGGCGTATGCCTTTTTAACCAATATTAACAGCGGAGGAGACCAACACTTACGTTGGAGGTTGGTAATCATCTGCCAAAGCCGTTGCGACATCCTGTAAGTACATGTGCCGATGTATGTCACCATCCTGATGACCAAACATCAAGAACATGAAGAACTCGGGAAATTGGTAAGCACATAATGGTACATGACAGCAATGTTATTTGAAAATGACTTAATCACTCTGGGGCAACACATTACGAGCAAAAGCTGCAATTGTTGCTAAACTGGCAGAGGGAAGGAACAGTTGCTGATCAAAATGTCCCTTAACAAATATGTACCTACTTCAAAATATTCATCTTCTGTAGCCACGCGGATCCGTTCAGGTCTGAATGTGAACGGTGAAATCGCATTTTCTCTCTCGTCCTCCGTTTCTTTCTGTTGAAATGCAATCCCATCCAATTCTCTGTTTTTAATTACGGGTATCTTATCTGCAAGAAGTATTGGTGTCCCGGACTCCAGAAGTTTAGTTAGTTCGGGCTGCAGCATTATATTAACGCTCAGGGACTGGAGACGCTCGGTGCGACGCTTTACGTCTCTCGTTCCGTGTCAAATCTCTTTCAAAATAAAAGCCGCATGAGATTTGCATGCTTGTCATTTTACAAACTTGCCATTTTATTTTTGGCCTAGAAAAATGTGCGTGCTTTTCCTTCAAAGTCCTCCATATTGGTCTTGCAGTCCGAGCTTTTACCAAGCTACCCACAAACATTCAGACTGACTTGTAAAAAAGCTGCACATGCATAATATCGCCACAGGATGTCAGCACAATTTAGGCAAGAGGCTCCCAGTTTTAAAAGTAATGTCAAAACTATTTGTGAAGAATTATCCCAGCGCATTTTTGAGTAATTGCAAGTGATTTGGTTGTCAATTAATAAATTAATATCATTTTAACATAAACGTTAATTGCAATATTTATTTATGCACACACATATGTAATAGTGACGGCTACAATAAACATATAATGAAACAATACGCCTGTTGTTTCTATTGCTCCTACACGAAAATCTTGAAACATTTACAAGGCCCAGACCCATGAGTGACCAGTTTACTCTTACCGGATGAGAAGGTCGTGATCTTTTTATGCTAATTTACCGGATAACCGAGGCGGGGCGTTAACTTTCAAGTAGCCGAGTTCCCATTGTTGCCCATGAGTCCACCGGCGAAGTGTAACGGGACGTTTAACCATGCGATGCACTGGATTATTTATATCAGTGTTTTCTTTTATTTATACATGGGGTGAGCGAAACAAATATGAGGATATTTTGTACACCGCGAATCATTGCATCAAAATGTTTTTTAATTGACAAATTACACATACTGAATAATTGTTTATTCATCCACGATTTAGAGATTCTTGAGGCAGCGGATCCAGTTTTGCCTCATGTGATGCATTATGATGTTGTTCGACTTCAGGCACTGAATAAACGAGCAAGAAGGAGCGCCTCTCTAAAGGTCCGGTTATTTTCTCAATATCTTTGAAATGTTTTTGGCATATCGTGTAAATAACTGGCTTGACAGGATGCTGAAGCGTACTTTTATTTATATATGCTTGCTTTCACTCCGTTAGACATATCCTGAAACACTTGAATACGCTTTGGCCGTAGACGGAAGAAACTTCACAATTTCTTTGCACAGAAATAAGTAAGACAGTTATCAATAAAACATTATAAGCACTCATGCTGTATACAGAATGCTAGTATATATGAATAATATGTGATTTGTATTATGAATTAGCCTAACTGAATGTATTTGATCACAGGGAGCTTTTAGGAGAGCAGTACAGTGTGTCAAATTATACAGAAGATGGGATTTCAGAGACAAAGTCTTCAAGCAACGTTGTATGTTTATGTAGTCAAATAGTTTACATCTGTTATATACAGTATGTTAATATTACTATTTAACAGTGCATTTATTTTGCATTGCACACTTCAGAACCACTGTTACTATCAGGGACACATCCATGATTTAGAAGATTCTTCAGTCAGTGTTGGCCTGTGCTCTGGCATGCAGTAAGGAAACATTTTACCATACTTGTTTTAGTTTCCGAAGTACACTTCCCACAGATATTTCACGCTTAAAATCATGCTAACATTTTACCCCCTTTAAAATATTTCTGTTTTGTAGTGGGTTTCTGAGAGCGGAAAAGCAAGTTTACTTGATTGAGCCCCTAGAAGAGTCTGTTGAGGGGAGCCATGCTGTTTACAAACAGGAGCATTTAAAGACCAAGCAGAGGACCATTGGCTACATTAATGATACAGTCTATGATCTTAGCCCAAGGTTTAGTGGGCTTTATAAAAGCAAAAACACGGTAATTCTATGATATTCTAATGTCATTTGTTGATTCTGCACTACTGATTTGAGTTTTATACACAGTATCTAAAATAAATAAATTTAATTGAATATATTTATGAAATACCTCAAAACTATTCACATTTACTGGACAGTTTTAAGTGATAAACTTTATGTTTTTTGTCTCTTAGAGAAACAAAGCCCCCATTGATGGACAGCGGATTGTTGAGATGGTTTTGGTTGTTGATAATACAGAGGTATGATGTTAATGAGATTTACGGTAAAGTGAAATCTTAGTTGCTACTGTGTCATGTTTATTGTTAATATATTATATTTCTTTAGTTCAAGAGGTTTGGAAGTTTGAAGAAAGTTGAAGAAAGAATGATGTTGGTCGCAAATCATGTAGACAAGGTGTTGTACAACACTCATATTAGATATGTTTGTTTGATGTTAATATGTATTGTGTGACGTTTATATATATATATCAAGATAAGCAAGATATTTATATCTTTAATATATTGTTTTCCACATTCAGCTTTACCGGCCTTTAAACATGCGTGTCAGGTTGGTTGGGCTTGAGGTTTGGGCTCATAATAACATGATTGAGGTCAGTAATGTTCCAGATCTGACTCTGAAGCGATTTCTACAATGGCGTCAAGATTCTCTTCTCCAAAGAAAGAAGCATGACAATGCCCATTTTATTACGTGAGTCACTGACTGCTAATCTTAAACGCTTTCTGTGCTAAAAAATACCACATTCTTACTGACACTGAACACTGCATTGTTATGTCTCACCAACAGCTTTAAACAGTCTATTGTAATTTGTAATTTTTTATGGTAGTAGAGTGGATTTTTGTTTGAGGAAATGGAAGTATCCTTCAACGGTTTAAAGTCTATTTTTCCATTCAGTTCTGTAGATTTTGAGGGAACCACTGTTGGATTGGCTACAATGTATGCTATGTGCACTCAGTCCTCTGGTGCTGTGAATGAGGTTTGTTTATGAGCATTTTTAATGAGAAAATCAAAAACAATTACACATTTCCTATGTTGATGTTATTCTGTTTGAAAATGAGCTCCGGTTGTAATAAAATTTAATGATTGTAAATGTTTCTCTTTATAAAGGACCATAATAACAATCCCATTGCAGTGGCTTCTACAATTGCACATGAAATGGGACATAATCTGGGCATGTCACATGATGATCAGACCTGTGGGTGTTCTTTAGACCAAGGCTGTATTATGGGAGACACCATTGGGTAAGACTAACTGAAAACACATTAGCATACACTTATGAAATGACACTAGAAACATTGAAACATGTTTTCATGTAGTCTTACAAGCCAACAACACCAACAAACACAAAGTTCTGATTGTTTTAAAGTTTTGATGGATCAGTTTATTAGCCTTGTTTGTGTTGTTTAGGGCAATGTGAAAATTACAATTTTCCCAACAATAAAATTTAGACTGTTTTAAATATTAGTTTTTGCTGACAGTGTGTGAACACCAAAATTTGCTGTGACACTGTTTCCACAGGTCTGTCTACCCAAACTCCTTCAGTACTTGCAGTCAAGCATCATTAAAGAATTTCTTACAGAACTATGACAGCAGCTGTCTTCTAGACCTGCCAGACGAGAGTGAAATATATGGGGGCCCAGTGTGTGGAAACGCTTTTGTAGAAAAGGGCGAAGAGTGTGACTGTGGAACTGTTGAGGTTTGACATGTCGATTTAAAAGTCTCTCAGCTGTCGCAACTTCATTTTCACAGTGCAAGCATGACATTACTAAAACAGCTGTTTGTAGATGAGCATATTGATGCTCTTGCAAAACATCCGTCATTTTGTTGATCCAAAATACATTAATTTCCTATGATTTCAGGAATGCAATAATCCCTGCTGCAATGCCTCCACATGTAAACTGACCAAAGGTGCCCAGTGCGCTCATGGGGAGTGTTGCCACAATTGTCAGGTATCAGGTCTCTTAAATCATTCCAGTATGTCCATTCACATGCCAGAAACAGCATTATACCAGTCTTCACAAGAAGACAGTGCTACAGAGCTGGAACGTTTATGTAGAAGTTGTATTGAGCAATGTTACTAAACTACATTATGAAAGTAGCCTTATTGAACTCTTGTTTATCATCTCTTCCAGCTGAAGGAATCAGGCAGCCTGTGCAGAGAAAATGCTCATGACTGTGATCTGGATGAGTACTGTACAGGAGAATCAGCCTTCTGTCCCAAAGATGACTATAAGATGAATGGACTGCCCTGCAATTCTAATCAGGGCTACTGTTACAATGGACAATGTCCAACACATAAGGAACATTGCAAGATGCTGTGGGGACCAGGTACTGTTTTCACGCATTACAGGAACACTGCATATTGGTGGGTCTCTGCGTTTGCAGATTTTAGTCTGGTGCTCTTTTGTTAACTTTTTGTTTAAAATAGTACAGTTTCATTCAGACAAATAGGAATGAGACATGAAACATAAAATAAAATCAGTCTTGTGATATGTTTAGATGCGGAGGTAGATGTTGATACCTGCTTTCACAACAATGTAATAGATGGAACTTCCAAGAGCGTTGAGTAAGTTTAATTAAACTTAAGTTAATTAAGATTGTAATATCTTTTATTTTATTGCCAAAACAAAAAATAAGTATTTTCAATAAAACATTTTTTATTTTTATAATTTGTTTTGGTCTGCCTATTTTGCAACATTTTGTTAGAAATTACTATTTGTCATGATATTTGTTATGACTTGCAGGCACATGAAATGTGGCAAGATATTCTGTTCTGGTGGAAAACCATTCCCCATAACAAATAAAAAAATTACGGTAACCTTACGGTCACGAACCTGCTACATAGCTGTGGATCCCTCAACAACAGGGGACTTAGGGATGGTTCCAACAGGCACCAAATGTGGTACGAATCAGGCAAGTAAATAATAAAACATATTGTCCTACTTACTAATTACGTCTTTTTGCTAGTTCATAAGATAATTTAAAATGTACAAAACTAATTATTTTTATTTGTTTCTAACAGGTGTGTCACAACAGCATTTGCCAGGACATTAGTATATATGGCACTGAGAACTGTTCTGACAAATGCAACGGCCGTGGGGTGTGTGACTTTTCTATTTTGTTTCATATATGTGATATATTTTAGATTTACATTGGTTAAATAATGGAAAGCATTATAAGATACAATGTTTGTGATGTTGTAAAATATTGTTAAAATCATATTGTTTAATGTCTTTTCTGTTTTGAATGTGCATCTGAGATTTCTAATCATTTCTCAAAGCATCATGAACATGTGAACTACTAGTACATGTAAACTACACATGTAAACTACTAGTGCTAAACTGAAATTAGTCTCATATTTTAAAGGTGTGTAACCATGAGAGAGAGTGTCACTGTGATCCAGGATGGGCACCACCTTACTGTAATGTTCAACTCTCAGAACTTTCAAAAAGTAAACCATTTTCATTCTTAGCATATTAGTACTACTTTATGTGTAATCTAAGCAAGTTTCACCATGCATTCATACATTTATGTGGACAACAGAAATAGTGACAAATGGTTTTAATTTACAGGGAGAAATGCTGTGATAATTGGTGCAGCCACATCTGCGGTCATCCTGGCACTGATTATTGTTATCATTGGAGTGCTGGTGTGTTGCAGAAACAAAAACACATCATTTAAAAAGAAAAGGTAGGATCTATTGCTCAACTAAAAATCATGAGTTTGCAATTGTAATACTATTATTAAAGTACTTAATGTTTTAAATTATATTCACATAGGTCTTTGAAGGACATCCACTCTTCATCAGGACAGTACAATCCAGCATTCCAGCCGAACAGTGCAAAGAACAGCCCCAAGAATATACATTCACGCATCGGTCAGCCAGCTTTCCTTGAGTCATCCTCAGCTGTGGCCTGCAGACCTCTCTTTACTCCAGCTGCACCCTGTAGACCAGCACCATTGGTAAGTCATTCATAAACAAGCTGTTCATTTTGTTCAAGCTTCTTACATTTTAAGAAGTTGAAAGCCATCATAACTGCATATTAAATTGCTGCCACTTATTTCTGCACAGCCTCCAAAGGCAGCACCACCAACCAGGACAAAACAGGTAGGTTATCTTCTTAAAAAAACGAAACTGAATTATTGGAATCTTTTTTTTTTCAATAAAAACTGACATGTACTTCTGTATTGTATTAGACAGAGAAACCTGTTGCACAATGTGCAAGAAACATACATCCTGTTCAGGTGAGGCCTTGTCAATATTAGAAACTGTTCATGATTCTATGGTTACAGAGCTGATATGAAAACAAATCAGTTTTTGTGAGAATAAATAGCTGCAAATTTTAATTCAGGCAAACCCGGTTCTCCCACCATCTAAACCACTTCCTCCATCAAAACCTTTACCACCACTTACATCTAAATCTGTAAGTAGCAGTTTATTTAACATTTACTTGAACAATTTAATCAGTGCTGAGCATTCCATCCTACTGAAATAATACCCTTAAATGCTGCTCTCTTGTTTATTTGCACTGGTAGGTGACTAAGCCCAAACCACCTTCTGTGCCTCCTTCAAAACCGACAGGGATACAGACAGTGTATACTGCGCCTCAGGTGAATTGACAATATTTTCTGGTAACTCTTCCTGGGAACATTACTGTAGTCCATTTATATGCTATAAAACCACTTTCAAGGGTCTCGGAAACTGAACTGTTAATTCATCCAAGCTGTCTGACAGTCCACTGAATGTGTGTATGAATAACTAATTGTTTCCAATGCTCTTTTGCTTTTTCATCCATTAATTGTAGGCAATACAGAAAATAGCACTAAAACCTCCAGCCAGGCCCAGATGACTTGAAACAAAATGAGATACTAAGAATCCCTGGGATCTTCAGAAAAGGCTTGATTTGCAAAACGGGAGCAGTTTAGTATGACTTTATGTAGTATGACTCTGAATAACAAGATGAAGCTACAAGAAGATTGGAATTTTGGGTAAAGCATTCATACCCCATCTAAGACTTGCTTCCTTACACTCTTGGTACAACAAACAAATTTCTATTGCATTTCTATTCTCATTGCATTTTTTTTCATTTTCCAAACATTCAGTTTATTCATATTTTTTCAAAGGGTGTTATTGGTAGCAGTTTACAATCAGTTGTGTTTAAAAATCAGGAAAAATATCAATTCATATGATCAAACATACTATCCAATATATCTAGTTAATTCATGCTAGTGGAAAGTCAGAGTTACGTTGCTGGAGGAGAAGAGGGTCTCATGTGCAATTAAAACACAATGGCCTTGCAAAAGAAATTTAATGATTTCAAGGCCATCCTTTTAATGGTACTTAGTTTTTCTCATAAGTCCATTTGAGCAGAATAAGTATTTAAGTTTTACACATATTATGACGTCACTGCAAATATAAGATGCCTATTAGTTCAATAAAACTACTGAATTACACTGTGACACAAATCAGTAAACACTGATTATAGTCTGTATTCAGGGGGCACATTAATATGATTTGTTTGGCATATGTGTGCATTGTAAATTATTTATTTTATTTCATGACACCTTTATTGTTAAATTCACTGTTTGTGTCACATTGTTAGTACCCATTGACAAGGTGACGACCCCGCGTTCAATGTTGCAATGATCTCAGCAGGTCTGATTTTACTCTGTGTAAATCTAAAAAAATATTGATTACAATGTCTTTTTAAATGTGTTTACTATAATAAAGTTTTTTACATTTTCTCTTGTAATTCAGAAGCAACCGGTTATGGGTTTTTATTACAGATATGTAAGTCGCTTTAACAACGAGACGACCCCCATCGCGTCCTGTAGTTTTACCGTTGCCTAGTAACCATCAAACAACCTGATAGTGGAAAGTAGAAAATAAAGCCAAAAGGTATTTATTAAATGATGGATGGATATAGACAAATAGACGAAAACACTTTGCAAGGCCTCTACGCATGGATAGACAAAATACCAGACCCAAACGGAATACAGCAAGAGATTTTAGCGATGGAGTTAATGGCTTTTAAGAAAACAAAATAATAATAAAAAAACCAATAATAACTATTGACATGTCCAACAATTTGATCTAGATTCAACAGCTGGTATGACTTTATACTAATAATAGTTTCCTTTTATAATGCGATTACCCAATGAACTATAATCTTCGCTCATGTTATGAGTTTAGGATTGTCAGTGAATGTCTGAAAACATTTGCACACGCAGTTATGGCTGCAGAAGCGGTGAAGCATTTCTGCCCTAAATTAGTGGCGCTTCACAGCTGCACACCCGCACACCCGCACTTTAATGCAACAGAAACTGTGTAACTGGAGCACTCTGAACAGGCAAGTTTATTTATTTGTCCTCCACACAGACACCAAGGCAAACATCTCAGTGCTTATCTGACCCTCCTGTTTTGCTTTACACATACCCCAGAGGACTGCAGGAATGTGACTTTACACCTCAGCAATAGCAGTACGGGACTTGAGATCCCCAGCTGAACGTATAACACAGTCTGGGTCTCAAAACACATGTAAGCAGTCTACCTAGACAGCTTTTTTTTGGTGTCATATGTAGAGGTACTTAGGAAAATTACCTGCTTTTTTGTTGCATGAAAAAGGCAGATGTATTCTTCTCTTAGTATTGAAAACAAACTGTAAAACTTATTTTTTTTAAAGAAAACGCACAGTATTATGGGCAAACTAAAATACTAATAGTTGGGATCATTTTATACACTTGCTAGAAACAATACTTATTGACACGTGATGTTAGATACACTCCACTAATTGATATGCATTGTGCTTTTGTATATTAGAAAATGTGTGAATATGTATGTCTTAGCTTTCATATGTCTTGGCCTTTATAATTTATGTTTTGGATGCTGAGGGTGGGGGCAGGGCAGGATGGGAAGGTAGGTAAAATAAATGTAAATTACTTTCTTTGAAAATTCCCTGCTTAACTCTCTTTTTGTTTAGTAAAGATATGGTTAAAAAACATAACACATTCCTTTTGTTTGCACAGAATTTGTTGTAACAAGCATACACAATGTTCCCATTTCAGAAAAGTGTTCTCCAAGCTGAACTTCCATATACCTGCTGACACATTCAAGAAGATTGTTGTCAGCACAACAGGTTATATTGAACCAGTTCTTTGTTTTCTGTGAGAGAAGATAGAGAAGATGTGAGAGAAAACTATTGGATGGCACACAGGTGAGTTGTTGTGTGGATGTGGCTTGTGACTTATATTAAAGCATTTGCTATAGTGTGTTTTTAACCTTTCCATATCTTTATTCATAGGACTTAGAATATTACAGCATGTCAAGTGGACAATCAAAACCAGGTAGACTAACACGCATCTAACCATCTATAAGACTAACGTGAAGAAGGCCTTTGTTCGATGAGAAAAGATCAAACCCAAGTCCAGACCTCTAAAGAAAGTGACAGGCAAATAAATAACATGTAGTCTAGGCAACCAGGTAATGCTTAACAAGAAACAAAGGAACATGCAGTGGTTTAAATAGACCTGAGGACACATTAACAAAACAAGGGTGAACACAATCAGGTCATAGCATGAAACCAGAAAAATAATAGAAAGATAGAAACAAAAGTATTAGCAAAATTAATCATGGAAATCAACACCATTATAGCTACAAGGTTGCATGTGTGTACATTTATTTAAGAAAGGAAAAAAATAAATGATCTCAGTTCTCCATGTGCTCTTGCTTTAGAAGCAGAAGCTCACCACAGTCACTACCCACCTTGAAGAGGTAGAGGAAATAAAAATGCAGAGCCAGTGTTTATCCCACACAAGCTGGTTGTTGTCGACAGAAGCAATTTGTGTTGGATATAATGTTGATTTGTGATGATTCTTTCTGAAGTTAATAAGAACAGCAGAATAGAATCTTTCAATTGTACTACATAGTTAGCCTATCTGTTATACAGTATTTTAGGTTTTGGGAAGTACTCATGAGTTCTGTGGTTATAGAAAATCAGGTTATCACATTACTCAGAATACTAGCACTTGTCTTAGCAGGCCACAAACCAAGCTTAAATTAGCAAGCTAGGTGTCACCAAGTACAAAGGGAATTCTTTTGCTGTTTGTTTTGTGAAAATTATACTTTGTTCTAATGTTTTACTATCTACAGGCAGTATGTGGGCATCTACAGAGAGTAAATAGATCTCTTTCATTTAATTTCAAAGCAGCTTTACATATATTGAAAATTAAAACACAGAAAAAAATAGGCCAAAAGCACTGCATTGTCAGCACTCTTACTGTTACACTAAAGGGTGGCAGATACGTCAGCAATCTGTTTCCCACACCTCATCATCATGAGGTCTTAGTTGTGACTTCATCTGCTTTGTTCAGATCTATTTTCCCTGTTTTTATGAAAATGGCTCTGCATATCAACTTTATTCACCAGATAGCCCTTATCACTTCCAGCAGACTCTGAAAGCCCTTTAGTTCATACAAACTCAAACCAGCAGTAGACTATTGAGGCTATTATTGGACTGTAAAGGCTAGATTGTGCCTGATATATTATCGCAAACACAGAGCATTTCTGTTGGGAAACACAGGGCCTGTGCTTCAGTAGGTACTGTTCAATATCAGCTTGTTATTTTATCCTTATGGGATGGGATGTTCATAAAGTAAAGCACAGCTGGTGTTGATGTTTCTAAGCTTAGAGCCAAATAAAATTCTCCTGCTCCTCAGTTACAATGAACTGCAGTCTGGTGCTTGTCAATGTGTCCTTTCAACCTGATTGTGTTTAATGGGTTGAAATGAAGTCTAATTAGTTTAGCCTTCCTGGCTAAGCAATTCTCATGAGCATTGAAAGTCTACAATATGGGGGAGTACCACTCATCTGGAGGGAGAGAGGAAATTGATGCAGGTATTGTGAGAGTAAAGCCTCCATGCCTGAATTTGGCTGATATGAATTCTGAGGTAGCTCCTGTTTTACCAAGACTCAGAACTTATGACACTTAGATGTGGGCTTTCATTAAAGATATATTGGTACGTCAGCCACTGTTTGCCCTTTTATCCAAACATTTAAAATACATTGTTTAATACCCACTGTCTCTATAAAGTTTGTGCTATATAAACCTGTTCTAAAATACAAATGTGTGGTTTTCAAAATAAAAGGTCACAAAAATTATCTTTTCTGCTAATTTCTGTAGAGAACCGTCAGATTAATGACACCACACATACCAACGCCACTATTGTGAAGATAGCAGAAAAAATCAGGTATTTATCCATTGTTGCACATTACCTATAGATAAAGCATCTTTTAGTTGGAGGCTGAGTGATGTATTGTGATGTGATTATGACTAAAAGGGACAATGTGATGTTCAGTGTTTCATTAACCACAAGCTTTGCATGTAGGCCTGTAAAAATGATATGTTTACAATACAGTTGTTGTAAATTTTGCTTAGTGCTGCTGTGAGTATAGGACTTAATGTGGATCCAGCCTTCCAATTGCTCTTGGAGGAAAAGGAGCAGGCCGTTTTGTCTTTACAGGAAACTGTTGAGGTGTGTAGCTCAATTTTAATGCATAATGCAAATGTAAATTAAAAGGTTTGGGCCAGAGCTCTTAAGTTCCTTTGGCAACTTCTGGCACACAATGACAGCTGGCAAAAGATGCATATGTTGCAAAAGGAAGTGGTCAAGGGCTACGTGTTTTTTTTTCAAAATCTGTTTCCTGTTACTACTCAAATGCAGTAGAGATTGCAATGTCACATCAGGATTGGTAAATGAGTCACTGTGAGGTCAACAGCTATGATGTTTATCACCAGTAAAAACTTTTTTAACAGTTTTAACGTTGTAACCATTAAATGCATTTGCCAAATTCTTTAAAATAGCTTGCAATGTTTCATTCAGAAGAAAAGAGTTGGAAAGAGTTGGTAAATAACTGGTCAGCTTTATTAAAATTAAAAACCTATACTTGTCAGTTATAGCCAATTATGTTATGTATAATTATGTTTTATGGGAAGTGTTTCAAACAGCTGACTGATTGTGACATTCACCTTCTGCTGGTTTGCTTGTTTGTGGCATTAGAAAATCTTTGGTTTAAGGAAAAGAACATTATAACAAGCTTACAACCATTATAACTGAATATCTCTTAAATATGTTTTTTGCTCCAGATTTTACAGATAAAGATAAACAAATTGGAGCACCTTGTGCATCTTAAAGATCTTCGCATTGAAGAGCTGACAAAGCACTTAGAGCAATACAAGGGTCGCAAGAACATCTCATGATTATAGTAGAGAGCTTCCATCAGGAAATTTATTTTTAGAAATGTATGAGCATACAGTGTGTATGCTAACAGTAAGGCTTAAAATAGTGTTGAAATGTCACCAAGCAGAACCCATTAAACTGTAGCAATCTACATTTTACATTCTTTGAGATTTACAGAACTGTTTCTGTGAAGTGTATTTTACTTGTGCGGTAATTGTGCGGTTCTTGCTGGTTTCCCAGCGTCATCACTGTTACCTATTTTCACTAATTTAGAAATGTATAATTTTAACTTCTATATCTATGTTAATATGTCAGATAGCTGCAGTTACTATGTGATAATGCTTATATTTTATGTGGAGTTATTAAACAGTATTTTTAAGTCATTTTTGTATTATGTATTCTTTGTGACAAATCTTATAAATGTACTAAAAACTAAAAACAGATTGAAGTTTTTTATTTGGTTGTAGTTTATTTTGATTTTTTTTTTTGCAGAGCATTTTACTTTGTTAGTCCACTGACTTCAGCATGTTATTACTATTATCATGTCATAAGACTTAATGCAGTGTACAACTAAAGCTTTTCCAGTTTTGTGCTCTGCCAAGTCTGTGGCTCATTTTCATTAGCCTCCAGATGTTAGACTGAAGACAAAAGGATTGTATTAAAGTTGATTTTATTCTGGACTTCATCATGGAAACTGACTGATCATTGCTTGTTAAAGTTGCTACATATGCCCATAAATCCTCCAGAGATAATTCTGATTTCATCTCATTAATTCATTAAGTCATGGCAGTTAATGACTTCATTAACTTAATTCAAAAACACATGGTGAATATAAAATATACTGAGCTTTACATCCATTATTTTAATATCCTGTTAGTTACTGAAAAATGTATGTAAGCAGCTGGACAAAAATCGTTGTTTACTTATTTGCGAAGACACACAACTGTATAAAGTAGTCCCTGTAGCTCAACTGGTAGAGCATTCATTAGAAGCGCAAAGGTTGTGGGTTTGGGTTCGATTCCCAGGGGCCACACTTACTGATAAAATGTATAACTTAAACTTACTGTAAGTTGCTTTTGATAAAAGCATCTGACAAATGCATAAATGTAAATGCAAATGCAGTATGTGATATTTTTATAACCAAGTTTCACTTCTCTTTTCTTATGTTTTTTACCATGTTTTGAAAAAGAAACTGTTCTCTTAATTTAGCTAACTGGCTAGCCATGTCCAGCATCTTGTAATGGACAATTTTTGAGGGAATTTAAATAAGTTGCACAACCTATTTACACAATTTTTTCAGATTGGTCTGCCAGTCTGAAGCAGACATGGGGTAAGAGTTGAGAAGAAATTATAGATACAGTTTATTTTGTTTTGAATTTCATGGGCTCTCTGTATTACACACCACATTCCAGGTCACTAAAGCATGTCATTTGTTATTTAGCAGATGCTTTTTAGGCATCGTTTTGGTTAGCACAGATCCTAACCAGCGTATTATAGATAATTCTGTACTTTTGACCTTTAATGCCATTGTCATTAGTCTGTAATCTGTTACCCTTCTAAGTTATGTGGAATCCCTTTGTGCCTTTCTCATAAGGCATGTGTTTAGACCAACATCAACCCAATGTGGAAACCTCAGAACAAATGTAAACAATTCTGCAGCTGAGAGAATAGCAAACAAAACTGCTTGATATGAAAGAAATGATTATGAATTATGAAAGATTTCTTATAATTGGGTGAATATTGATGGATACATCCTGAAAGAGATTTGTTTCTTATGGGAATAAAAATAAGAAACAGACACTCTTCTTTTGATCCACTTTTGTCCATGAAGTTCTCAGTGCTCCCAGATGACTCAGGCGGAACTCTCAGACTTTGGTGAGTGTGGAGGGGCTGGTGGAATTTTGGGGTTGGAATCTTGAGCTGAACTACAGCAGTAAAGCTCTCTGAGTCACTCTGAATTACAATCAAGAGCAGGCTGGAGGCTGGAGGCATACAGAGCCCATATGAAGGATACTGTGAGAATGTCTTTAATGGGACTTGTTCTCATGATGAGAGAATGAGTGTGATACTCCCTCCGGCCTCTAACATGTCTCATAGTCCCTTTAAAGTGAAGATAAGAAGCATACACAAATGGACTGAGTTTAAAGGGGGCAAACGTAATAGAGGTAAAGTAGCTGCCTGAAGTGCTGCATTGTTTCACTTCAGAGAGGCTTCCACAACTTAAGAATCAGTGTCAAGTTTTGCAACAAAGGTATTTCCAGAGGATTATTAAAAATTCAGATTTTGCATACTGATCTCAGTTATATAGGTTATCTTTGCTGGGCATGAATACTGAAGCAGATGAATATTATTCTTGAATAATGTAGTGATTTTTATAAACTTCTTATCAAAGTGTTTTTAAACAAACTCAGTTAGGTTCCAGCTGAAACAGCGTTTTTGCTAAAATAGATTCTAGCATTATTGTGAACAAGCAATACAAATCGGAGCAAGAATAATGAGCACTGACTGACAGCAGACCATGATCCACCAACTGGTGCTCTTGTTTGGGTTTGAGATGCATAGACAATCAACTCAAGCGTTTACTATGTGAATGTATCAACATTTTGAAGGCTAAGTAAATGAATTGGCAATAGTGTTGTTTTGTCGAGACAATAATAACATTTTTGCACACAGTGAAAACAAACAAAAAGCAAGGCATGACATTGCACGGCGCATTCATGAAAATGTGATGGTACAGTTCCAAACAAGAAAAAAAAGTATTTGTTTGACAGAGTTCAGATGTAAGGGATACCCTTGATTACTGTCCCTGAGCATCTGTTTCTGTTCAGTCTCAGATACGACTGTCTAAAACTTTCCTTTCTTTAATGCTTTTGGAAGATTAATGGAGAAATCTGTAGCACAATGAAAAACACATGGTAATCAACTGAAAACATATAAACAAAAGATTCTGTAAATAAGTATGACTTTTTACACATCAGACGCTAACTGGCATGTTTATTGTGTTTCCCTTCTTATTGAATAGCTACTCTCTGGCTGTTAGGATGATGTATTATAGGAAAGAACACTATAAATATCTGACAGTGGAAAAGTTTAGGGTTGATTTTCATGGATGTTTCTATTATGTCCCTGCTTTATATGGATGGAGGACAGTCACTAACAGAATCATCAATCTATTGAACTGTGTCTGTGTAATCTGGAAGCAAGTTGTTTGGTGTCATTAGTGACTTAGTGATCAACATTCAGGGATTAATCAGTGAATTTTATTGCTTTAAATGAGAATGCTTCTTGTTTTGCCTTAGATATTGTGTCAATCTTAAACTGGTGACGGGAGCAATCAAAAGGTCAAAAACAGACTGCTGTGATAAACTCAGAGCTCAGACAGGTGTTATCAGAGAGAGATGTTAACCCTGTAACCTCTCAAGGCCTCAAAGCATTACTTTCACAAAAACAGACCTGCACTGAGTCATTAAGCATTTTGCCGACAAAGTCCCCATATTACATTGTTTACATGAATGCATGTGTGTGGTTTTCTAATCTTGCTAAAGCAAGGAACACTTTTCTAACTGCTAAAAAAAGTATCACTAATAAAAATTAAAAAAAAAAGTATAAAGTATATTTCAGTGTGTATATATATATATATATATATATATATATATATATATATATATATATATATACACTGAATTAGTGATCTTTTTTTATTGATGCAAATAGGGAAAATTAGCTTGACGTGCTGTTACAAAATCACGCTGCAATAATGAATTTGGGCATGTAAAAATCCCCGTTGGCTGGCCTGCTTTATTATTCTAATCGGAGCAGGCTGAGAAAAACTAGGCTTATATATCATGTCGTTACTGAAGCTACCCCATGACTCCCTGGTAAATTCTATGCATCACGCTTCAGGAGACAACGAGCAGGGCCATGAGCCAGAATGAACACAGAACACAGAACACAATTGTTTAGGCTTTTGCCAGTAATTTATAAATCTCATCATGGAGCTGCCTCATAGAGCAGAGTTACTCCAAACACTAGGAAAAACCTGGGCACTGCCCTTCCTGTAATGGTTCCAGCCATGTCAGAGATCTGCCGTCAGCTCTACAGAACCAGAAAAAAACAGCTACACCAGCAAAGATCCTGCAAGCATGATGTCCTACTTCTACTAAAAAAAGTAATAAAACTGATTTATTATCTGAAAATTGGTGCATGTTTCATCATTCCATTTTTAACAGGTCACACATGGTTTATTTTCTGGTTCACATTTTCTGTCATTGAACAAGGGAAAAAACTTGGCCACCAACGCTGAACTAAGACTGTGTAGTGACATATTCTGTATTAGTAATTTGGAAGTCATTAAAATCCTGCTGTCTGTTCAACCTTCTTTTAAAGCCAGTTCTGTTCAATTGGATGTTCTTATGGTTATTAAATATGAAAAGTATAAGTAATTAATAGATACAGAATTATACTGTGTTCATGTATTCAGTCAAGAATTGTTCCATCTGCCTCTCCTCCTACACCCCCACCTTTACCCGTTGGTGGAGCCATTTCCTATATATCCCTGATGAGTATTAAAGAATGGAAAAATGTCCTGGACACATTTCACTGTCACAAGTCACATTAACCCAAACATATAAATTTTTTGTTTTTGACTACATGAAATACATCAATACATCATTACCTTAATCTTTTTTTAAAGGAGAAACATATTCTCTTTGTCCAAACCAAACGTCTAACATCTAAAAAACACATTGACTCTGGTCTGGTTAACATTTGTCCAAAATACTGATATTTACACAGGGGGTCCTGGGAGAGTTTAAGCTTCTGTTCTTTCTTTAAGGTCAGCTGGAGACATAGACCCCTTTGCCCACTTCCTTGAGTGACTGTTTCCTTCCTTTGTCCTTTTGCACCCATGCACTTCAAGTCTGACTCCTGCATCCAAAAGTCATAGCAGGCTCATTTGTTACACAGTGGAAGCAAATTCTTAACATTTCCTGTACTTGGACCTCTTACTGAAACATTCTGATTTCACTTGAATATATGGGTTATTACTAACCCAACAGGGCCTGCAGTGATTATTCATCAAGCTATTATTCATCAGATTAAGGACATGACCTATTACTAAAAATTCTGTAAAAACGAAACAAATTAATTTTCTTCATCATGACACAATCTTTGTGACGTTGTGTGATGTTTTTGTGAAACACTTCCCTCCTGGCATATGATGTTGATCAGTCAACTTCCCTAAAATGCAAGACAAGAATAGTGATTATGATCACATTATAACAGGAAGCACCATTTTATGAAAATTACCATACCTTACCATACAAGACCTGTCTCTCTCAATAACACCAAAACACCATGAGACATTTTCATGATATCAAAATAGGTTTTATTTCAGAATTGAACATTGTCAAAACTTTAAAAATTTTGCATATAAATGTTCTAAAATTAAGGAGCTTAAATTATGCTGACATAAAAAAGTGACATTCACAGAGTAGGTTTATTCCAGGCAGTCGAGTTTCATCCTCTCATTTCATCAACCATAAGAACCACAAAGAAGATACGAAGAGGAACATCTGTGTTTAGACTTTGAGATTTTCTTCTAAGCTTCTGAGGCAATTAAACTTACACATTGAAGGAAAACAATGGAAACTGCAGGAGAAAACTGTAAGCACACAACCAGTGTAACACGGTTATGGCAGGAACATCCCTATACAGTATTAAATGAATGCTTGTCCACAGGATGTAACAAAGGATGTACAAACAAACTGCTGTGTGACAGATTCAGAGAAATAACATGACTGCACATCTGACTTAGATCTCTGTGAAGTGTGAAGTCAGAGACTTATTATAGAGTACCAAAAAGCAGGTCATTCAAGTTAACATACAGGTCTCTTTTCCTGAGAGAGAGCACTGATAGACACAATTCAAAACCCTTCTTCTGGCTGTTTTTGATTTAATGCATTGTGATTATTGGCATAAAAGCAACATAGGCAGACTTGAACACTTTACTGTTGAACACTTAACCATGTTTTTGTGCATGAGTCTTAGTTTTAGCTCTTTATTGTCCAGAGTTTTGATTCCTGAAGATCACTTGCCTCCCCTAGTGGTAACATCTTAAACCTTTTGAGGCTATAGGACATTTCAAAAGATAGAAACATCACCTGACTGAACACACATCAATATGCTGTTAGAATATTGTTTGCTTGTGTGTGTGTGTGTGTGATAAATTTCCAGATGAATATTGTAATGCATTCAATGCAAATGTCTTAGTGTCTAATAATACGGCAGCCCTTATTTTAATTAGATTCCCTTTTGAATAAATTCTTTCCAGTAATGACAAAACAAGCAAGAACTCAAAAACATCCAACTTAAACTTTTACCCTTCACTTGAAAGCCTCATACCCATACTCAGTTTGTGAAACTTCCTATGAATCAACAATTCAAATCAACATCCACGGGGCACCCACAAACTAACACACTACAAAATACTATACCAAACCCACTATTTCTGATACTACATGGAACTAAATGTGCACAACTAATCAGGTATTAATTTAGAGAGATTCATGTTAAAGATGAACAATAAAGCAAAAAAAAATCAAGCAGGGAAACTCATGAGTGCATGTGATTTTTCAAACATGTAAGAATTATTGGTGGCTGTGCTAAATTAGAATTTTACTGACATTAGTGACATTGGAAATGAGAGCTTAACTCTTCTTTACTTTAAATTCTAACAGCATGAAAAAGAAAAGAAAAACTGTTTTACAAAACAATCTGTTTGTACCTGCATAAGCTATTTCCTTTGATCTTGTTTTGTGTGATGCCTTGTTATTCCAGTAATGTAAAAGACAGCACACTCATGTTCACATACTTTGCACAGATGCAACACCCTGCATCCAACAAATATTTAACATGGATTTGAAAAAGGTGAGCAAAAGTTGCAAGCAAGAGTCTGGGAAAAAGTGAAAAGCATGCTAATGCGAGCCAGGGACATTGGAGGATATAAATGGATTGCAATGATTCAGTCTGGCACAGATTCAGTAGCACAGCTGAGACAATTCTTGAAAAACTTAGCCTCATCTTAAGACAATTTTTTGCAGTCCACATGTGACTGTTAAACCACACTCTCTGACTCTCCATGTACTCAGCAGACTGACTCACAGCACAGCTAGCCAAGCACCCACCCCACTGAAGTACAAGAATATAAAGTATCCATGTCAGCATGCCACACAAGCACCCATGCCCCACAAAGAGAAAAAGGAAGAAGAAAGAGAGCAGAAGGGGGTGAGGGGTACAGCTCTCTCCCTCATTGGCCTTCTGTGGCTGTTTAGGGCTTGGACGCTTTCTTAAGACCCTCTTTCATACTCAGGGACTCAAGCTGCTCCATTGAGTCGGCCGCACCCTGGCTTGTGGTTGTCCGGGAGCAGCTGGTGTCTACAAACATGTTTGGGATGTCCTGGCCAAAGTAGATCTTGCTGTTTGCTGCTACAGCCTGGTATTTCATCAGTTCCAGATACTCTGGTGTCAACTTTAGCTGTGGAGGAGGGAGACAGTGATCTAATAAATAACCATAGCACATCCTGTACAGAATCATTCCCACTAAAAAGAATGTGTGAGTGCGCCCCCATCTGTTCAGCCTTAAAAAGGGTTTTATTTTTACTTTATTTGTGTGCACTGCTGTTGTATTTGGATATGTGTACCGGAAGCTTCATTTTTCCAGGATAATTCCTTGTGTGAGGAAGGACACATGGCAATTAAGCTTTTTCTAATATTTCACATTTTGTTAAGATGTAAATGGGTATGTACAGCTCAAAAACTGCAATATTAATAGGGCTAAACATACACTGAGCAACTTACCCTATTGGCTTCAGCAAATTTTGCAGCAGTGTAGTACTCAGCATCTGCTCTTGCTTTCTCCCTTGCCAGGTAAGCCGCATCTGTTGTGATCAAAATCAACGTTCGGTAAGCAACGCACTGTGTGTCACATGCTATCAAATCACTCTGCAGGTATATCAGACCTTCTATTTCAGAGATCTTCTTCTCTGTTTCCTTCTCCATCACTTTTTGTTGGAAGTGAATCTCTGCCACCTGCGCCACTTTCTGAGCCTCTGAAAAGAGACTGAGGTGCGTGAGAACAGAATCTTTACATGATTGACATTAACATATCTGAAGATCTCCCACCTATGATAGCCTTCTTTCTCTCAGTTTCAGCCTCTTTCTCAACCACTTTCTGTGTCTGAGCCGTGATCAGCAGCCTGGTCTTCTCTGCTTCCCTACAGACAATTAAACAGAGAGAATCGGCATGTTTGATGTACACTGATTTTGAAAACAGTAACTGTTTGAGTATCAGCTAAAACAACTAAAGTTACTGCCCAAGACTTATTCAAATAAATTAACGGCTAAATAAATTACATATTAAATTACACAAATCACATCTAACAAAGCTGTACTGAGGATATACAGGGGGTATATCCTCAGTACAGCTTTGTTAGATGTGATTTGTTACTTACATTAAGTAACAAATCACTTACATTAGCTCATAGTTTCTTCTGATGGCCTCAGGAATTTTGGGTTTGGTGACTCGCACAGCCTGCAAAATACCATAAAAAGGTGTGATTTCTATTGCAGTTAAAATCGCAGAGACTGAAATATAAACCTTACCTGAATGGTGAGACCAGGAGCCATAACATTTAAGTCTTTCTGCAAAGCGGTCTTTAAGTTCTCATCAATTATGTCTGTCAAACAAAAGCAAAGAGAAATACAAGACCATGACTACTTTTAATTTTCTTAAAGAGAATGTACACAAGACTAAACAAATTAGACAGTAGGAGCTGCAGCGCTCACATAAACAACTGCTCTAAGTATACTTGGCAGATTAAATTGTTTGGCATATCAGTGACTTACCGAACAGCTCTATGTAGACTTCTTGTAGTGTGTGTACACTGCAGAACTGATTCAGCTCATGGTGAATTTTGTTGAAGATGAGCGTCTTGTCATAATCCGCAGTGTAGTTCTTCACAATGTCCACCACTGAGGACAAGAAGAAAATAAGGACATGTAGTGCACAGAATGACCAATTTAAAAAGAAATAAACCAAGGCCCGGTTAAGGCCCTTACCTGCTGATGGTACCAGCATGTTAACCACTTCAATTCTGTCAAAATAGATCATGACACCCCCACTGTGGACGACAAAAAGTAATTTCTTTCACTGAAGAGCCCCACAACACAAAGTAATGATGGCCATTATTAACCGCTTTATGCAGATTCAATGGAAAAAATATCAACAGAAGGGTTTACCTGGTTCCACAAGGCACGTTTTTAATTTCATCTGTCTGCAGAGTTGTCTAAAAATGTGATGCAAACAAATTGACAGTAAGAGAAAGCATCAAATGATCAAGACAAACGTCCCCATATTCAAAACAATGGCAAACATTTATAGCAGGTACAGACTTTTGTACCTGCACTGATCTGTAGGATGTGATGAAAGGCAGCATTATATGGTAACCTGGGCCATTAGGACTGGTGAGCAATGCACCTCCTCTGAAAATACAGGACAATGATGATTAACATTAAATTAATAAACTCCATCCTAACGATTAAGGCTCAGTTAATGATGTGAGACACCATGGACCAGAATCTCCTTGCAAAAAATAATATTAACACTAATATTAGTACCATCTCATTAGTACATGAGGTGCTAATAACAAAACTTAAACCGCCTTGAAGTTTCATTTCTCCACCTTTAGCATACTCAGCTACATTACATGTTTTTATATTAACATATAACAGATATTCTAAATTCTAACATAGGTAGCGTAAATCTTCAGAGCACTTTCTCACCTGTAATATACGGCTAAATGTCCCTCCTCAATCTTGTGTATGGAAGAATGAAGCAGAATGGCCATCACACCAGCCATTGCTGCAACTACTGCTCCAGCATGTGCCATTATCCCTCACCTAACATTCACCTGCTGAGATACAGGTTTACAAATATAAAAGCCAAGCTAATTCACAGGATAAACACAATATATGTGACAGAATATTCGTTTATAACACAGGGCAGGGTCTAGATTAGTCTGTGCTTCATAACCCACAATCTCCTGAGCACCCTCCCCAAACACACACACACACACACACACACACACACACACACACACACACACACACACACACACACACACACACACACAAATCAATAGACTCTGGAGAGCTGCGAAGCAAACCAAGATAACAGGTTCTCAAAGTCCAGTGAGCCACACACAGCCCACACGGAAGTAGTATGGCAGTACCATGCAAATATAAACCATAATGTACTCTCCCACACAAATGATCGCCATAACATGCATGCATTAGTGAGAGCTGTATGTATCACACCCACAGCTATTTTAGGGGAACGAATGTTCACCATAAAGCTGTCAGTGATCTGAGGTTACAAACTCTGGCTGTATTTTAAACATAATGAGACACCTACCTAGACAGATTTTAGGCACCATGGGCGAAAGCAGCATTTTGTTAGAATGCATAGCAATCAAAATGCGGTCTAGAAAGACAGCTCACAAAGTTTTAAAACACAGCCTCTCCACATCTTAGCCTGGCTATGTTAGCTACTGTAACTACAGTACTTCCTCAAATGAAGTGCAGACTCGCCCACACTATTGTACATGACACAAACTGATAGCAACGAGTGCATTCTGTTGATTTACACGTTAGCACACCTAAAACAACAGCTTGTGTGCTTGCACGCATATCTAGTCACAAAGAAGCTCAAATCACTCCATGCATTACTACATATAAGCTAACCAACGCCCTCACGCTTTCCAGAAACGCTAAGGCTGGCTAAGCTAGTTTGAAATAAAAGCAAACCTGTGGCAACACGACCTCCTGTCAAGTTAATCGGGACACAAAAGCAGCTAATGCTTATCGACGGATGCATTTACCGATCGCTCGTTTAGTTACTGGACAACGCCACCTTTTCACCTTTGCTGGACATTACTTTATTACTCACGACACCGTGCCCAACATTGTAGGTTAAAGGTTCTGGCTGCAGCGCTTTGTGAAGCTGGTCATTTCCCTTTCAAAACCAGACCCAGGGGCGCTTTCAAAATAAAAGTTCCTATTTTTGTGATTTTTATTCTGCTAGAGAAAGTAGCCCGATTTAGTATCGGGACAACCATAAACATAATTACGCACGTTAAATAATTAATTCACCATTGAAAACATTAAAATGAGAGCAATTATATTCTAATTATGTTTCATTATATGTTTCATGTTTCTAGTTAGAGACGTAAATCAAGCAATTATGTTTTGGATAAATGAAAAGCTTCGACGGAGTTTATTGTTATTAGTAACAGTGAAAGGTATATATTAATACATCTTATGTGTATCTTAAATCGTGTAAAATGTGAGAAAGGGTGTCACATTAGGTCCGCTTTCTAGCGGTTGTTATGGAAACAGACGCACGCTCAGAGCGTCAGCTGACCGACTAAAATGGATGCGTTGGGAAGCCTGGAAGTTCAGTGAGTTTACACAGTATTTATTTAACCAAACCACGACAATGTTACCCATCACAGAAATCTAATTCATAGCCTGTAACTGTGTTATTGTGTCTGGATAACGAAATATAATCTAAACTAACATTGTATTTTAGTATCAGTGCTTGAATACAAAACGCATACATAATGTAACTAACGCAGTTTGATTTGTATAAGGTGGGTGCAAGGATACACCAATGGCACTGTTAAATTCGTGGACAAGAAAACAGTATGTTACACCTGTGGAAATTTCATTGTTTTCCTCAATGTGGAAACTAAAATGAGGAAGATTCTGCAGAGTCCTGGTTCTGGTTCTGGCATTGGAGCCTGTACAGCCAGTGGGCATCACCAGTGTCTTGCTTTCTCTGACCTGAAACTGAATCCTTCCATCTTTATCTACAACTACCCAGAACTTGAGCAGATGTGTGAGCTGAAAGGTTAGTTATTATAGAAAAGCACCCTAAACGTGTTGCACTGACAAAGACACTGCTTATTGATCATACATAAACATGAATTGTTGATAAATCTTACTGGTGCCACTTTTTCTTTGTTGTTCAGGTACAGCTAAACTGGGCTACACAGCTCTTACTCTGTGCGATGCTGGTCCTTATTTAGCCTGTGCCTCCTCCATACCTGACCACACCATAACATTATGGTAAAATGCTAAATGTTTTTATCTGGTTCACTCACAGACCTCATTTTTACATTTTTAGGAGCTTAAGAAAGGTTTAGGAAAAAGATATTAGTGATTAATCTATATTTTTACAGGAACTGGGAGAGTGGTGTTCCACTTTGTAGCCATCCAGTGGTGGGACAGGGCATCACAGAGATGTTATTTAATCCCATGAACTGGTGTCAGATTTGTGCTGTAAACTCGGGGTTCCTCACCATCTGGAATGTTGAAAGATGTGACGACTATCATTTGATGAAGGCGAGGTAGAGGATGTGTCTCTCCAGCAGATGTCACTGTTGATCGATCTTATATATATATATATATATATATATATATTATATATATATATATATATATATATATATATATATATATATATATATATATATATATATATATATATATATATATATATATATATAAAAATATACAAAACTATTCATTTGTTTGCATGGATCCTGTGTCTGTGCAGAATGATGCATATGTACAAAACACATAAAATATCAGTGAATGTAAGATGGATAAAGAATAAGTACAGTATTTTTACCCATTACGCTTTCTTTATGTTTGTTCAGTATTGTTGATCTCACCGGTACTGATGGTTCAGTGGTTGAGCATGAAGCTAACCCTTCACATTCTATCAGTGGGAAGCTAACATACTTAGGCCCTCGGATGCCCATTTCAGCAGTCGCTGGACTGAGCGGGGACAGAGCTGACAACTTTGTGGTACTGGCCGTATTTTAAGTAGGGTAGTTCCATTAGCCAATAATTCTCCTTGCTGCATTAAGTGATCTCAAATAGTTTAAACCTGAGAACCCATTTTTCCTGAGAACATTTCAGTATCAGATAATAATACTTTGTAATAATTAAAATGTTTAGACCTTTTAGTCTCAGTATAAGAGGTGAAAGTTTTGTGTCTCCACAGCCATTGAAACAAATAAAACCAAGGCTACATGCAAGCGCCATCTGCTGGTCAACTTCCTCTGACCTGTATGTTGGTAGCAAGGAAGGCTTTCTGCTTTGTGTGAATCCTGATTCTCTAAGAATCTCTGTTCTGTACAAACCCAAAACCAGTGGAATCACCACAGGTAATGGAAATGTATTTATTTATGTAATTTTATTTATTTATATTTATTTATAATTTATTTTTTAAAATAAATCAAAACATTATGAGATCACATGTACATTTTTGTAATTTAAAGTGTTGTTCTGTCTCTAATTGTATTTTGTTTTAATTTCATACCACAGATGTCAGTGAAACGTCCCTGCAGGAGGGCAGTTTTCAGAGCTTAGCACTGCAGGACTGCAGTCTCTTTGCTTCAGGGAATGTAAGAAATGTTATTCCAGATGGCCCTGATGATACCCACTCTTACAGCAAAGCAATCGTTTTCCAATTGAGACATTATTTCACCCTAATTTAAGAGCAATTGAAAATCCATTGCAGGATGGTGTCTTACGAAACATTCAAATTAAAGGAAATAAACTGGAGGTAGTGCAAACTTGGCCTTTGGATGAGGCAGTATCGGCTTTAACCTTTTCCCCTGACTTTGAGACACTGCTACTAACTTCTAGTACAGTAAGTCTTGTTATAATAAGTACAGTAAGTCTTGTTATAATAATGTAATAGAAACATACAATGTAATGTATAGAGTATAATGTAATATAATTTTAATGAATCATGACAAATAATATAAGCACATGAAAAAATAAAGCTATTATAAAACAATTTTGTCAGTAATGCAATAACATATATATATATATATATATATATCATATATATTTATACCAGAATTCAATGCATACAATAAAAATTAAAGAAATGTTCTCAGTATTGAAACATTAACAAATCTTGATGAAAAGTTCTGGTTCTGCTTTACAGGGCTGTGTTTACAGATTCAAACCATTGCTGAAGGATAAAGTTGTCAAAATTCGGGATGTGCTCTGTGGAGATGTTGTGGCTGTTGCTTCATTATACACTGATAGAAACATTTGTTTGGTAAAAAAAGGGAACAATAAACTAATGCATATTGTATTAGAATATTACAATATTGCAATATTGCAAATATTAGAATATTAAGTAGTAATGTCAAGATGTAAATATAAACATCATATATAGAATGTGTCCACATTTGACTATACATACATTTAATTTGTCTTTCAATTAACTGCAGTCAGCCACAGAGACAGGAGAGGTACAGTTGTGGGCTGTGGATGGTGGACATTGCCTGGGCTCCATCTTTCTGCACACAAATGTTAGTGCTACTGTATAGTTAGAGGATATGATACCCACATTAATTGTTTTTGAGCTGAGTTAGTTAAACCTGTATTATGTGATCTGCCTTCAGGTGACTAGTATGGCACGCTGTCTCATAGCGCAGTATGCTGTTCTAGGGACAGTCACAGGAGACATCTTGTTTGTAGAGATGACCACAAAAGAGAAGCCCAGACTGGTACACAGAATTCATCTCTACCATGTTCCTGTAGACCATTTAGTGTGAGTTCCTTTATCTCAGTACCAGTGTTATTTGCTATCATGTTTGTGGTAAATTGGAGTGAATATGAATTGAGCTGACTGAATGTGAACTGAATAGTGAGTTTATATTATGAACAGGTTTGATCAAGGTGGCAACTTCTTAATAACTGGAGCATCAGACGCACGTGTGTTTGTGCTGGATGCAAGGCCATCAAAAGGATTTGAAATTATTGGATGGATCGGTACTTTTCAGAATTACATGCAGGTATTATATTTTTTGCTCCATATTTGAAGTCATATCTGAGATATTGTTTACTTTTTATTCAGAGGTTCCAGGTGCCATTATAAGCCTGTCTACTCAGTACAACAAAGACAATGATCAGGTTCAAGTGCTGGTGCTGTGTAGCAAACGGGAAGAGGGGAAAACAGACAGACAAGCCAACGAGGGAAGTGTGCTTCTGCTACTGACGTTGTTTGTACAGCAGCTCACAGGTACTACAGAAATACTATATAATTGAGGCTAGCAAATCAGAAAGCAACTGTAAACAATGTTATGAGGACATAAATATTTGGATATTAAAGCTTAAAACTATAAATAAATATATTTTTCATTTAATTTAAATAGTACACAGGGCATTTATATTCAAGAAAGAAAGCACACAACTTTTAAGCAACAACAACCAGTGAAACGTGCCTATAGTTATTGTAATGAACCACACCTGTGGTAACTCTTTGAAGGTACCTGTGTGAACCTGAGGAAAACTGACTTTACATTTTTGCTAAACATTAACTTGGGACCTATTGGGTATTTATAAGGTTAGTTCTGGAAAAGGTTTGTTTGCACGATTTGTTTGCACATGACAGTAGATTTAATATTACCACATGACGTGAAATTCATTTTTAGTGTTGCTAAATTTTTAAAATACTTTTGGGGCTTACTATATGTGACAACTCAAGCAGCATGTCTGAAAATGATGTGCTACTCCCAGACTTGACAGGTTGTGTGGATGTTCGCGGCCATCTGCGAAAAGAAGTCCTTCACAGCTGTCTGTGTGAGCTACCTCACACTCTGTGCTCTTGCGTCTTGGCCACCAACAAGATATTTGGTTACTGCCAACAGAAAAAAGTCTTGCAGCAATTTACTATCCCTGAGGTGCTGTAAAAAACAAACACCATGCACGTTTGATGACAGTTTTATTTTGTTTTTTGGCACTGCTCCTAATGGCTTCTCATGTGATACACAGAGTGGAGGAAAGTTCACCACGACACAAGAAGCAGTACAGCTGATACCAGAAGAGGAGACAGGGGGCCATTCTTTGAACCCTGCTTTTCTACAACTCTCTCCCCATCAAACCTGGTTGGCAACAGTTGGCAGGGATGGACTGCTGCGTGTCTGTGATATCTCCACAATGGTATTGTCTGTCTGTTAAAGCTGACGTAATCTTAAAGCTCCTTCGTGTTTACAAGCACTGGGATAGGAGAAGCACGTTTCTCAGAACCTGCCCAGTTTTCTCACGGCTATGTACATGTGCCTACTTTTGACGTGTAGGGCAGGTATGTGCAGCTGCAGTGCCACTCATGTTGGCAGGGTGGAGTCAGCTCTGTTTGTTTCACACCAGACAGTCAAACCCTCATCACTACAGGCCTGAGGGATGGTTCTCTTGTCTGCTGCAGACTCAGGTGAGCTCACCCAGCCCTTTGTGATTCAGCAAATGCTCCATCAGTCATTACAGAGGATGTTATTACGTAATAAACTCATCCAGCTGAGAAATTTAACTGATCAGTGTCAATGTTTTTTATAATGCCCTGGAAGCTTTTCAAACTGAATCTGAAACGTCCCCATGTGTACGATGTTTTCACATTTATTAGACTGAAGCTTTCTGGGGCTGGCAAAGCCAATGCAGCAACCCAGTATGGTCAGTCGATAGCTGATTTGTTTGAGTCCAGAGTGTCCTTAGAAAACACCTTCCTCACCAAGATGATTGACTGGGATCCACTGGCACAATCCCCAACCAGATGTGCCTCATTTTATACAGGGGAGGTATAGAACACAAGCACTTATCTATTGTCTTATTATGATTAGGAACTGTGTGTGTTTTATATGATTAAAAAAAATCATGAGACACAAAATTACACTCTGGAAAGCATCATCAACTATCATGAAATATTACATATTTATGTTGATGTCTTCCTGCAGGTAATTGTTAAGGGGAAGATGAGTGATGAAGTTGACCAGGAGGAAAGCTACTCTGCATCCCCAACTAGTTTTACATGGCTTGATAAGAAACTTGATGCAGTCAGTTCTCTTAGCAAACTTGCTGTTTGTATCCAGGCATCTTTGAAATACTGATGTCATATAGATGGTTATCATTCGTGATGCATTAATTCTAATGTAAATCTAATCTCCCAAATATATGAAAGAGATAATATGATAAAATGCACCCAATTTTTTATCTTTATTTATTTAAAAATAAACCTGGTTGCTTCCGCTTTGTCTCTCTGAGAATCAAAATTGGACGTGGAAAGGATGGGAAAAGACGTAGCTTTTCATAAAACACTGTTTACTTGAATCAAACTCCACCCACAAGAACTAAATAACTGACATTCCTTTATCTAAAAAAGTAGCTCCACCTCAAAAAGATTTACACAACATTATGGTTGGAAACAACACATTGAAATGATAAAGAAAGTGCTTTAGAAAACAAAAACACAAGCTTTTTCCTGCTTTAAAAGCCTTTGGTTCAAGCTTAATTTTTTTGTCCCCAGGACAATCTTTTTGAGTGACCTGTGGAATATTTACATTGTACTGTAAATGCCCAAATGATATTGAAAAGAGTAGACATATATTTTTTCTATAGAACATAATATTAGATCTCAAAATAATACTAGCATAGTAATGAAGTACTTTATGCCCCTGTTAACCACTGATGTGGTAGAGTTTTTAGTATGTTGCCAGGGAAAGGTGTTATAATATGACAGTGTACATTAGAGTAATTAATAATGGTTTCCAAAAATCTCATGTGTTTGATCTTCTAAATTGGGGTCATGTCTTCGTATCTTTATAGGTTCTCCAGGAGGAGATCCAGCAGTATTCCGAGACAAAGAAGACCCTGAGAAGAAACATAAAGGTTTTACATGACACAGTAAGAGAAAATATTTTAAGTCACTTCTGATATTAAATATAAGATACACTCTTGTACTTATAAATGTAATTCTTTTGTTACCACACATACATGCTTGAGAAAAGGCTTGTCATAAATGTCTTTGGATCACTGCAGATCCAGACTATGATACAGGAGAATGAGAGTCTGGCAGACGTCGATAAACTTGAGCCACATGAATTTAACCTGGATGTGGAAGAGCAGCAGAGGCAGCAGATTGAGGCAGAGCAGGAAGTTACCAGGGTAACCAGGGCTGTTATGTACAGATACTCAGATACACAGATTTTTTAAATCAAATGTATATTGTACATATACAAACATGTTTTTCAGTTTATACATAAAATGATAATATTTGAGCATGAGTATTAATACAGTACCCATAATTTTATTAGCTGTAACTCAACATATCAGATCCATACTGTGATGTTTTGTGTTTGTGCGTGATTTTAGATGTATGTGTGAGGTGTATTTTTGTCTTTTAAGGTGAGGAAAGAGATAGAGATGGAGAATCTGGCTAAGTGCTATCAGATGGAAGTCCTAAAAAGAGAATGCTGGGATTCCATGAAAGTCAACAGAAGAGCTATTAAGGCATGTAGTCTAAAAAGAAAGTTGGGGGAAATACTAACTTTTAAAGCAACATCCACATCCACCATCGATTTTAATTAAACTGTTAATTTAATTTAACTGTAATAATTAGAAACATTATATGGCCATCAAGGGTCTTTGTGTGACTGTTGCCCTCAGGCTTTCCATTCAGAACATGAAGTGAAGAATTACTCCATGAAGGAACGCACTGAAGAGGAAGTCAAAGAGCTTCATAGGATTGAAATCATGAGACAGATCGAACAGGCAGATTCACAGGTAAATAGATGCTCAATGAATGAAACAATAATGAATAAATTGTTGAAATAGATTTATTTATATTAACCAAAGCCTCTGTTGATAATCAACATACATTCATTTACCTTGGTGCTCAACAAACAACATGAGTGTCTATTGAAGTTAAATCAACAAAAGTTGACACAACTGATATTAATTTTCTTACCAGCTCCAAGAAAAAGTGCTTCTAGAAAGTGATAGCACAGGTTCTGGAGAGAAGGAGGAAGAGGAGGAAGCAGAGGGCAGTAAGACAGAGAATCCCGCAGCTTCTGGCAGCTTGAGTTATCTGTATGAAGGCCTAAACCCTCATCTCTACAACCAGTTTAACTTACACATCAGAGAGCAGAAAATCAACCAAGTCATTTTGCTGAAGGTGATGGCTACTCTTATTCTCCTTTATCATGTACAGAATCTGTACTCAAACAGTATAATTTGCTATAATTTATGGCTGTTTCATAAAGGATGTTATCTACAAAGTGAAGACCTCATTTAACAAAGAATTTGAGGCTCTATACAAGCAGAAGGAACAGGAAATCAACCGTGTTCGAGAAAAGAACAAGAGGATCTCCGAGATCATGGCTGAACTGAACCTAAGTGAAAGCCTCTGGACGCCCACTCTGACCAATAATGAGCGTCCTGAGAGAGCTCTTACAGTGACTGACTCAGAGGTAACAGGCAGTCTGGATAATAGGGTCTCTATATAAGAAATCTTTATTTAGACTGAGGACAACAACATGATTTCAGGTTGAATTTTCAAACAAGGCTTAAGTATAAATTTGTTGCTACTGAATTATTACATAAACCTTGATCATCATGGTTCAAGGTTACTGTATAATTACAGTATAACTGTGCAACTCACCCCTAGTCTTTAACAAGTCCAAACATGACATCAACTACAGGTCTTGGGTAACTTCTTTTAATTGATTTAATATTTATTACAGTCTCTCACCTTTTGATTTATTATTGTAAACAATGTCCCTGACAGGCAAATTTATATGTGCTTTTCTAGATCAAGGTAGAGAAATATCTCACCCCCGAGCAGAAAAACAAAGAAGAAAAGCTAAGAGAGGAAGAGGAGCACCAAAGGCTTGCGGCTAAAGTATATAATTACCGTAACTTACAACAGATGTGCTGTTGTATAACAGTTAAACTATACATTTTCCACTCATATCCCAAAATATGATACATTGTTATTTAATAAATAAAATGTTATTTTATTTAGAAGTACCTTTAGTCAACTTTAATCAATTCATTATCTATTAAAATTGTAATATTTGCTTCTTTGAATCATCATATAATTCTTTAAAGTGCAAAATGGCTTGTACTGTATTTACAGATACTGTATGTGTCAGAATGTTGCATAGATGTTTCATTTGGTCTCATGTTTTGGATGATCACGTGTGTTGTTTGATCACATTGCAGGCAGACAACATGAGAGATCAAGCACTAAACGTGATGATGGGTGGAGTTCTGGAGCTCAAAAAAGAGGATATCCTGAGGATGGTGAGGTGGCATGACTCTACTGGAAAGTTTGAACAGGAAGCCTGGCTACCAAGAAGAAAAAAATCTCTTTAAAGATATGTTTAACTTACAGGAAGTACCTCAGCCCGAGTTTATATCTAAACCTGAGGTAGAGTGGACAGAAGAAGAGAGAAAGAGCTTCAGAGAGTATGAGAAAAAATCAAAGGAGCTCAGTCAGGAGCAAGAGAAGTACAGAAAGGTGTGTGTCATGTTAGCCATGCATCCTTAAAGAAAGTTCACACAAAATGAAAATTCTGTCATCATTTACTCAGTGTTAAAGGAGACAATCTCTTATATTTCAAATCACTGTACAACTGTAGACCTTCTTTGACCTTTCTGAACTCTCACTGTTGCTCTAGACATTAGAGACAGAAATGAAGAAACTGCTGACATCTATTAAGGAGGCCACCCAGACCTTTGATGAAAAACTCATAAAGCTGTTTGAAAGGAAACTGAAATCTGAGATGGTCATACACCAAGTAAGATGATACAGTACAGTAAGATTAGATTTTTAGATCATGTCACGTGTTATATACACCTCTTTACAGTCCTGTATTGTAACTGTTCATCTGCTACTGTACTTATAGATTTTGCCCCAGTCTCATAAAACTATTGTTTTATCTGTCAGGAGGAGCTCAAGATTGCAAATCTAGTTCATTCAATTCAAACGGAAGAAGAAATCCTCAGCAGAGAGAATCAGCTGAGATATAAACTTGAAAAAGCAAGGACTGTAAAGGTGATATTTGTTTGTATACAGATATTCTGCTTCCTGTCATTTATTCAGCCTTGTGCATGTATATAATATTATAATGATATATTAATGATAAACAACATCAGAAATTGGCACTTAATGCTTTGAAAATTATAATGTTCCTGATAAGACAAAACTGTCATACAAGAACTTGTGTGGTGGCATGCTGGTCCGTTTCTATGGGAAACTATTTTGCCTAAAGTGTTCTGGTGTGTGAGTCACTTCTCTTTCCTGACAGAATGAAATTGGGGAAGAATTAAAAAAATACAAGGATGTTGTTGATCAGTTTCGAGATGTGTACGAAAACACAGTCGCTGAAGACAAAGTAAGGTCATGAACATATCTGACAAATACAACATTGTATTTTGTTCTCCACAAGGTCTTTCATTATAAAAACATTTCCCTTCTTTAAAGCTCCTTGACAAAGGATTTCGCAAAGAGTTTTATGATGTTCCTGGACACATTATTGACCAGCTCTATAAGCTTTACAAACGCAGACCCAGGTATTGTTTCAGAGGGGAGATCATAAGATGAAGCTGCAGTCATGCATTCATGTATAACATTGTTTTATCAGTATTTTTTACCTTTATGTTATGGTTACATTGGTGTTGATTGACAGGGTTCAGAGGATGAAAACACAGACCCAGAATGACCAGTTTAAAGAGGGAGCTCAGTTAGGACCAGCAGCATCAGAGGGACTCACTCTGACGATGAAGGCAATGGAGGAACTAGATGCTGCAGAGAACATGCCTGAAGGCTTGGATCCGCTTGTGTGGGAGAGGTTTTGCATGGCCAGACGTGCCAAAGTGGAAAGTGAACATCAGGTGAGAACAAGCAGACAGCACACAAAGAGTTAAATGTCACTCAAATTAAAGTGTTCAGCTGTTTAAATGTGTTCTTTCATGTTGTCTCCTTAAGGTCAAACAAAAAGCATTAGCCCTGGCTGATTTGCAGGCATTTCTGCAGAGGAGAATAGATGAGGATGAGAAAGCTCAATTTGAGATAAAAAATCTCATTGATGATCTTAACAGGTGAAAAAAGAAGTTGAGTTCATTTTAAAATCATTCATGGTTTTACACAAACGTTAACGAAGATCTCAGACCACATCATTTCATATCTAATGTTTTACCCAGTCTCTGCGAAGAGAAGATGATGTTCAGATTGGACTGTATGGTGCAGATTGTTCTACAGCAAGGTCAGGTGGAGATGGAGGCTGGAGACATCACTGATTACGCAAATGCTCTGCTGATCCCTCGCAGTGTAATTGAGGACCTGAACAGCACCATTAGGGTACTGAGGAAACTCAGGCATCTACTCATGTTCCTTCCCATTCAAAAACTGCTCGTACTGAAATATATTGTTGTCTCCTCACAATCAGCGCAGACAAATAGTGATGCTGCTCTGTGTCTGTGCAACAAACAATCTTATCAAAGATCACCAGTAGTAATTTGATAACACAAATGATACATCAATAATCATGAATATATGAAAAATGTTTACAATGGTGGATGAATAGAGCAATTGATAATTAAATACAACCAATAAAAAAAAATTGATGATCAAATAAAACTAATAATTGAAAAATAATATATTTTTTTTATTATTATAATAGAGTTCTAGTTATCATTTTAGTCTTTTAGTAACTCAACCTGTGTGGCTTTTAAAATGATTAAATTGTTTATTAATGGATATATTGCTTTGACAGTGTACACACAAATGTACACATTTTCAGTTTATTCATTAACAAATTATGTTAATTGCTTTATCTGTCAGGCTTTAGGAGATCAGAAAATTAACAGCATGGTGGAGTGTGAAGACTTCCGCAGAAGAATTATCCAGCAGGAGATGGAACATGGAAGGAGAGCACAGCTGGAGTATCTCAGCAACAGAGTCAGAGATATCAAGACACTGCGCATCTCTCAGGAGATTCAGGAGGTTTTCATTTGAGTTTCAGTCTTTCATTTAAAAAAAACCTTTTACATTTAGTGTCTTCCAGAATGGTATGATTTAAAAAGCAGATGGGTGGGGTGTTTAAAAGGTAATAGATTTTAAACCTCTGACATGTATAATTATGTCTTCTATAATTATCTGATCTATATTAACACACCACTGCAGTTCAGAAAGAATTCTTTAAAGTGAATCTTAAATGCTGAAATTAGTGTTAAAAACTTGTTACATTTATTTGCATTGCATTTTCTTATGTCAGTACCTGAATGAAACAAATCATGACAACAGGATGTCAAATCAGCTCACCACTTTGGAAAAGACCATAGCTTTACAAAACAAGGTACAGCTTTTGAAACACCTCAGTAAGGCTTTGCCAAATGCGTAGTATTAAGCAGTTTTTTCAATCTGCTAAATTGCATTAATCAAATTTAATGACAGCCATAAAACATACATTTACACTTTTCTGTCTCTCTCTTTGCCCAGACTCATCAAAAGAGGGTTGAGACTCTAAAACACATGCACCTGGACAGACAGGTTGCACAAATGCAAGAAAAGAATGCAGCCCTTGACTTGCAAGTGGCTGAAATGGAGATAACTGTTGCAGAGAGAAGAAATATTTACGAGGCTGTTGGTAACCGACTTTATATACTGTAACATTAAAGAATTCTTCATAGTATTTTTGATAGTTCAGTTTATAAAACACACAAAGAATGCACAAAGTCCTGCACAAATTGTTCTTGCATGAAAGGTCCCACTGAACTGAATGCAAACATTTACATAAGATTTACACACAATTTACCAGGAAATCCATTTTGCTTGTTTTGTGAATAAAGCTCAATGGCTTTGACTCACAATGGTTGTGCGTTTAAAATTGTACTTGTGGGGGTAAAATTAAGTTTTATCTCACAATTTCGTTACCTGTTATTCAGCAATGGCAGACAACCAGGAAAGAGAGGCAGAAGAGCACTACCAAGACATCGTTCTGAGGAAGGAGCTGGTGAACATAGCCAAAATGCAATCTCAGGAGATGATCTCACTGACAGCTGATGTGGAGAAACTGCGCATGAAAAACTTCCCAGCGCTTACTCAACTGCACTTTAACTGATTCAGGGTGCATAACAGTTTTATTATGACAGATTTTGGTTGGAGAACAAAATTATTTTGCGCAACAGACGTGACAACAAGAAAATGTGTAATAAATTACAAAAGTTTATTAACCAAAAGAAAATTCACACTGCAGTCTTATCAGTTCCACAGATAATCTGAACAGTTTCATTTGTCTGCAAACCTGCTGAAAGGCTGTTAAAGTCAATTACGTGTATGTAATACATTTCAGGTGTCTGTGAAGTCCTCTTCTATCCTATTAAAGTGCAGTATTTTGTCATCTAACCCCAAGTTGTCTATGAGCTGGGAAAGACTGATTGTGTTGCTTTCTGTGGGCAGTTCATTCTGTAGTTCATACAGCACAGACTGGGCGCAGGATCTCCATTTCTCTATTAGTCTCTGCAGTTGGGTCAGGTCATTCTACAAGAAAAGGTAGTAAAGCATGGAAGCAGGAAGAAAATGATCAGAAACACCAGCTTTTGTTTGGGAGCAACTGTACTGACTTGTTTAGAAACAAATAGTTACCTTTCTTCTATATATTTGGACCATTTTTAATCTTCGCAGGGTTTCTGACTTCTGTTTGACTTCTTTTCGTAGTTGTTCACAATGCTGAATCAAGTCATGCTCTTTAGGCCGCGCTGTGTTATCTGGACAGTCTCTTTGCTCACTCGTATCATTTTGATTGATATCAGCATCAGTCTCTCTACAGTCATTCACATTGTGGTAAGAGTCTTCTTGTTGTGAAGTCTGTAGTTGATTGTCATCTTCAATTTTAAGGCGTTTAACCACATTGAGGGGAGATGTGAATGAAGGTCGTGTTCGCTTTAAACGTCCCCTCAGCAGGGCACTCATGGGCTGGGAATAAACAGGGCACAAAACAGAGAAAGAAACAGCATCTGCATTACCTAAAGAGTAATATGAACGTCTAACAGCATTAAATCTAAATCTCACTTTTAATATATTTCTCTAAATAATGAAAAACTTGAATAATAGACATTTTACTGAGTGTATGTTGGTAAATAATGAAACAAGGACGGTTGTCTCTCCGGATTAACACTCATCCACTGTATTGTGGATTGAAACGTGGTGTATATAGAGTTTACTAATGTTAGCATCCTACAAAAATCAGACATGAGCTGTAACAATGTAAGAAAAGCAATAAGATGTACCTTGGTATCACTGGACTCGCTGTTTTCGGTGTCGTTTCATGTTTTATCAGCGTTGTCTCCATGATTCATTCCAGGTGCTTTGATATGAAATCGATGACAGAAGGGGATAAAACTAACGAATTCCCATTTTTTTGGTGATGTAAAATATAACTGCAATATAAACAAACAGGATAAATCTGATTATCTCACAGTCAAAGCTCTAACTATATTATTTAAAATTGGTGCCATTACTGCTGTCGTCATTTCCTGGTTGTTGCTGACGTAAGAGTATCCTGGGAAATGTAGTCTTAAAGAACTATTAAATCCCACCGTTTTTACAGTTTATGTTTTATTGTCTGGAAAAAAAGAAATGTTTGTTGACCTTTTGTGACAAAATACCCCCAAAGTGGGAAAAACATAACAAGAACTGACATTAATGAAAAATACCCTTCAGCACGCCTGTGTGGGTTTTTACTGCGTTCACTTGTTAGTAGTTACTGAAATATAGCCTGTGACATTCCCTTCTGACAAAATATGTAAAAGTAATTAGGAGACACAAAATTGTTTCAAGTTAGTATATTTTACCTTTTGAACATACAGTAATTCATTTATTTTTCTTTAAAATCTTAAAGGCAGGGGAAGTGATTTTTTACAGAAACATTTTTTTGTTCTCTTCACATCCTGATGGCAATCACTAAGTAAGGTGGTCTAAATATGTTTATATAAATATATATTTTCTGTAGAAGGCACAGGACCATAAAGTGTTCATCCAATCAATGCATTTGGTTCAAATACAATGACAGGATGTCCTACTTGACTGACAAATTATGTTAATGTGTTAAAAAAGGAGAGCACTCGGAAAGAAGGGTGGATCTTATATTATTTCTCTAACAGAGAAATAAGGACACAGGCGAACAGGGTTTGACTCAGTAAATTATCTCCTTAAGTATGAAGGTCCATAACGAACCCTGCATAATTTGCCAATTTGCACACTATCCATCCAAATCATAATATGTTGAAATGAGTATTCTTAAAGTACCTGGATGGTGTACTATATCCGGTGAAAATTTGAAGTGCAGATCCATGAACACTCTAACGACTGATATTACCCACAACTTATTGCAAGAGGGTGATGCTACACAAAATAAATAAACCAAATAAGTGACACTTCACCAAATTAATAAACTAAACTATATAGTAAATGCTACGTAAGAAACAGTGAATGAATAAATGCTTAAATGCAAGAAAAAGGCGTATTTTGATGTGTGTTATTGTTAAGGATCACAATGTTGTCTAGGCAACAAGAGTCACTTCTGCTATGCAGTCTCTGTTGCTATGCACTAAAATGTATATACTTTTCATAGCAAAAACAGTACATACTTTTAGGGTATAGTGTAAGAAGGTGAATTGGGATGCAGCAGAAGGGGTACAGGGTATGTTTAAACAAATAATCTTCCTGTCTCATACAGTAGAGAAAAATCTGAGCTTAAACTTTTTGAGACAGTTTGACTGCACAAAGCCAAAAAACATATGGAGCCGTTGAACAAAATGAGTCAGACTGTGAATCATTCTAGTCAAGTGATGCATTCAATTAAATATGTGGTTTAAGAAATGGTTGAAATGTGCTTAAAATGTTCAGTGAATATCTTTTGCACACACTCTGTTTACGAAACACTTTGGCAAAGAGAAACGTATAATTCTAAAGGAAGGCTGTTACTTTTGTGGTTTAGTTCATTCGTGTAGTTTTCTTGTTTAGAGATCCCATGACTCTTCTGCCTCCATCACTAGAAATGTTTTGTCTCTTTGTCTCACTAAAAATGTTATGGTGTGTCTTTGCGATTAAAACTATTAACTGGAGATCATGCTTTTTCACGGCTTGTAAATGTTCATTTGTATGAGGTCATCGGTCAGAGAGATAGAGCTGCTTTAGGCAGAGTTAAAACTTTTGAGTCATGTGCGCTTTGGAGTCTACATCAACAGGGTGTGGTCAGAGGAAAGAATGTATCCGAAAAAATAGGCATATGGATCTCAGAGAAGCAACGCCTTTATATTTCCCTGGGGAAAGCTTGTTTGTGCCTGATTCCCATTTGGAACATTTGCGCTGTTCATGATCCTGCAGTCTTTCAGGGGAGAGTGATTCATATAGATACTGAGTAATATAAATTGCTACAGTATGCATCACAGCACGAATGCCTATGTCCAGTATGTATTGTAGTGTAAGAACGGGGATTGGTTGAAGTGCTGAAAATCCTCAAATCAGTTTACACAAAAGTAAAATGATTATAGTCATGCTTTGACAGCTTCAATAAACGTCTATGCTTGCTCTAAGGATAGTCAGTTAATTTGTGTAGCTCATCAGTGTTGGAAAAGTTATTCAAAAAGTAATCCACTTTAGATCACTATTTACTTCTTAACTATTCTCACAATTACTGTAATACATGGTAAACTCACGTTGCTGATTACTAAGTTACATTCTCCTGCAAACTCCTACAAAACGGCCACACCAAAAATCCCTTCAGTGCTTTAATACTTATTGCACAACAAAGCATGAAAAAGCCACAGGAACAAAGGAAATCTATTTCTGGAAATGCACAAGTTTGGCTATACTTCTTTGGGATGGGTTTTTTCCCAAAATGTCCTCACAAACAGAGTAAAACAGTTGGAAAACTGACTTGCCAGAAAGTTGAAGTGGGCGTCACTCTTTAGAAAACGTGAATAAAAAAAATTCATGTAAAAATACCAATAGGTTTGTCTAAATGTTAGGTTTGGAGGCAGAGTATAGCAACCATCATTACCTAACTTCATACAGGGAAAACCATTTTACAGACTTAAATAAAACAAGATCCAAAACGATTTACATTTTGCACATGAATGTAATGTTTACACTGCTATGCCAACCATGGCAGATTAACCCCACTTCCCTGAAGTGTGTTGTTGTTTTGATGTTTTTTTAATGTGAAATTACTGACACATCCAGCCACACCTGTCGTCATCTGAACATGTCCTGAGTGTGCAAAATCATAATGCATAAAACTGTGATTCCTGAGGCTATTGTGTTTTCTTCTGTCTGTGTGTACCTGGCAAATAGACAGGGGTGTGGCTCAGTTTAAAATCCAGCCCAGGAGTCCTGTGGAAACTTGCCTGTAAAAGAGGAAAGTAAATAAAAAAGAACAACACAAGTCGGACAACAATATTCTTGCTGCACAGATAAAGTTCACAGACAACTCCACAGTGGACGCTAAACTGGATACTCCTCTACTCTCTCAAGAACAAAGGTAACGCATATGGATCATCTTATTGCTTTTCTTGACGCTTTTGCTTTTCTTTTTTTATCACGTAAAAAAGGGAAGAGATAATTAATTGCAGATGCCAAACGGTAGCGTTATATAATGTCTTACAGAACATAACCCATGACTTTATACGGTATATCCATCTGTTGCGCCCTAGGAAGGGCTTGAAAACCGGACAATCGGAGTTTTTTGCATCTTGATCTTGTGACGATTTGTATGACTGTGACCGTCGATATCGTGTTTTCTTACGATTCAAGAACTCGCATGCTACGGTAATGATTGCAATTACAAACCGAAAGTCTAGTAAACTGAAACATCTGGTTATGATTATTTTAATGTTTTATTCTACACTTTGCTGTAGGAAAGTGTGTTAAAATGGGTCTAATGTGAAGATCAAAACGGTTTTGCACGGAAAGTCACTTTTAACAATACAGATACTGTCTGTGTATAAGGCATTGTGTTTAGTTTGGTGATTTATTGTGATTTATTGTGATTATTTGTGAAGATCCAGAAGCTGGCCTTGCGTTTGTTATTAAAGATGTGAGGAGGGTGTGGTTGAGATGAGCTGCTTCACTCTCTTCAGTGTAAATATGAGACTCTGCAGTTGACCTTAAGGCATTATTCTTCATTAATGTTATATGTGTGCCAGCTATAATTTTGTTTTGGATGTGGTCTGGTATAGATTTCCATTCTGTCAAATTCTTGCCTTGAAATATAAGAGGAATCTGCCGAAAAAGAGAAAAAAATCTCATTTTTTGTTAAAACTGCTTGCTGTGGGGAGCAAGCCGTTAAAACACTTCTCCATATGCTCTCCAGATTTTGCTCTTTTCTTTCAAAATGTGGTTGTCATTTCACACAGTCCACCAGGAATGTTTCATGAAGCATCTTAAGTTAGCAAAAAAAAATGTTTAAGCTTCAATAACATGATATATGTAGGTATTAGTAAGTCTACACTGTAGGCACAATGTTTATAATTAACGTTACAGATTTTTTTTTTATAAAAGTGTACTACGTTTGCTTGTTTGGAAACGGCTACGAAAACACATTGATTCTCGTTTTCTCTTCAGTTAGCATGGAATGGACGATTTAAGACAGAATAGAAACTATTCAGGGGGAAGTTTAGGAGACAAAGGTAAGAATGTTTTGACCAAGCAGTTTTGTTCTTGGACTGAGCTGCAGTTTATGTAACTGCTGTAAATTCTTTGTGAAAGTCTTTGTTTTGTGAAGACTTTGCCATCTGGTGGCTCTCTTATGTTACTAAAGGGAATCGTTGGTTTGATTCAGTGGTCATTTTCCTGCTTTTGTTTGTCTAAACAAGAAACTGTACACATTCTTAACACAGTCCTGTATTCTACAAACAGGCTTCACTGAAACAATCTCTACAACAAGACTTACATCTTTACCTCCACGTAAGTTACCTCAAACATTTCTCACTTGATGTCTTATTTTCATATTTAAGGCTTGTACATTATAGGAAAATTCTTGCCATAATGTGGCTGTAACAAATACGCAAGAAAGTCTTTTTTACAATATGTGCTCAAAGTGGAAATTGCTGCAGTTTATTATATTTTTAACCCTCAGGAGGCTCCAGCAAGGGAATGTCTAGTAATTCTGGGGCTGCTGACCTGGAGAACAACATTTTAACCCAAAACAGTTCATATTTCTTTTCCTGTAAGCTCATATTTTTTAAATTCTAAAGCAATATTTCCAGTCTCATTCTGTTACACCTTTATTAATGGTATTTAGGCAAGAAAATGGCTGAAATCATGCCTGTCCCTGTGTTACAGCCTCTGGTGATGCGACTACAAGTGGTTTAGGATTGGGCTCCGGTGAATATCTGGTAGAGGAGACCTCTGTGAGTATAGGCAGGAGAGCAGGAGGTGCCTCTGAAGGTTTTGGATCAGGCTCAGAGCTGAGAGTGAGATCCAGATCCACTGATGGAATGAGAAGAACACAAGACTCCTGCATCTCCCCTTTGTTTCTAGAGAAGAAACGCGTAACCACTCATTCCAGCCGTTACGATGGTTAGTCAGAGATGAGAAGCCCTCTGTGTGAAAAAATAAACAAATCTGCAATCTATTTGTGGGTGTTTGTTTTATTAGTCTTTAATATTTATACTAACATGTAATCAATTTTAGGAAGCTCAAGTGAGTCATCACCAGAGACCAAAAGAAAAGGCTATGGTAAGGCTCGTAGTGACAAAGGAGGTATATATTGAAGATGTGAACTGTAGTTTTGTTTTTAATTTGTCTCTGTTTACTAGGATCAACTAGAGGAAGGACTCAGAGCAGAGGTGGGATTATTAATATATTTATAAATTATTCATATGATATATAAATAATAATAGTGTGTCATTAACTTTGGATAATAATTTATGATACAGTTTTTTTTTTTTTACAAATTTCTACAAATACTAATAGTATTTTTTTATTCGGTGTAATACCAAAAGTGCTGTACACGATTTCAGCAGTTATGATGCAGGCCTTTTCTCTTATTATCAGTAATATATTTGCAGGGGCGTAATGTATTAAGGTAACAGTAAGACTATGATGAGTTTTCTTACTCTTCTGGTTCATCAGCTGTTTTAATGTCTATCTCTCTGTCTCTGTATTTCTTTGCTTTAGAGACGGAAATCAGGAAAAGACTTCAAAGTGCATCTCCTTCCACTAGATGTAAGTTATTTAAACAGTTTGTTAAAAAAATCAGTTAGATATTCACAGAGGTACTGATCCATGTAACAGTTTTATCTGCTTTTAAGTAATATCAAATGGAAACATGTTATTTAGGAAAAACGTGTATAAGAGACTCAAGGGTTTTTATTGTATTACCATTTAATGACTTTAAAACTAAACCAGAATAGTTTGAGAGAGTGCAAAGTGAAAGGTTTGAATGTTTAGAGAGTTGTGACTGATACAGTGCTGTTGCTATAGGGACAGAGCTGGATGATGTGAAAAAGCTTTTAAAAGGTTCTCGCTCTGCCAGCGTAAGCCCCACCAGATCTCTCTCTTCCTCTCCTCTGCCCATCCCTCGCAAACCCACTGTACAGACCAAGATCATCACAGAACCAGGTAATTACAGCTAGATTAGGAGAGCTCAGGTGATGCTTGATTAGTAACGGATGAACCGATTACATCTTCTTGTATGTACCACACCTACACCTACGTATGATGGTGTATCACACCTTTGCATGTGAACCTACGTTTCACATGACAAAAAACAAATTCCCTTGTTTATGCATGCACACATAACTTGTGTTCCATCCCTATTCCAAAGTGTTAATATTTCCCTTCCAATTCCTTAGTTGAGCAATATGACAATGCTACACTGGATAGTCGCCTGACCTCATTCACATGGAATTGCTCAACACTGCCCTCTACTGTCTGCACTGGTAATGCAACCTGCAACTTCCATAGAAACGCCAACAATATGTCCACAGGAGCTTCTCTTGTCAACAGCACATCACCATGCTCTTTATCAGGTCTGCACAGTTTTGACAATAGGTCACTTCTTTAAACACATGTGATGGACAATATTTTAAAAGTAGTTGAAGTTAGCCTAATAATCAATCACTAATCAATGAATCGGTTCACCCTTGGGAAACTTTTAATATATGTGCATATATTTTATTTGGTTTCTAGTGTATGGATTCCATAACAATTTATGTACTACTAATGGAGTTATTGGTTCCAGTGGAGCTCACACACTCCCAGGTAACACACTTCTGAGGCTAAAAATATCATGTAATTATCCTTGTCATTTGTCAAGGTAATAACATATGTTGTAAGAATATGTTGTAATGAACTTTTGCACAGAAATATCTCTTTTTTTATTGGTTTATATGTATGTATTCATTAGGATATGGAGTGCAGAAAAATTATTCATCAAGCACAAACGGCACTATCGGAGTGAGCACAGGCGTCTCCACCACAGGTGTTTGTTATTATATAAATTCAGTACATCAGAACAGTAAATATGACCTGTGTTCAGTGTGAGTTTTGGCACAGTTTACGCAACCATTAAATGCCCTATTGGACTATGATGTTAAAATTGATAACAAATTAGAATCCAAAATCTTAGTAAATTGTTTTATCTATTTTTTTTAAAATGTTTAATTAAATTTGTAAATATATTTGTATATACATAAACAGTATGCATGTTGTTAAAAGTAAAATCATTTCTGGGGTGGGGAAAGTACAAATACTGTGACAGAGCATGTAATCTAGTGAAAAATATATCATTAAGCCCTGGTTTACATCCAAACCAAAAACAGTTACGGAATGCAGCTTTAAAGGAACTGATATAAGACCCCTGAATGAGAACATGAAACATGAAAACATGAAAAAAGACACCTGACAGAGAGAAACAATTCTATATGTTTCTTTATGTGTATGTATTCATTAGGATACGAAGTGCAGAAGAATTATGTAGTAAGTCCAAACAGCACTATTGGAGTGAGCACTGGCGTCCCCACCACAGGTATGTATTCACTCAATACAACAGTGCTCAACAGTAAGTGTGGCCTGGTGCCAGTATAAGAGAGTTTGGACAGCTGGACAATAAGAACATACCTGTGTTTATTTATGTGTTCTTTAGGGTACGGAGTGCAGAAAAATTATTCAGCATTTCCAAACGGCACTGTTGGAATGAGCACAGACATCTCCACTACAGGTGTTTGTTATATTCACTCAGTACAACAGTTGGGATGGCCTGATGCCAGTATGGGAGAATTTTGGACAGTTTACCTAAATTAGCTGTTTGTTGTTTTAATTTTGATTTATGACGTATTATTATAAGAAAACCTAATGTTTAATTAAAATTATGAATATATTTATAAACACATACACAGTATGTATGTTGTTAATGTGTTTGTTTATTGATTCTCTTTAGAATATGGAGTGCATAAAAATTATTCAGCAAGTCCAAACAGCACTGTTGGTTTCTCCACTATAGGTATTTGTTATATTCACTCATAAGGCTTTATGGTTTGTTACTATAGTTCCCTGAAGGCACAGCTATTGTTACATGATAAACAGAATCATTTTGTGTTCTATTAAGGAACTGACACAAGGCTTCTTAATGAGAACGTGACAAAGAAATACCTGACACTGGAGAAAGAGAACATTCCTGTGAAGAGAGACACTGAAGAACTTATTTTGACCAAAGATAGTGGCAAGCAGTTTACAAGCAGCACTCATAATGACAAAGCAGGTAAACATAAGACTGAATTAAGATGTGTAATTTTGACATGGGAAAGAAATCATTTAAAGTCATCATGATTTCAAATATTACATGATGGATAACATTATGTCTAACACTGTTTTGATTAACTGAACACCATGTGATCTTTGCTTTTAAGAGTCATATTCAGATGTTTCTATCAAGAAGGAAATCTTGACAACCAGCTATTCGGAAAATGCTCCAGTCAAGTCTAGTTCTGGCATATATTGTAAGGACCTTTATTTGAATGAATCCTTAAAATTAAATTAATGTTTGATATGACATTCATGTTTAAATGTTTTGATATATAAGAATAGAATATAAAATGTGACATTGATTATTTGGTACAAACCTAAACAATAGCCTAACAATAACATTGTTTGATACATACATAAGAAGTTTTATGTAAACATAAAACTAAAAAAAGGTGAAAAAAACTTTATAAAGTGTACACTTGTAGATATGTGAATAAAATCACAGAAATATTTTTGCCTCCAAAGATGGGTCTACAGCAGTGACAAAACATGACAAAGCTACATATGCAGGTACAACTTTTTATTATTATTATTATTATTATACACATAATTAGAGCAAAACAAATGTTGTACAGTATATGATACAGTATAGTGCTCTGTACTTCATTTACCTGTCTCCTGCTGTTTGTGTCCTGTCAGCCATTCAAAAGGATGATGACTGTGGTTGTGGAGGCGGTTGCTGTGTATGTGGGCCACACTGCTGTTCCTGGTGGAAGTGGCTGCTGGGTCTTTTGCTTGGCCTCTTACTGCTCCTTGGCCTTCTGTTTGGACTCATTGCTTTGTGTAAGTCATTATTCCCCAAAGGACGTTATACACCTACTGCCCTCACGGGGGCGACAGAGCACATCAGGCAGGCAAGGAGGACAATGATAATTCACCAATAATAATAATAATAATTTATTATTATTATTATTGCTGTCATTCATAGTATTATTATTATTATTATTGCTGTTATTCGTAGTATTATTATTATTGTTATTATTATTATTATTATTATTATTGTTATTATAATTAATGATAATAATAATAATAAAAATTATTACAAGCAAGATGGTGAGGAATGTCTGTGTAAACATACACCTGAACATTTTGTATATATTTTACAAGTGAAATAAATACTATTTAAAATGGGGAACTATCTTGTACATTTGGTCAGAACCCATCTGTCACTTTTATATTTATCAATGTAAACATTTATTTTCCTTAAAGCTGAGGAGGTGAGGAAACTGAAGGCTCGCGTCAGCACTCTTGAAGAAATTTCCTCTACCATGCACGCACACACAAGTCGCCTTTCTGCTACTGGTGATGGTGTTCTAAAAACCAATAATGGTGGATTTAAATCATCTAATGAGAATTCTCTGGATTTGGGGTCTACGACGTATTTAGGCAGTACTGCATTACAAAGAAATGTACAGCAAATACTGAAAGCAGAGCTGCAGTCTGAAGCCATGAAAGGTACACCCACACACAGACCTTTGAGGACCACTTATAAATGCTTTTCAAGATAATTATAATTTATATATTCTACTCCCACACCTTACCACTACATACAGCTGTTGACATTTGGATTCAATGCAATTTAACTGCATTTGCATTTAATGCAAAACATGATTTGGTCAAGGACAAGTTGGTCTTTGACATGTTTTACTATATACCTGAGGACATTTTCAAAACGAAATATAGAAAATATATTATAGTATATATGTATATATTAACAACATGCTTTGTTTGTGTATTTATATAGAGTTCCTTGCTTCTTCACTCAAAATTGAAAGAGGACCACCAGGGCCAAAAGGTACTGAACATACCATGAATTATAGTTAACATAGTTAATTTACAATGTCTTCAGTGAATTTGCAGACAGGTGTCTCCAGTACTACCTCTGTCACATATTTACTCTGTTTACCACTTTTAGGTGACACTGGACCTTCTGGACCCAAGGGTTTGTACAATTTTAATACTAGTGCATGGTTAGCTGTGAATTAATTGTAGTTATTTAAATTTATGTGCTTACTGTTATACACGCACAAGCATAAATTGTTTACATTTGCTTTCAGGAGACAATGGTTTACCAGGTCATGCAGGTAAGAATAATGCTTGGTCTATTTACAGAAAGTAAAAAACAAAGTTTTAACAGTTTTCCAACAGTCTAATTTTTGAATCCTTCTGATGTGTAATTCACCAGGATTGCCAGGACATCCAGGAAGGGACGGATCAAAGGGAGAAAAAGGAAGTGCAGGTACTGTACCTAACACATTGTATACAGTACAAACCTCTCTCCAGTAGAGTTTCCAAATACAAAACAAAACCCACAAAATGCCCTTTTATGACTCTGTTCTACAGAGTTTAAGACAGGAAAACCATGATTGCGTTGTCTACAGTAATGTTTATAAATATGTTTGACAGGTGAACCTGGCGCGGAAGGACCATCAGGTTTCAGGGGAAGAGATGGACAACCTGGACCCCGTGGAGATGCTGGACCGCCAGGAGAAAAGGGTGAAAGGGGTAAGATCCCACAATAACAATGAGATATTTGAACACACATCAATATAAACCTTTTCTAACATTTCTGGGGGTTTTTTCCAGGTCTCCCTGGTCTTGCTGGTGTGGTTGGTCCACCTGGGCCGAAAGGTTAATACAAAACACATTCACCTTAACTTAATTTTCTTTGTTTCTTGACTTACATTTATTAGTTTGTGGCTTTAGCTACATATATAGTGTGGTGTGGGAATGTCAAATGTTCATTGTGTAAACTACATGCATTTGTGGTAAAGCAATACAATCATGCATTTTATCTTTGTTCTTGTGTTGTTTGTTTGTTTAACAGGTGCTTCTGGTTTGCATGGTAATCAACATTTTTATTGATATTACTCTTTTTTGTGATGTCAAATAATAAAATGGCGAATGAAAAACTATAACCCGTGTCCTCCCCTGTGCAGGTGAACAAGGTCCTCAAGGATTTAGAGGTGAACCTGGTCTTATTGGCCCGAAAGGTTTGTAGCTGTGCTCTGTGTGAATGATTTTAATGTAACATGACTTATTCTGCTATTGTACCATTCAAATCCAACATTTTATTTATTATTATTTTTAGCTATTAACATTTAACTACAATTATTTTTGGTGCATTTTCACAAAGTATAATTATACACAAAATCCAAAATTTTACAAATAAAATTGTTATATCATTTTGCAGGTGACAGGGGACTTCCTGGTCCACCTGGAATTAAAGGTTTGTGACTTTTATATTTCATCCTGACCTGCATTATCTAAATAAATTTATCATCATGTGATAAATATAGCAAATCACTGTTGTCAGTGTAAATGTATGTAAATGATGTGTGTATTGTATCTCTGAAATAATGTGTATATTGTATAATGTGTGTAGGTGATCATGGTGAGAGAGGTGAAAGTGGCTTTCCAGGTATGTATGTTTAGGCTGAGCTTGATTAGGATGTGTTACAGTATGTTTAAATTTGGGACATATAACTGATTAAGTGTAAACTGTTGAACACTTCATCAGGTGTTTCTGGAGCTGCAGGGAGACCTGGACCACCTGGTGAAAAAGGAGCTAAAGGATCAGCAGGTGATTTATTTGTAGGAACAGTCACAAACTTAATGTTCAAGCTTAGGTTGACAGTATATAAAGCATTTATATTACATGAAATGTTGGTCCTTGACCCCTTATATTTTAAAGCTCCAAAAGCATTCTTCTGTATGATATCATTATTTTGTAGGCCTCTTTTCAGAAACTAAAGATGTTTAGTTGGCTGTGATTGTATGACACCCAAGCCATTATTAAAGTGTTATAGCCTGGGCCTCTTCATTGGAAATCTTGGGTTGTTATAAAAGACATTCCCAGATATTCCTTCTTATCTTGGGTTTTTTTAACCTTCACTACTTAAACATCTTTAGGAGCTTTCCTCTGCCACAGAGCTCTCAGGGGCTTAAAACATATTAAGGCATGATTTTCTGTAAAGCTGCTTTAATACAATATCTGTTCCACTGTAACAATAACAATGTTCTGACTTGGCTGTAATTTCATACTAGGGCCTTCAGGTGCTGATGGTGAAAAGGGTCAGAGAGGTGAGTTGCATTTCAGAATTTTGATTTTAAACTAAACAATGTTTCCAGTCTTTTGTATCTGTATCCATATCTGCTGTTTATGTTCCTCCCCAGGTGAGACAGGGTCAATTGGCTTACCAGGAATCCGAGGACCACCTGGGCCACCCGGTGAAGCTGGGTTACCAGGTATGAGATCTAATGTCATGCAGAAAAACATTTTTTCGATCATTTAAACACAAATGACTTGGTTAAATAATCCACTGCTCTGTTTAAATTAGGAACTCCTGGGATTCAAGGACCTCCAGGTAAACACATCACAACTTTCTTCCTGATTTATTTGTATTTTATTTGTTTACTTGTATTTTTGTGCAGTACAGTTGTGAGTGGTGCTGAAATAGTTATAATTTGTTTTCTTTCATTACAGGCATTCCTGGCATTCCTGGTCATCCTGGGGCTAAAGGTGTTGTGTGATGACATTTGTATTATATAATAGATGTATAGACTATAGAATCATTTTTATCTTGTTAAACAAGTCTTGTGTTTATTTGATGTATTTATTGTTTGAAGTATTATTGAATATTGGAAGTATATCTGTAATTAAAAGTATGCTGAACATGTTTCAATCCTGAAAATGATCACAGGTGAGATTGGTGTAGCTGGAAGAGTGATTACTTCTGGTAAGTCTACATGATATATTAAAACACTGAACAGCGCACTACAGTAAATACTGTGAGTGATTACTTGTAAATCTGAAGTTAACTTTGCTGGTTTTGCAGCAGGTTCTGGCTCAGTGGCAATCCCAGGACCACCTGGTCCTCCTGGCCCACCTGGACCTCCAGGACTTTCAGGCATGTTTATAGTCTTCATACATCACCCAAACAAAACTAGAGTTAAAAAAACATGTCTCCTGTTAAATCCACAACAAAAACAATGCATATCGCATTCGGGACATCATATGTAAATCATATGTAAATATTGGTAAAGGTACAAATTTCATAAAACGAATAACACTTACAGAGTAGTAAACATGACAGAGTGATGAGTGATGAATACTTGGACTGTTCACACTGCCCAGCTATAGCAGTCTAGTATTTATTTCTGTTAATATAGTATTTATGATTTTGTGTACATTCTCCAGATTAACAAACTGTCTGTCTTGTCTCACTAGGTCCAATTGGCCCTGCTGGACATCCTGGTCAGCCTGGTAAAGTTGCATCTATTGCATCCGCTGTTGCTATTTTACTCTATGAAATACAATTACATTAATGTCATTCCATTCACCCACCCATCCATCTCTGTTTATGCAGGTCCTAAAGGTGCTAAGGGAGATCAAGGAGAACAAGGAGAACCTGGTATCTCAGTAAGAACAAGTGAGACAGTGAGTTCAAGGAGAGGAGAAAGTGAGTCTTTATTAAAAACAACATTCAACATAAGTAGCTTGGAGAGACATGTTTATGTAACTGTTGTATGTCTGATATTTTAGGTGTTTATGGCGCACAAAATGGCTTTGTCACTGGACCACCTGGTCCTCCTGGCCCCCCAGGGCCTCCTGGACGTCCAGGTATAATAACAATATCAAGGTTTCAGTATTTTAAATGTAAACTACAAGGTCTGATAAAGTAATAGACTGACCTGTGTCAAGTTTCAGTATGACCTTTAGACTTGATAAATGAGATTTCAATGCATTTAATCAATGTCTATTGCTCTCTCCTAACAGGAGATTCAGTACATGGTCCACCAGGTCCACCTGGCCCATCAGGTACAATGAACTCTACCCAAATATTAAATTTAATTTTGAATTTTATGTTTCAGTATTTCAGCAAGAATTCATATAACCATATATAAAGCAATTTGACAGTGATGGCATAGCAGAGAGCTCATTACACATTACACTGCTATAGTGGTATACTGTTCCCAACTGTTTTGTGATTGTTTGTAGGATATGGCAGACCAGGTCCAAAAGGAGAAAAGGGAGATTCAGGAGGCATTGTGCCTAATTCAGGTTTGGTTACAGCACAACGCCATATTTAGTCCTACAGATAATTGTTTTTTTTTTATCTCACGATTTGACAAATTCTGCCACTGCAGGAACGTTTCATGCTGGACTACCTGGGCCACCCGGACCTCCAGGTGCTAAAGGAGCAACAGGTGCATCATCATGTTATTAAATAATCAAAACTGATGTTTAAAATGCTTCTACAAGTATTTTTGTTGCACCATATGCATTGCTTTTAACCTATTAGCAATAAGGTGACTAGGAAAGCATTATATCAGAAAGTATTTAGTTAACTATAACTATAAAATATCTAATGATATATATGTAAACTTCAGGTGCCCAAGGTCCAAGGGGATATCCAGGTTAGATTATTTTCTGCAACTAACACGTCAAATACATCACAATAATAATTATGAACAATAAACACACCTTAAAATATATGGATCATCACATGTCTTATAACAGTACTTTATTTTTCACGTAGGAGAACCGGGTCAGCCTGGCCTTCCAGGAAGTTCCGGTAGAGTAAGTAAGTTAAAGTCACATTTTTTATGTTGAACAATGGGAACTTGTTTTTAGTTTGCTTCTGGGAACATTCTAAATAATTAGCTGTTAACTGAAATGCTGTAAAGAGATTATAAAGATTTTGACATATCGTTTAAAAATTTGACAAAGTTTAACAAAGTTTTTGAAGTGTTCAAAACAGTTACTGTTTCAGTTTGATCATTTAATGAAAGCCATAATCAATACAGAATGAGTAATTATTCAATTTGTTACAGTCACTGAATATAGTGCAGGTCAAGGGCTGCCTGGTCCTCCAGGGCCTCCTGGACCACCTGGACGAGATGGCCAGAAAGGTAAAAACCTTGAATAATGATGATAAAACATTGTACTCAGGTGTTACAGTATCTAGGATGCCACTTACTTCCTGTTTTCCTGTTTTTATTTTAATAATTCCATAGGGGATCCTGGAATTCCAGGTACAACAGTAATCCAAGGAACCTCAAGAGGTAAATATTAATATAATGTACTGCACTTTAAGTTTCTAACTGTTTTAGTTTTGATTAAGCATCACTATTTGTGTCTATACAATACCATTAACTTACTGAAGCCCAGATTACGTTAAGCAGCTAAAACATAGTGTTGAAACTTTCACTTCTGCTGCCCTCCCACAATGTTGAATATCTTAATTCTTAGGCGCAGCTGCAGTCGGGCCCCCAGGCCGGCCTGGTCCTCCAGGCCCCCCTGGCCCCCCTGGTGCTCCAGGGCATTCTAGCTCATCACATTCTGTACATGATTATCGTCGTTACATCATGGAGTACATGCAGAGTGAGTGCCTGTTCATTTGGATGATCACTGATTTAAATACACACTCCTGAAGGTAATTTCCTGATGACTGTGTGTCTTGCTCCACAAAGGTGACAGTATGAGGCAGCAATTGTCTAGTATTCGGGGGCCTCCTGGTCCACCTGGGGCTTCAGCGTCTGTGGAGGAAGTGGCATCTCGTGTTATTGCCTATCTTCAGCGTAAGCCTTAAACTCTTCAAGAATAAAAACTGAATTTTGTGTCGTTTAGTTTTGAGGCCATCTTCTATGTATGCTAGACCAGTTTACTATGTATGTATGCCCACTAATGTTAAAAAAAGTAACTCAGTAGTCACATTGTGGTAATATTTTGTTTGCCTGTAGCTCAGCTGGTAGGTCATTGTGTTAGCAGCATGAAGGTTGTGAGTTTGATTCCCAGAAAACACATGTACTGATAAACTATATACCTTGAAATACTGTAAGTGAATTTGGATAACAGCATCTGCCAAATACATAAATGTGTGTATTATCAACTTGTTTCAGGCTCTGGAGTCAATGGTGTCATTGGTGTCAGTTTTAGCCAAGGTCCTCAAGGCCCACCTGGTCCTCCTGGCCCACCTGGAAGTATAACTACTGAATTAATTATTGCTCTTTTACAGAGTAAGTTAATTATAGAATGAATTCCTTCAAATATTTTATTGTTTTTGAGGATTGATTTGTATTAATTGATTGTCTTTCCTGTGCTTAGGAGATGATGTGAGACGTTATGTAGTTGGCCCTCCAGGACCGCCTGGACCACCTGGAAGTATTTCCACTACCTTTAATACACAGGAAGTAGCAAGCTATGTCATCAGATTAATGAAGGGTGTGTGTCCATCTAGCTGCTGTATTTTACTGAATTTAATGTCAAAGCTGCAGTGTGTTATTTCTACAACACTAGGGCTCAAAAATGAACTGCAAAACAAGATCCCCAAACACTTCCCCACCTGCCATTGTTTGGGTATTTCTGCTTCAAACTCACAGCATTGGTTAAGCCAATTTGTTATGTAACAAATGGATGCTGAAATCTCCACAGGGTCATGGTGTTTAAACTGTTTACACTGCTTGCAGAAATCAGTTTCCGAATGGCTTATAATTTGCATATTACACTGGGATAAAAGAAATCATCGAAAAGCATTTTAACAAAAATGACACGCCGCAGCTTTAAGTTATTTGTCAGGCTTATTGGTACTGTTTACCATATATTACTTCTGTCTAACAGCATCTGTGAATTTGTTTTTAGATCAGGGATTGATAAATAGACAAGGACTACCAGGTCCTCCTGGCCCTCCTGGCTTGCCAGGTTCTACCTACAGCGACATAACTGCTTTGATTCAGAGTATGTGATTCAATTTTATCATGTAAAGACATTTTAAGTAATACACAACTTATTGTCCGTGGACCATTTTATACTCACAGTTTTTATTGTGTGTTTTTAGATTTGGTTTAGTTTTATAACACATTAGAAGAGCAGTCTTATCTTAGATGACCCTTGTATGTTCTTGTAGAGTCAGGGCTTATGGGAAGCATTGGACGTCCAGGGCTTCCCGGACCTCAAGGAATACCGGGACCCCCTGGTCCACCTGGTGCCCCAGGAAGCAGCTCTTCTGTAGTCTCAGGTTACAAACTTGAGGACATCCAGCTCTACCTGCAGAGTGAGTCATGTGACACACCAGCACATTTTTATATTGTCCGCCTCACATTGCAGTGTATCATGAAAATAACATTTCGTGATTTTATGGTATATAGAGAGTGGTTTTAGAGGACCTCCTGGTCCACCAGGACCACAAGGACCTCCAGGAGACACTAGAGCAGTTATATCATATAGCGGATCTGCCCAAACCCAGCGAGAACACATCCGTGCTGAGCTGCAGGAATACTTTAACAGTGAGTTTGTCACTCACCACCTGACACCTCTGTATAACTTTTCATTGGACATATTCACTTAGAAAGGTGATATTTAACCGATACACCAAGTTACGGGGTTCTGCTCCACCCTGCATTCTCAAAGCTGAAAAGAATGAAATAAAATCTGCACCCATGTCTTGGATTGTCCTGGTTCACTGCTAAAACATATGATAGTTGATTGCAGTATCAATTAGCATCTGGTTTCTTCAGGTGACACTGTAAGACGCTACTCTCTTCCTGGGCCTCCCGGACCCCCTGGACAGAAAGGTGAACGGGGTGAGCCAGGACACAGTTATCAGAGTGTCAGAAGAGAATACCGTTATGGCACTGAAACTGGAGAACCACTAGACTACTCTAATGTCGCACTGAAAGTGACTGACTACATAAAGAGTGAGTATAGTTTTATTCATGCCTCATGCACCAGAGAACAATACTCATTATAAAGCTTTATGCCAATTAAAGTAATGGATTCCGTACTTTAAGCAGTTTGAATTTACTACAGAATTATAATAACTAGTATTATGGGTTTAAGACAAGTCCCTTACCATATTTAATATTTGTGAACCGTCTATAGATTGATGCCCTGTATTTTATTCTTGTTCCGTAGATCAGGGTCTACTGCAGGACCTGACTGAGAGCTACTGGAGAGAACAAGCAGGAAGAATCCAAGGACCACCTGGGCCTCCTGGTCCTCCAGGCTCCCCTGGGTATAGCCGTGTGTTTGCTGCCTATGGAAACGTGACTGCCGACCTTGTGGATTTCTTCAGAAGTCAGTGTCCACTTTAACTGACATAATTACACGTAATCACTACACCCTGCTTAGATCATTATTCGAAAACGTTATTTACTTTTTTTAGTACATGGGACCATTCCAGGGCCCCCTGGCAGGCAAGGGCCAAAAGGAGACAGGGGATATCCTGGACCAAGAGGAGAGAAAGGTACCTGTGACAGCGCGCTCATGATAATGACAGCCATGATTCATACAGCTTTAGTGCATTGCACCAAACATGAAATCAACAGTTGTAATAAGGATAAAAACATACATGTAAATAATGTCAGGTGGTGCAAATTTAAAGCACTATTGTTATTTCATGATCCATAGGGGAGACAGGAAGTGCAGGAATTCCTGGCAACCCGGGAGAAAGAGGACCTCAGGGACCAAAAGGAGAGAAGGGTGAAAAAGGTTGGAAAACACCAGACATATTATTCATAGTGTACTTGACAACCCATTCTGATAAGTTTCATACTGTAATTATTTTAGAACTAAATAGTCATCATGCATCTGGTAATGCTATAGTTCTTAGAAACGCGACTCAGTCCAGCAGTCATTGTGACATCTGTCTTTCCATTTTTAAACAGGTGATATTAAGTCTGGTAGATGGAGAAGAGCCACTGGTGTGTAAAGGCTTGCAACATTGCAGCAGAAGTGCCACATAGACCATAAAAAAGACACATACCTTTAAGAAGATAAATACATAAACTTGCCTCTTTATGAAGTAATGCAGGTCAGAGGCTTGTTTGGGTTCTGTTTTATAATCAAACAAATGCATGCAATATTTAATCCATTACACAATCAGCGCTTTACTAGGGTTTAAGAAAACAGTCTTACAGTCTTCATTTTTTTATCTAATATTTTAAACAAAAGCACTTGAAGTGTATTTTTTTACTCAAAGGGCTTTATAATTGCCTTTATTTTTTTACTACAGTGGTTTGGCTGTTTTTGTTTTGTATGAATCATGAATATAGTGTTTTGCAAACAGCAAGAGATCAGAATGTATCATGGATGACACACCAGTCCAAACAAAATAAAGTATTCAGAACACCTGAGATTTGTGTTTTACATCATTATAAGCAACCTTCCAAGACCAAGAATAAAAAACGCTAACAAATCAAAATACAATGATAGTTTTATTTACAGCATTCTTACAATATATCAATGGACACAAGCTTTCAGATACATAATCAAAATGACCTCAAAAATGCATTAGATATTCCATCAAAGTGCTGCAGAAGGTATAGGTCAATGTTCAGCAGTATGATATTGGGATATCTCTTTGGAAAGTTATCCCAGTTTTTAATGCATTTGTGCACACACATGGAAAACGTGTGGTCTGTTCAAAGAGCTCGTGCCTCTGGTCAAATACAGCATTTGGGATTTCTCTTAGCATGCAAGAGGTATGAGCACAGCATGTCATTTCATGGATTTGATACAGGAAAAAATTTGTGAAAAATTAGGTTTTCTTGCACAAAACATGTTATCAAAAATAAAGCTTGAATCAGATGGAAAGTCCTCAGCAACAACAGCTCTACATTTGACTATCAAAGAACATATTCTTCATTAAAAAAACAATTACAATGTAACATGCAATTTTATATTTAATTACTCTTATACATTGATGATACAGGAAGAAACAACAATAAAAATGTTTAACTTCGGTTAACTTCATAACTTTTCAACACCATACATAAAAACATTCAAAAAAGCAAAGACTGCCCTATTTTCCTTCAATATGTGAAATTATTTTGCTCATAAAAATAAACTTGGGTACTGCAGATCCGCCAAATGAGAAATGACAAAATATCAGGGCACTATTTTTGTTGTAATGTACTACTGAGATCACTACTGCATATATTTTGTTTTTAAAGTGTGCAACGTTATTTTGCAGTGTACATTCCTTGAGTTTAAGGGTAAATGTCTTTGATGCAAATGTCTTTTATAGAGCAAATACTGTTCTAATAAGACCGCTAAAAATGGTTTTAAATTTTTGTTTTAAAATGATTTGCATGGACATTAAAATCAGGTCAATATGGCAAAATAACATTAAAATAAAAAAAAATAACAGCTGATAACAACAGCAGAACCACACTGATGTGCTAATTAAGTTAGCTGTGCAACTTTTGTGCAACATTTAGAGAACAGAGTTTAACAGTGACGAGAGTGAAGTTTTTTTTTAAACATGACCTTTGATTCACTGGTGCATAATTCACCAGTGAATCAAAACAGGTGTTTTACCTTATCTTTGATGTCATGCTTTGCACCATGTGACCCTTATTAAGACTATTTTATTCATTTATTCCAAAACAACATGACATTGCCCGAGTCTATCCACTGTTCATTTGTGCCAATGCCTCAGACACAAATTACCATCATCAGAAGAACACAGACAGAAAACTTGCATTAATCCATTGGATTCAATGTGGCAAAAAAGCATGTCAAGGTTATGCATCAGGTTTGTCCTTCACTGTTAAGACATATCATCCTTGTGTATTTCATACTACAGAATTTCATTTCAACCCCATGCTCTTACTCTGATTAAATACCTTCGAAAGGCAAATGATCATTTCACTAGAACAGCCTTCTCTTGCTTCAGCATGAAAGTTATGAGCCAGAAGAGTGGACGCTGGGAATAGGGTAAAATTTGGAGACTCTGCTCTGGGCTGTGGGGTTGAGACATTCAGATTCTCCACTCATCTTAAAAAACACTTCCTGTTCCTGCAGTTTGCGTGTGAACTCTTCCTCCAAAGCCTGAGAAACAGCAGAAAGGAATAAATTCTCTCCAAACAGTACATCCTCATTCTTAATATATTACTGAAATTAAACTGCTGAAGTATATACTCAAGCTTATAGCTGATTGGTCGGTGTTAAGTAAACATTCTATGATGACATGCAGATTCAAAGTTTCCAGCATCAGCGTATAAGTGTCAGGCTAAGCATGGCTGAGGATGATGTCAGATTGGATTGTGCTATTCCTCAAATCAAAATTGTCAAGGATAAAACACACTGTGAATTTACCTTCTTCCTGGGCCGAAGCTTCTCTCTCCAGTCTTTCAGCTCTTGACTGTGCTCCTCATCTAGCTCCTTCAGCTTCTGAGTCTCATGTTCAATCAGCAGGTGGCATTTCTCATTCTGAGGGTATTAAGACAGTGAAGTGCATGTTACCACCAACAGAGGGCACTGAAGTCTCCAACTCAATGTAAAAGAGAGCGAGACTGAAAGTGTAAACAGAATCAAAAGTAAATGTGTTATTGACCTGCATCTGTTGAAGCTCTCTGATGTTGGAGTCACACTGTAGCTGCAGGTCTCTCATCTGGTTCTCATGTTTCTGATGCTGATGAAGTCTCTCATTCTTCTGTCTCTTTTCCTCTTGAGCAGCAAACTGCTCAAAAAACAAAACAGACAAAATTCCAGTTTATATAAAACCTGATTCCCTTGATGTTGGCACTTCTTCTGAAAACTGATTTACAGTCTGACCTGTTTGATCTTCTCTCTGTCCTGCTCTGGTGTTCCTGTGCCAGTGATCCGCAGGCTCTTTTTAAACATGGCCATACGGGTCTTTGCCTCCCCACGCTGGATCTTTGGCAGCCGAGCTCTCTCCTGTGCCTGCCTATTCTTCATCTCCTCGATCAGCCGCTGGTTATAACCTTGCATCTGCTCCATCTCCTGAAGAACAAACCCATAAGAAAAACTGGACAGTCAGTGTGTTCACATGCAGAGTTTCAGCAATCTGAATCAAAGCAATCTGACTCCAGATTCCAAGTGTGCTGTTTATACCTAAACAATCCAAATCCAAACAATGACAATATCTGTCTGCCTCAATTTCTGTGTATGAAGTGTGACATGACAGTTATTCTTCTCTAATATTTTATTTAAAATTGTTACAAAAAAAACCTACATCTCTTTCATTTGGAAATTTTATTCAAGCTCAGTCAGTCAGTCAGATTATTAAGATTATTAGGCTGCATGTAGCTAAATTAAGTTATATAGCTTTAGTAGCTGTTGTTTTGTAACCCCTCTGGCCCTTCACTGAACAATCTGTGATTCACCTTGTCATGCCTCTTGAGTAGCTGATGTCTCTGCATAAAGTACTGGTCCTTCAGCTGCTGCTTCAGGAGCTGGTGTTTCTCCTGCAGGTGTCGCTCTTCCATCTCCCACATGGCTGCCTCTCGAGCTACGTGGTTGAGCCAAAGAACAGAAGAAAATAGAAGATGACACATCAGGCAAGGGTTTTACCAGGAAACCAGACCGTGTGACTCAGTGTAGGTTCAGACATGTTTGCTGTCCTTAGGTCACATGGTTCATTACATGTCAGTCCATATCACAGGCAGTTGATTTCAACACTGTCTGTCTGGGATCATCTCATCAAATGAGATCTGGGCCAAACCTCTGGAGGCATACGGACAGCGTTTATAGGAACCTGAGGACTTAATAATTGGACTTCTGTCTGAAAATAACATGCAGTTTTAATTGTATTGCAATAAATGGAGTAGAGTTCTTTACTGTCTGTAAAAACCTACAGTACCAATGATTATTTGTAATTGTATCTGCATATTAAAAATAAAACTTTGCAGAACCACTAAAACCACAGTTTTAACTCAAAAACTTCTTTATTTTACCACTTAAGTCATCATCTGTATATTGGATGGCCTGAGGGAGAGTACATTAACAGCAAATATAAATTTTTGGGTAACTATCACTTTAATCTAGGATATATGGTATTTTACCATGAAGCAAATATTTAAATGTTAGAACAGGCTCTCTCTAAACAGTGGCTGACCTCTCATGAGCTGCTGCTTGTGGTTGAGACAGTCTCTCTCTATGGTGGCAATCTCCAGTTTGTGCTGCTGGATGATCTTCTTCAAAGCCCCATCCAGCTCCTGCTGCTGCCTCTGGAGAAACTCTTGCTCCTGAGAGAGAGAGAGCAAGAGAGAGAAAGAGAGAGAGAGAAGCCACAAAAAAGAAAAGGAAGAAAAAGGGAATCGGGTAGGGAAACAGCAGAGATGTTCTAAATTAGTATCTGTCCATCTGTACACGCTCCAGGAAGCAGCAGTGACATATCACATGAGCACCACCACAGCACTGATATCACAGCACTGAGAGCAAAGTCACACCCCATCCATTAAACAGAGAAAACATTCAGATTTCATGATCAATGGATAAAGACTGTATATGAAACCAGTGAAAAGATTAACAATACAAACAAATTACAGTTGTAACATAACCTAAAAGTAGGCCAAGGCAGGTTCCTCTGCAGTGTTTTTGAGGAGAAAATGTCTTCAGACAATGTATTTTATGAGACCCAAGAGTATATTATTATTAATAATAATGATCTTAGTAATCACTTTGGTGAATGTATAATTAAATTACCCAAACATTTTATCCTGATGCAATAATAAATAAATAAATGTGGGATGGAAAATTTATGAATAGCAGACGTTTTGATTCTGCTAAAATCTGGTCTCAAACTCTGTGTGGGCCTGCCTCTGACTCAACCAGAGCAATATAAATCATATGTAATCTACAACAACATCAATAATAATAAACATAATATTCTTATTAAAAAATCATCTATGACCTAAATTTATGAGTGATCTGCTCGTCTCCTGTTTGAACTTGACCTTCAGTGGCACAAAGAAAGCAGCACATGTGATGCACAGAAACTTGACTGGAGCTTCAGTAACAGTATGAGAGTGTATAGAGACAGAAGAGATACTGAGACACTGCAGCAACACAGCGACAGCACTCCAAAACAACAGAGCATCTTCCTACCCGCATGTGCCATCGACCCACAACTAAACACTACTGCACTCTTATGTAGTCACTGTCATTAGATCACTTCTACAGGGTAGAATCATCATTAGGTCTCTGCTACAGTGTCATTCAGCAAATATATGATCCAGGTGTGTGATTAAATAATACTGTAGTGACTGAACAGATGCTCACATGGAAGCATTACTAAGTACCAGAGAGACCATAATAACTTGTGTTGTCAGGTGCTGGTTTTGTGTTAATGCATTGCATAGCATTTCGATGTCTTTTTTTTGTTTTAAAGGCTTTAAATCTGAACTAAATGTTATAGGCCCCATGAAACACTTGACATTTCCTTCCTGCCGTGTGCTTCCTCTTTTGACATATTTAGAGTACATTAGCACATACTGTAGATGGCCATGTATTAAAATCCACAATACCAATTTGAATTAATGGTGTCTTCAAATGTTAAACTAAACATCAGCTAAACTACAAGTGAATGCGCTGCGACTTATATTGCTGTCGAACGGGCACATGTGAGAGGATTGAGTCATGAGGAGAAAGGAGACTTACATCCTGCATCTGAGCGTTGAACAGAGCACATGAGGACAACTGAAAAGACTGTACCATAACCTGGGCCACACCCTGTGGAGCAAAACACAGCCAACTCCACCACGTCAGGAACAGGGGACACACCAGCACTCAACCATACGCCACACAAACCACACACCTCTCATACACTTTTCCCTGTAATCTATTAGCACTCTCGCGGCAATCTTGCGTGCAGAGAGAAATCTGTTCTACCAGATGGATGAACAGAGGCAGAGGGAGATGGATAAGCAGCAGGTGAGTCTGAAGGTCAGTAAGGGCCCATCAGGACCGTCATCTGTCATCCTGGACATGCTTGATGATATGCAGCAGTCATCATTAGTCTGTTTTAGTCCCTTGTGATGGATGCAACATACAGGTTATGTAACAGAAAGTTTTGTTCTCCTATAGCTCATGGGAGTGCATGGCACTTGCAACACCAAGGTCATGGGTTGAATCCCAGGAAATACACATACTGATAAAATGCCGTAATTGTAAAAGTAATTTTAAGGCAGAACCTAGATTTTTTTTATGCCTTCACACTTCAATGGCATAAAAGGGAAGTTTAAGTTGTTTGTTGCGTGTGTTGTAGCTGGTGACTAATTTACCTCTTCATGTTGAGCGACTGCTAGGTCTTCCCTTAAGCGTTTCATGAGCTCTTTTCTCATGTGTTTGGGGGAAAGTCCGACCTCTTGTTTGACCTACAGTGAGCATGCAGACTGTTGGGAATGGAGGCTTCAAATTCACAGGGATTGATTACCGTAACCAAATCATTAGTGTGGGAATGTCATGCAAATTCTGACACGAAGATGTTAATTCACTATGATGATGATAATTGGTTCATTAGTATGTGAGAGATAATCATCCAAACCACTGATTATTTCCAACTCAAATGTGTTAACTGTTAATAAAAAGACAATTCCAAAAGCCCATGATTGGATAACATCGAGAGTTAATCAGAAGCTGAAGAACAGTGAAAGCCCCATAATATCTACTGAAGCAGATCCCTTCTTCATACCCGCTAACATGACAGTCATCAGAATGTGGCTGATGCCTTCAAAGTAGTCTAAGTATTAAAAAAGATGCACACTTCTAAATAGCTGACAGATATTGTTTTGTAAGTGGAGCTGAAGTCTTCAGCTGGGCATTGTCCTCAGCAGATCAGCAAGGGAAGTCACATGTCACTCTAATGTCAAAGTGTCAGTCTGCTGAACAAACAGACAGAAGTTTTGCCTGGGGTCACAAAGCTGTTGCACTGACTCCTGTGACCCCGGACTCCAAAATGTCAATCACTGACAAACTGTCGTAAAAATACTCAGTTTATATTTTTACATTTATTTAGCATAATATTAGCTGTAGGCCAAAATGCTTTTTTAGATATACACAGAAGTGTGCATCTTACATTAGATAACACTTTAACAATAACTTTATAAAGGGAAAGTCTTGTAAATGGAAAGAAATCAGTAGTACACAGACTATCTATACAGTAAATTCCTATGAAATAAGAGGCCCTTCACCACAGCAATGATCTCCATTCATAACACCACACTCACACAAGCAACACCATTAGTGACATTTACAAAAGAAAAAAACATATCAAAACCGCATCTGTTATTACATGTACATTTTTAAACTTATTCAAATATTATACATTAATCAATTAATAAATAGTAGTCAAGATGCATTTGAACTGTGTAGGATGAGAAAGAAAGACAAAGAAGATACTACCATGGCTGACTCCATTAAAGCATGGCCATGCAGATGAAGAGTATAAGAGCAATCTTAAACAAATGCCACAGGAAAAAACAAAACCAAAACTGGAGGAATTAAGAGACAATCCATATGCGCTAATACACCACGCCCAAATGTTGACTGATCATGCAATACCACACCAAACAGAGCTGAAACATGCTTATCATGTTCGTTACTATGAAATCAAATGCAGCATCAAATATCAAAAAGCAACTAAGACCTGTGACAGATTCATGAAGCCATGCAAGATCATTTGCACAGAAATCCTTCTATTCACATCAACAGCCGCAGGAGGAACATTAGAGAAAATGAAAAGAGCCTTTATTTTCTTCCTAAGCCAACGCTAAGCCAGTTAACCTTTAAAGCTGGCTCCGAGGCCTCTCAGAGGAAGAGGGTAATTGAATGCAAGAGCCAGAAATTTGTTAGGCAAACATAATGTGATGGTTAAAGAACTGCTTTGCATTTACGAGTCTGATTACAAAGTGAGACTGCTGAGATGTGTCAAAAAGGACAGGTAAGGGAAATCACATTCAGAAGCAAAGCTGCTACATTCATCAGTGAAACACACAAATGTCTGGTTCTTTTCTTAAGTTGCATCCGCAGAGAGCCAGAATGAAAGAAAAACAAAATCCAAGCAGCCCATCTCAAAGCGCACCAATCAGGGATGTGTCAGAGTAATCGATTAGTCAAGTCAGTCTTAACTGTTTGTTTTTTAAAACACAAATCAAACTACTAGCAAATTGATGAGTGTGTTTTAACTTTGTTTTGAGTACTTGATTACTTATTACTGTAAGTGTCAATGTGCTTCACTACAAAATTACTCAAACATTCATCCCCAGTGCCAAACACATGCATATACTAAAAATGCGCTCAAGTCACTTAGGATAAAAGCATCTGCTAAATAAATAAAATGTAAATTTAAATAACCGTAATGCATCTGACTCCTGCACCTGTCTTTCCTGGTTACCTCTTTTTTGCGGTTCTTCAGCATGTTCTGGAACTTAGAGAGTTCCTTGTCCTGCTCTGCTTTGATCCTCTTGGCCTCATCTCTTAGCCGGTTGGTGTGGTCCTGCTCCAGGCGCTCAATGGTCTGTTTCTGCTGTTTCTCAAGGTTCTCCACCTCCTGGTCATACTGACGCTTTTTTCCCTGTAGGATATATATATATATATTTAATATTTACATATACACATTTATATACATATATATACTTTTTTATATACATACATACATTTTATATATATATATGAAAGAGAGAGCGAGAGAGAGCAAGAGAGAGAAAGAGAAAACACAAAGAGGAATACTGAATTCCTGTAATTGACCACTAATGCGCTCCAAGCAATTTGAGCTGTGTGCTGCTGTCCCTGTGAGACTTCATTAAGCTATTGAACCTGAGCTCAAAGATAGTAGCACCAAAACATGCTACAGTAACACTGTGGCTTGACCAGATGTGATAAGTTTCAGAACGGTAAGTCACAGAAAAGCTATTTTTCTGTACTCACTGAAAACACAACACTTTGCACAGCTGCAATTTCATGTCACTTTGATGTTTAATATAAAGGTATGTGGAGCAGGAGTTTGTGATATTTCTGTGGTGTCCGCCATGAATGGCAAAAACTGTGTGATGGGCTTAAAAGGCACATATGATCCAAGCTGAGCCTTGTTTACACAGCCACAAGTCACAATTTCTGTTGTGTGCCAGCTATAACGCAGAATTGATCATTTCTTGCTGTAGTGCATCATGTTTGATTATAAACACAGTGTAATACACTTTGTTACGAATGAAGCTGGTTTGGTTTAGATATTTTAACACCTCATGCTACTTCTAGAGTAAGGAAAACTAAAACAGTTCTTTCAGTGTTTACAGGCAAAACTAAACTGTTAACCATAAGCAAATACTGTACTGCTGAATGTAAATAAATGCAGTGAGGCAAAGAGGATGCTAACCGCCATCTCCTGCTCAAAGCGTCTAAAGAGCTGCTCTTTCTGCTGCTGGAGTTTGTTGCTGAGCTGCTGTTGAGCTCTCTGTTCTTCCTTCTGCAGCAGTCGGAGTTCTCGAAGCTCCTGACGCCTACAGCACAACAAACCCATTTACATGTGCAATGACTAAAAGGATAAAGGCTTTTTCTGGGTTTTTAAAACATTACTTATGCATCATTTACAGCAAATCTAAATACACTCAAAGCCTTGGCTCACAGCAAGTGATGCAGTGACAGAAAGACATATCTGGGTTACTGCATGATGGCAGCTTTATTTGATACCTCAGGAATCTCAGTTCCTCGCTCTTGGTGTCATTGTCTGTGACAATCTTGGATGTGGTGACGCTGACTTCCACACCGTCAACCAAAAACTTTCGGGTCTTCTTCAGGGTCTTCTTCTGCCGCTTGATGTCCTGTGGGAAAGAATGAGGTTTACGGAAGATATTGGCTTCCAAAGGCTTAATTTCAATCATGTCTGGGCACAGTTTAAGCAATCATGGTACCTGAATAGAAACAGAGCCCTCCTTGCTTTTGCAGAGGAAGCTGGAGATTGACAGATTGATGTCGATGCTATTAGTATCTGCAGCAGAACTGCTTCCCGAGTCAGAATCTTTCTCCTTTTCAGCATCAGGATTCCCCACCGGAGCTGCTTTGAGGTCATTCTCAGGTTCGGCCTCTGGCCTCTCTTCATTGGCTTCTTGAGGTTCCTCTGTTGCTATGACCACTTTTTCCTTTACATCATTGTTGACAATGACAGGTAATTCATTCACAGAAGTCTCCTCTACAACATCTACCTTCTTTACCTCAGCTGACATGTTTTCTGTGGTTTCTGGTGCATGTCCAGGTTCTGGTCTCTCAGCCTCCTCTTCAGCATCATCCTGGGCTTCTGCTTCCCCTTGAGGAAACTTCTCCTTCACTTCTTCTGTAGGGACATCTGGTGAGGTTATTGCTCTCTCCTTATCTGCCAGTTCTTTTTCATCCAACTCTTCCTCAGTTGGTTCAGCATCTGTGGTGATTTGTGTTTTGGTTTCCTCCATCTCCTTATGTTGTGTTTCTTTATTCTCTTCTTCTTTCTTCACTGATGGCTCTTCCACCTTCACTTCTTTCTTCTCTTCCTCGCCAGTCTCCTCACTGACAGTTACAATCTCTTGGAGCATGCTTTCAGTGTCATTTGATGCTGGAGGGTTTGGCAGATCAGGAATTGCTTCTTCATTGGTCACTGGCGTAGAAGATTCTTCTTGTTTTGATACGGTCTCCTCACCAGAAGGTGAATCCTCAGTGCAGGCATCTGATGAACTAGCCCCGTTCATCTTCTCACCTTCAACAGGATCAGGCTCTCTGGTGTGCACCACCACATCTGAGGTCTTGTCACCATCCTGGTCCTCTGAAATGGGTTTTCTCTCAGGTTCAACCTTCTCTTTGACCGACTCAAGAGTTGGTGTTTTCTGATACTGCCTCTCATCCTCTGAGCTGCCAACACTGGTGTCCGATAATGCACGTTTGTGTCCAGGCACTGCCTGCAAGGAACAAAGGCGCAATCTTGATATCTGACATAAAAATGTTATACTTAATATACAATAATTTTAATAACATGGGAAATGACACATAGCTAATATATTGTAGACATTTAATATATTGCTTAGCACTTATTTAACAGCTACTTAAAGTTGTAACTTTTTTAAAACTGTCTCCTTTCTCAGATTCGCATGGGTGAGCTTAAAATAACGTTTTATAATCTGAGCTATTTTCTTTCTTCCTCTTAAACTGATGTAATTAAAGCCATTAAATGTTTAATACCTGGGCTTCAGGCTCTTCCTCCTCCTCCTCCTCTTTCCCCTCCTCAAACTCCTCAAACACTTCTGCTTTGGCCTCGGCAATCAGCTCTCGTACTGGTTTGTTATCCATCACATTCACAACAAATGGATGCTGGAACCATACAGATCATTACTTGCTGCCCCCCTCCAGTTTCGTAATTTTTTTAATTCATTAAATACACAACACAGCTTTACCTGTAGAAGCTGTTCTGCACTCCACCTGTTGTCTACATTCTTATCCAGCGCCTTCCTTAGGAAATCACTGAACTCTGGAGACCTGTTTACATAGCAGAGGAGAAACTATAAACCCTGTGCTGGCTGTGAATGGGTTATTCATTTGGGGTATTATGGTAACCACTGAGCAACAGGCTGTAAGGTTCAAGGCTGCTCATCTGTTGAGGCTCTTGGTGGGCGACTGCTTATGTAATTCATCATCTATAGCCCGAGGTCTGGATGATTTACCAGCAATCAACATACTATTTCCAAAAAAGGCCCCTTAAACTGGCTAACCCACACACAGTAAATACTCTTCTCCTGGATACTGGTTCAATAATGCTTTTCATACATTGGGTCAATAATGCTGCAATAGTGACACATGTACAATCATGGCGGCATGAATCAGAGCTCTTACCAACGTGTTGGGGCGGCGAGTGTGGGGGGTTCCGACTTTGCTATTTTTAGCAGGACTCTCATTGGGTTCATCTCGTGGTTGGGTGGCTCAATCTGCGCCAGCTCGATCAGAGTGATCCCAAGGGACCAGATGTCCGCTTTATAGTCGTACGGTCTATCCTTTGACGTCTCACACATTACAACTTCTGGCGCCATCCTTTTATTTAAAAGACAGATTTTATTCAATTGTATTCAGATTTTTTTATTCAGTGAGCAAACGAGAAACATACAGTATTGTTCTCTGCATTCACAGTTCTGTTCTTATATTATGGCCATCTTATGATTCTTGATAAATTGAGTGACTTACCAGTATGGTGTTCCAATGAAAGAGTCTCTTCTCTGTAGGGTCTTTGTATTCTTTGCAGACACTCCAAAGTCAGCTGAGAAGACACAATCAAGTTTAGGAACATGGCTGACAGCAATATGAAATTAAAGAGATCTGTTCTTTTTAATAAGACTTTAAAGTACCTTTAAAGCTTTTTCTAAACTAAAGATCTATTTGGCGTAACCTGTGCTTGGCTTTGCCCTTTAGTTGTCTGGCAGTATTTAAGCAGTTCATGAAAGGCATTACCCAATTTGATGTCCCCATCTGTGGTAAAGAGAATATTTCCAGCCTTCAGGTCCCTGTGAATAATCTTAATTTCATGGAGGTAAGCCAGCGCCTCCAGCATCTGTTTACACACAACCCGGATCTGAGGCTCTGTTAGTGGCCGCTCCAACTCTGCCATACACACAAACAGACACACACACAATAAAGTATCTGTTTGTAAATCGTTTCTGCTTTATGATAAAATGGATCCAATGATTCCAAACCATTTTTATGCATTATTTAAATCTGCAGTCTGCAACTTTTGCCTCTCTATCGCCATATTGATTTGAAACATAAAATTGCAGGTTACTTTACGCACTTTTCTTTAAGAAACGTGAAGTGACACACTGGCCAAATATGGTAATTCATACCCAGAATTTGTCTTTGGCATTTCACGTATCCAGTTAGTGCACACACATTGGTATAATGAGTTGTGAACACACACACTACAAACCGTGAACACACATCTGGAGCAGTGGACACCACTGCAGAGCCCAGAGAGCAATCAAGGGTAACCTTCTGGTTACAAGTCCAATTCTAACCAGTAAGGCCACAACTACTATTAGCATTACGTATGTCAAAATCAAATAAAATCAAATTGACATTTCCCAGGAAATCATACCCGAAGGCTTAAATTATAAATCATTAATATAATAATGATAATGATAATAATAATACAATTATTGTTGCCATTTGGGGTAAAGAGACAGTCTGATCTGTCATGTACTTTGCAACTGTAATGCAATTTTTTTATTTATAACCGAAAACAGGATTTCAGCCTGAACAGAATTAGAAGATTGATTCAGACAAATGATACATAATTAAGACATAACAGGTTTTAGACTAAAATACACAGTTTATTTTAATGGAGTGCATCACCTACACCTTACCATACATTTTTATTTGCTGTCTCAAAAAAAGTCAAACGAAAAAATTAAATGTAACAGTGACAAGGTTATGACTCATTTTAACAGACTTGTCTGCTGTTGTCCTTGGCTAGGTAGAGCATACTGCTCCCTTATGACAGAAGCTATGTTAACATTTACTGGAGCAGAGATGCCTGGAGAGGCCTTTACAGAACAGAGAGAAAAAAGAGGGAGTCATAGCAGCACAAACAGTGAGTCAACAAAAGCATTCCCATCATGGGAACACCTCCTTACCCCTAACACCTCCCACCAGCAACACATCTCTTACAGGCTAAATGTAGCACAGGCCAGATTGTCTTCACAGCAGAATGAACAGCTGTTCATATCTGATGCTGACTGTGCAACTGGAAAACACTTTCTCAATATGACCAGCTCTAATCTGAACTCATTATTTTCATTATAACTCATTATTTTATACAAACCTGCTCGTAAAAGGCATGTAAAACCCAAATGAGCCATTAGGTTACCTTACATTTCAGTCATATGATCTCTTCCTGTCTAAGTATGCAGGATTTGGTCAGAATAAGCTCCAATGTGGACTACAGCTTTGGCCATTTTGTCTGGCTATGTGAGACTGGGGACATTTCAACGCTTCCAGCTAACACAGAAAAAGGCTGAGTGGCTTTAAAGAGTCTAACCACTGCTTGAAATCTGACTTCGATAATTATATGCTTGATCCAGTCCAACGGCAAAAATGAGCACAGCCTGCTGGTGTGCCAATCTGGAGGAAAGGAACATCATTTCTCTGAGTGCATAGTAGAAATGACTTAGACAACCACAATGCCTCCTTTTTCCTTCTATTAAACAAAGAAAATGACTTACCTAACATAACAGCATCCACAGCTCCACCAGCACAAAACTCAATGAGAATCTAAAGAAAGGGAAGAAAAAAATTACAGGAGATGAATGAACTAATGACACTGATGCCACTATTTGCAATGTAGTCTCTTACATCTCCATTACAAGCACAAAGCATAATATGGTTTTCCTCTGGCACCTATGCAAAGCACTAATACAATAAATAAAATCCTGTTCAGTAGGCTTTGTGAATGCCCATCTCAGATGTCATTATACTAGAGATACAACATTTTGTGAAACTGCTAACATGATTAGGTTACTCAACCATTCACTTATTTTTCAGTATATTGGATAATGGCAACCACCAGCAATGCAGCCATCTATGAAACTTAAAACTGTGAGTGAAATGATAAAAGCTTTATGGAAGTGAACCCCCTCATATTACACTAACCAGAGCAGCTGACCATTAAAATACCCTCTAAAGTAACAGGTGTGGTAGCAGAATCAATACAAACCTTATAATGTGTTTTCACCAATGAGAGGAGAGATAAAGAGGTAATGGACAAAAATGACAGTGAAAAACAGGGTGACATAAGAGAATGTTCTTTTCTAGAGCTTCCATAGAGTGTTAACACCATGAAAAGTTAATTGCATCTGAATTAACTATGAACACTGACAGGACGCGGTTGAGTTATGTAACATTAAGTAACAAGCAACTGACTGAGGAGCAGATTTTAGGCAGTTTTCTGTAAATATTTTGCATGACTCTGACACTGTAGAAAACATTACAAAACAAGAACTGGCGATGCATTAATATCTTTTGATTAGCAGCTGGACAAAGCGGACTGGGTTTGCGTCTGATTAATTCATGAGCACTTTCTCTGGCCATTATCCTTCCATACATGCCAACCACAAAGGGGAACACATGAAACCATACTGCCATACGTGTTCTGGGAGCTCTATGCAAGAAAAACAGGACTCACTGACAGACGTTTTACAGGGCACAGTAAAGATTTGAGAAGGATTATAGTAGGGGTGTAACAATATTCAAAACCGAATTGTAAAACACGATACACCACCTACAGTATGTACCGCAGTACTCTCATTGTGTACCGAACTGCCCCCGTCCCCTACTGCCCAGACCCAGCCTTGGCCTATTGTTGAGGCTGACCTTACTTTACCCCATGTCACAAAACAGTTAAACCACACAGATCACCAAATCAAATAAATACTTCTTCCTTTCAGTCTGCAATTTCATAATCAGCGTGAGTGAATTGCTATGTAGGCTGCTGACAGATTTAAAGTTTTCTCCAATTTAAGCAAGGTAAGACAAAACAATCGGTCACGTTTAAAATCAATGAAGTGCGTGGCACTGGAGAGATGATGCTCGCTCATAATACAGCAACACTTCATAAGAAAGACTTAAATCAGACTCCATGATCACCACCATATGGTGCATTCGTCACATTTACGCATATATTCTTATTTTCAACATATATTTACTTTTAAAATGGCCATATTTAACACAACTATGGTGAGCAGTGACATGGCCATTGACAAAGTAAATTTAACTAACTACAAAGAAGTTCTGCAAAATATATTCCAAAAACAACTACAAATACATTTTTCTTTAACTATTAAAAACAACAATATAACAGTAAGATCCAGTTTGTATATATACACTCCTTAACCAACACCACAGTGCTATTCCTTTGATGGGGAAGATAAAACAGTGTGCTCTCATACCTACAGAGGTGTGTGTTTGGGTGCAGTAAACCAAAGTAACCAAGCCCCTCCTTAGGGGAGTCACTCACCCATAGTTTGCTCTCATAATAAAAGGCATCCAGCAGTTTGACTATGTACTGATGATCACAGGAAGCAAGGATGTCAATCTCTACCATGTAGTCATCAAGCTCCTCTTCTGTTTTGGTATCGATCACTTTGGCTGCAGCCAGGATCCCGGTCTGCTTGTTCTGAGCCTAAGATGAAAGCAACAGTGGGAAAGATTCAACGTGTAACCAGACATAAAATAGCTTACAAGATGCTGTACACACGAGACCCAGTCAAAAAGCTATTACTGCATTAACACACAGGAGAGAAAATGAAGTAGAGAACAAATAACAACTTTGGCATTTGGTTTCATTTACAATTTCTGAAGCCTGCACTTTGATGCAGATGTGAACAGAACACCAAACTAAAATAAACATTTATTTCAATGGCATAATAGAAAATCAGTCCGAGTATTACTGTGTGGTAAAAAGTATAAGTAACAAATAAAATAAGAATCTTTTGTGCACACTATTACAGCCTACGATTTCAAGCCAAAATGGCTGAGAAAGAAAAAATTCTTTAATATGGTCAGATCAGTCTTTTGCCTTTGACCTACTTCTTTACAAAACCATTTCTTCACAACTTTACTTCAACAGAGGACAGATTCATAGAGAAACCTAGAAGAATCAAAGTATACTGGCCTTGTTCACTGTCTTATTCGTTAAAAATTTCTGGGAATGAGTAAAAGTCCCACACACATCAGGTTTGTATCACTATTTTAAACAAACAAATTAAACAAAAATGAAATACTTACAATTAAACATATTATCTTCCATTTTTGATAACTGCAACTGACACACATCAGCTATATGTTTTGTGGTTAAAAAGCAGAAGAAAAAGATGGAGGGTTACCTCATCAAGAGACCTGCTAGAGGCTGTTTGAATTAACAAATATCTCCATGAGCCTGCGAGATCATTGCTATGTGCTATAATATGTGCTACAACAACAATACAGAACCAATTAATGTCCTTCAGCTTTCTTAACAAGTGTTTGCATTATCTAAATGTTACAGAATATCCTATTAAAAGCCAAAGTCACTAATTAGGCGTTTAACACATTATTCTATTCTAAACAGTCACAGTTTCTATTCTGGGATCAGCTTCTAACCGTTTACAGCTATAGGAAAGCACAGAGGAACAGCTAGAGAAAGTGAAGTATATTGTGAAGTGTGTGAGTGGGTCAAAGATTTAGAAGTCTTCTCCATTTCACTTTGTACTACCACATGAAGTGAAGTGATGTGCTAGCCAAGTATAGTATTTGACCCATACTTCAAATTTGTCCTCTGCGTTTAACCCATCCAGTTACTGCACACACATTGGAGTACTGAATGGTAAACATACAAACTGCCGATCAGTAATACACAACTGGGGAGCAATTGGGGGTAAGGTGCCTTGCTCATAGGCACCGCCAGCAGTGGGAAACAAACCAGCACCCTTCTGGTTACAACTCTACATCAGTAGGCACAACTGCCTACACCACATGCCTGTCTCTACTCTTTGACTGTATGCTTATGAATATCTGAAACAACTGTGTATATAAAGTAGGGTTCATTTGAGTTTCATTATTGTTTAAAGACCCAGTGAGTCTGGGTAGCAGGGTGGGTCAAACTTCATCAGCTTAGATAAGCAAATAATTGGCGCAAGACTGCATTATACTAGTACTGATAAGAACACACAATAACAGGTCAATGGCAAAGCTGTCTTATTGTTCAAACAAAGTTTCCATCCTAGTCATTTAAAGAGAGAACCAAATTCAGCCCAAAGCAGTAAAACAAAGATTAAGTTATATGCAAATCAGCTCTCATCTGAGAAATGGCAATGTTACCTACCAACAATGTTATTTACCAATACATCCTACATATGAACATCTAGTGTTTGTTTTGCTTAATGAGTTTAACAGATTCGTTTTACAGGCAAGAGACACACTGGCTAACCATATGCAAGAGGAGAAAATATCAAAAATACAAAAGTATGGTAAACAGTAGTAGTCAAAAGTATCAAAAGTTCATCACATTGTCCCGCAGCCCAAAATCACTGGTTGTTTAAATGCTGTATGGGTGATTATGTCTGCTCAGCTCTAAGCAGAAGGGCTGTGATGATTCATCCACTTCAATGCCACACATCTGCAAAAGATGTCACATTCATTTACAGATGCTGCTAATTCTTCACTGGAAAATGTTGGAAATTACATGGACACTTGTTTACATTTACACTTATTCATTTAGCAGATGCTTTTATCCAAAGTGACTTAGAAAAGACGAAAGCATTTTGCCTTAAGAACCAACAAGCCGAGTCTACAAAGCTACATTTACAAGTAGATATTGTATTTGGCTGCTAGAGACAAGATAAACAGAAGAAGGGTTTTTTTAATGTAGGAAAGAATAGTAGTGCATTAAGGATTAGTCAGGTGTCTGCGAAGCTGGTGTGTTTCGAGTTGTTTTTTTGAAGGTTGTAATGGTCTCATCGGAATCGGGTTCAGCACAAATGATGGAAATGATCCAGCTGATCATAACTAAAAAAAATATTCATTACATTTAGTGTTTTTGTTTGGTTAATTTGAAACACATCAGTGCAAGCTCTTCCTAACGGCAACTCAAATAATATAAAGACTACCCTGCCCACATATCAATCATGCCACTAAATGATACCTCATGGTATGTTCTGTAAAACACATTTTATGTGTTATTTTGAATACACACCCACCATGTGATGTCCAAAACACAACACATTCCTTAAATGGGAGCAGAATGGAAACGTTCTCCACCAGCCCAAAGAGAGTGTGAAGCAGGCAGGGCATGACAGGAATGATGGAAACTGTGTGAGGTTTAACCATCAACTACAACTGGTTCTTCAACAGAGGCAAAACTATGTTAAATATTTGAGAATATGAGAACACAAACTTAAATCATGATTCTTAGTTCTGTTCCACTGTCTTTGTTGTCACTTGTCTCACTTGTGCTTGCAATATCAACAGGTTTTCTCTACATCCTGATGTTTTTGGCAAAAGTTTCATTCACATGTATCACCTCTTAACCAACCTTACCAAAGTCTACCATAGTAACTACAGCTTCGGCACAAAAACAGGCCTACGGTTATGACAGCTGTCGTTACTGCTGTGAGGGCATAAAAACTAAATATGGGATCATCAAGAAACAGTTGTTTTCCTTTTGTTATTGTTGACAATGATGAATAATAGCAGGTTACCACAGTAACTACACTGTTGTTTTGGCGGAAGCTGGGGTTACCATGGCAACTTTTTTGGAAGGGCTATTAGTCATAACTACATCACCCTTGAACTCGATAACTTTCCAGCTTTCATTTTACCAGGTTAATAAAAATCTAATTTATAATAAACATGTATTTCAATGGGTGTCGGTGGTAGTCAGGAAACGCAGTTACCATAACCTCACGTGTCAATGGACCATCAGATAACAAATGGTATTGTGTTTTCAGTTAAGATTGTTCAGTATGGTGTACAAGATGGCATAATCACCTACTAGATGATATTTACCTTGTAGACCTTCCCAAAGGCTCCATCCCCAAGTTCACCCACGATCTCCCACTCCTCCTCGGGATTGATGTCTCTGTGAACGTGCTCATACTGTTTCTTCTTCTTCTCCGTGCCCAGCTTAAATATTTTGCGAAAATTGAAAAAAGACATCTTCTAAACGCAATCCAGATGCAAGTTCTTCACTGACACACCATGCACTGTTATTACAGTGACAAAGTAATCAGTAAACTAAAACCGTGGTGGAATTGGCTAAAAGGCTAGCTGTAGATTATCAATCCCCGGTTTACTCATTTAACTCATTAAGTTACAGACACCTCCAATTAATCCTGTTGGCGAAGGCTCAAGTATTAGTCTTAGATAGCGAAAAAGGTCAGTCCTTATGTGACATTTAGCACCTCCATAACTGTACGTCTAGAAATTATTCATCTAGGCGACTCCTTCCACCATACAGTGATGGAAAGTAACTGCCCACTTTCTCGGCTAGCTTCAGAAGAGCTACATGTGTACGATCCTCTTCCTATAGCTTGTCCCTCCGAAAAATATCACCTCGCAACCAAGCAAACCTCGCGTATTAAAACGTGTCGTTTAAAATGATCCACTGTACAATAAAATCCACGAAGGTGGCGATGAATAAGCAGCTAGCACACGGTAAAAATGCTGATGGCCAAACTCTTGCTTGAGCTCCGTCTACTCCTCAGAAGGGTGCGTTACAGTTGAGCCAACCATGACCGTTTCTATCAAACCCGATAAATACTGAACATCAGCAGACTGGTCAACACTGATCACACGGTGGTGTTAAGGTAAATGTCTCTGGTGATTTCAACTTCTCGAAGATGTTGCAGAAGGTCTCAAAGCGCGTACGTTTGGTGATGGAAGGCGCGTTCACTGTGGTAAACGTACTGGCGCATGCGCAGTTGGTGGTGGAAACAGCCCCTGAGCAAAAAGCGGTGCTGTCGACTGCCCATCAGTGGCCAGCGGTCAGGTCTAGATAGAAAAAAAATCAGGTAGATTTTTTTTTAAAGAAACGATGTAAACATTCATATAATGCTTTAAGAGAGGCGATTTTTGTTGTCCTATTAATTCCTGAGCAAAATTATATACGTGTATTGAATAGGTAACCATAGTGTGACATCTACTGGGGCAAGAGAGTTAATGCAAGTTTCACACCTGGCCATGTCACTCATACACAAAGGCCACTTTTACTCACAGCTTGTTATCCCTGAAAATGGAGTGTGCAGATTCTGATCGAGATGTAGTAGATATTGTATCTACAACTCCTTCTATCGAACAGCTGGAGGATATATTACATGGGGGTCAGCTGTCCTGTAACCATGTTGATGAAGTGTGGCCTAATTTGTTTTTGGGGGACATGTAAGTACATTTATATGTGACTTGTTTGCTGTGCATTATATAGAAGAATGCATAACCTTTACAATGTGTCATACTTTCATAAACAGGTACATGTCTCATGACAGATATGGCCTATGGAGTCTGGGTATCACTCATGTTTTAAATGCTGCACATGGTAAAATGTGTTGCAAAGGAAGTGATGATTTTTATGGGACAACTGTGAAGTACTATGGCGTGCCAGCCAATGACCTGCCTACATTTGATATTTCACCTTTTTTCTACCCTTCAGCAAACTACATTCATGAAGCTCTCAGAACAACTGGAGGTATGTGAAATATAACAACAACATCAATAAGCATCACTGTATTATATGATCAATAAATACAGGTATGATGATGATTCAATAACATGATTCATTGTTATTGACATTACTTTAAGTGTCTCTTTTCACCAGCTAAGGTGTTTGTGCACTGTGCTGTGGGAGTAAGCCGCTCAGCTGCTCTGGTCTTAGCTTACTTAATGATATATTGCAATCACTCTCTGGTGGATGCGATTCTGAAAGTGAAGGAGAGAAGATGGATTTTCCCAAACCGGGGATTTCTGAAGCAGTTAATAACACTTAATGAAGAATTAAACTACAAGTCAGAGTCAAAGAAAGGTCTTTAGGTCTGCCTCTGTCTCACATAAAACACAAAAATCATTAAATAATCTAAAATCAATAATGTAATACAATTAGGATATTTGTCATTTCACAACGAATTAATTCATAAACACAAATTATATAACAATGTTTATTTAGTACTCCCAAGGATCGGTGACATTTTATGTCATGATAGCAATAATAAAGTAATACTCCTCTTTATATAGCCACCTGTCTTGTGTTAAATGTATTTGAGTAAAACAAGAAACAGTTTGTTGTGTTACATTGTCATTAAAGACTTCTTCAACTGAATTGAGGTGTAAAGTATGCATATGTCATTAATGTTAATAAGCTGGTGAATAGCAAACACTGTTTGCATCGTACAATGGTCCGATGAGGCATGGTTACCCAACACAATTGTCCCTTATTGTCCAGTTCTCTCGTCATCTCATGAGTCATTTCCCAGCATCACTTGCGGAACAGACCACAATGTTCTACCATTGAAATAGAAGAAAAGGCCAGAGTGACACTTAACATAACACAGGGGTCTAAAATTAGGATGGGCTTAGCAGCCTGGGATTCAGAAAAAACGGGTGTAAACAACAATTACGCAACACAGTGGCTTATTTTTATTTTGAATGTAGATTTTTTTATTACTTTGTTAAATATCTAGACCAACCGCAGTGACGTAAAGCTGTCACGTGATGCATGTTACTGTTTTCCTCGCTGGTTAGGACGGAGCAATCACAGTCCGGATAAGACATTACGCTGAAGTCTTTTAAACTGGTTGTTATGGTGGATTTCTATTACATGCAAAAAATGACTTAAAGATCCGGAGGCTGCGATTTGATGGAAGAGTGGCTTTTTGAGCCACCAAGCGCCCCCTGGAGGAGTAAATATTGTGCGATGATTTATCGCAATAACATGCCGCCCAATTGGTTTAACGCACGGCAAAGATGATCGGCGCATCGGGTGACCGTGCGGCGTCATACAAGGCACCTGTTTGTGGGAATCACGACTTGCCAGGCGGGCTGTGTATACTGAACGACAGGAAAACAGCAGAAAAACAACTATAACCACTGCATTATCTTTGTTCAGCTACGAGAAATGACAGCTATTAAAGAACTGGAGAATATTCTAGACACATGCAAACTTGATCTAACTCCGGTCGACGAGGTCTGGCCGAACCTATACATCGGAAACGTGTAAGTCCGGCATAACGGATCATGTGATGTTGGTATCCTATTGGTTTGATATAAACCTTATTTAAACTTTTTCTATAATGTGCAGGCTATGTCAGATCATGTATATAATCCTTAACGTTACATTATTCGTTTATACGAATATGCTTTGAGGGCGAAACAATATGTCTGACAAAGAACCGGACTGTACTGTGCATCTTTCTGCTGAAATCAGTTCTGTAGTTTAATCCTTTAGGTGTCATAGAGGTTGTCCTGTTACATAACATATCTTTCTCTTTATTACAGGGCCATTGCTCAAAATAGAAATGCTTTGATGAAAATGGGTGTCACTCATGTTTTAAACGTTGCCCATTCAAAGCAAGGCAGCATTGGGGACCAAAGCTATTATGGCAATACAATTACATATTATGGCATTCCAGCAGAAGACTCTTCATCATTTGACCTAAGCGTGTACTTTAAACCCGCTTCTGATTTCATCCACAAAGCTCTGAGGAAAAAGAATGGTAAGTGACCCCAGTAATATTAATGTTATTGGAAAAGGAAGCCATTTACTGTACATGCATTGAGGATTGGCATTTTTCTGCCAACTTTGCCACTTAAAACAGCGATTAATATAAATAGTAAAGACATAAGCGTCTGTATTTAAGAGACATTGTTTTAAACAACGTCTCCCTTATCTAAATAAACCCACGACATTAAAACTAATTTTTCATGCCTTTTAAAAACATCTATTGCTGAACAGTGACTTAAATTATAACAATGCTCAATTCTTTACTCATTTGTGACTAATTTTTTCTGTTGCAACAAATAGTAAACTTTTCTTTTTAGTGCAATAGAAGCTCTAAAAATTAGCTGCTTTCCTGTTTCAAAAATCTTCTCTTCCTTTGAAGGAATAATTCACCTAAAAATGAAAATTCTGTCATCATGGTTTCATACTTTTATTGTCTTCTGTGGGTTGAGGGAACTCCATACAATGAAGGTGAATAAGGACTGGGGCTGTCAAATTCAAAAATTATTCCTTTATGATAAAACCTTTATGATACTTTGATGATTATGAGACTATGATAATTTTTTTTGTCATTTTAGAGCTTGACAGTCCTAGTCCTTATTCACATTCATTACATGAAATCAAGTTGCTGGGATATTTTAAAAAGTCATCTTTTGGAAGTTTTTGTTTTTGGAAGAAAATCAGGTGTTTGGAATGATATGATGATAACCGACAAACAACTTTTTATTTTTGGGTGAATAATTCCTTTAACTTTATCTGAACATGATAAATAGCCCACTTTGATAGAAACTGGTTTGTTTCAATTGTGTTATGTATAATTACAGTCTTTGTCTTTTCTCCATAG